>VDFB02379711.1:98967900-99239580 GCA_007258455.2 Sequoia sempervirens
AGAGAGAGAGAAATGGGAGGGGGAAGGGGGAGGCGAAGAGCGTTGAGGGTAGAGGATAAAAGGTTTAAGGGTTTATGGTTGAGGAGGTAGGAGGGAGAGGATTGAGAGAGAGAGAGGGGGAGGGAGTGGGAGAGAGATAAAGGAAGGGAGGGTTAAGGGTAGAGGGTAGAGGGAAGAGAGATAGAGGGAGTGAGTGAGAGAGAGAGAGAGAGAAAGGCCAAATACTTATTGATAACCATAAATCTTTGATATCTCTACCTTTTATATTCAACACATATGGACTAATAGTTGAACACAAAAAATCTATTTATTGTTATAAAAACAACACATAATGATTTAAATACAACTTGTACTGAACAAAAATGGACCAATAGTTGAACACTAAATTTTTTTGAAAATCCTTCACTTTTAATGGGAAAATACATGTTATTTATTGTGCTCACCTTTTATATTTGTGATAGGACAAACTATTAATATAAAATTATCCAATGCTTGTACTGATGGAACTTCAAATTTTGTTCCTAATGTTTCACTCATGCCATACCTTATGTCACTGGTCTTTCATGGTGTTGAAAAATTTCTTAGGGCTAGGGTTTTAGCTTTGTCTTCATCTTAAACCCTTGTGTTTACATAATGCCTTGGTCGAGATCTATTTTTTCGTTACCTTTTTTGAAGGGTTTTAAAAACATCTTATGCCCCATCGTTCCATCTAGGTTTGGTCCCTTTGGTCTTAATATTTTATTTCCTCCGCAGGTTTTATTTTCCTAAGTCCTAGTTGGCCCTGTGCTGAATGGTTTTAAAAAAACTTATGTCATTGTTTTCCATCCACCTTGTAATGTCCCCATTCCATTTAATGAATGTTTTATTTTTTAGAAGAATGAAATTTTTGTTGCCATCAATCAAAATGCCTTCAAGATCAACGGTTTCTTGCCATCCCATGATTGGGAATTGTGGGATGGTGATATCATGAGTGGGAGACACATGTCCCATCTGGGGATCAAATTTGTGCTATTGTTCATCAACTGTCCTTTGATCTGAGCCATTCCCAGCCATCTTGCGATGATGCTTTATTTGATTGTGAAATCACGGGCGGGTGCCACGTGGACTATACAAGGTGGGGCCCGAGGAAATTTTTGTGCAATATATTTTAAATGTTTCATTGCTTCCAAAGCAAAACATTTAAAATGAAATATTTGACAAGGCCGGGGGGAATTCATTAAAAATGAGCAAAAGTGGAGAAATTAGGGCAACTAGTGATTTTAATGGTATATTAAAAAAAATCATATTTTGATAGTTGAATACATTCAAAATATTTCTAATATATTTCTAATTTTAAAAATATATTGTTTAATTTTTTAAATATATATTTTTTTTTCAAAAATATATTTTTATTTTTTTAAAAATATATTATACATACAAAATTACATAATCAATAATAGATAATAGATTTTGATGAATATATCTAGGTATGTTAGTAAATGCTTGAAAAACTAATTTTAATTAAAAAACTTACTAACATCAATAAAAGGTAAGTTTATAATTATAAAAATTTAACATTAGAATTATTTAACATTTGAAATAGAAAATTTAAATATTATATTATAATAGTTTATAATTTACTTATATAGTATTTTGGATAATAGAAACAATTTTGATTGATTTAATATTTTCTAAGTTCATTATTGAATTTAAATCTTATAAATATAATTATATATCTTTAATCAATATTATAATTTAAAAATAATAATGAATATTGAACATCTTAGATTGTAGTATAACTTAAATATTAAAAAAATTAATGTATAAGTTTATAAAATATAATATATATTTTTTTAAATAAAGATTTAAAGATTATTATATATGTACATTTAAATATCCATAGAATTATCTTTTTAACTATGAAATTAATATGATTAATTTCTTTTATAATTTTATCTTATCTTATCTTTTTAACAATTTTTTGGTATCCTACATAATTTGTTTTCTTTAAGTATCATGTTGTATACTCTTTATATGGAAGGTAGTGTTTTTTCATGGAGCTTAATAAGTTTTAATAATTTTTAGTCATTTTAAAGATTTTTATTTTTTATAAAGATAGGTATATTTAGACTTTTGATGGCTTATGTAAAATTATGCATATTCTTTTATTTATTATATTTTTTGCAATATCATGTTATTCTTGATTAATCACATTATTTGTTTGTCATTTTTATTTGTTTTGTTGAAAAATATTTTATCTTTACTTTACATCTATGATAATTTCAAAATGATCAAATTTAAAAATTATAAATAAAAACTTATTTTTATTAATATCTTGAAGTACGTAGGTCCTAATCTTTTGTAGATTAATAACTATCTAAATAGCTATTTATTTCCTTTATTTCTATAAATGTGTCTCATGTCTCTATTGAAATTTATGAGATGTGTATGTAATTCTTAGCACAACACTCTTAGAGATTAGGATTTATTTTCACATTTATCTATTTTCTTATTGTTCCTATTAGTGGCTAATTAAATCTTCATTGAAAACCTACAAAGAGCTTGGGTCCTTCAATCTCAAAGCTTGTCTAATTTCTTGATGAGAATCATTCACATTGATTCCCAATATTGTGCTCCTTGCATGATACATTTATAAAATGCACATGGTAATTTAGTATGTGGTTGAAATATTAGAGTAACAACAAATGGTTCTTTTCATTTTTGGCACATGATTGGCCATTTTTACTATGTTAAATTTTTATTTTCACTTTTATTTTCATGGTTTTCATGTTGTCAAATTTTCATACATTTCTTAGTCTTTTTTAAAAAATAAATGAAGGTTTTATTAGTGTCCCCAATCTTGCTAAAAATCATGTATAGAGAGAGTACAATATATAAACTATTAATTATAGAGTATAACAACAAAATGAATTTAAAAACTACTACATAGAAACAAGGTTTAGAATAATTCAAAATAGAGATACCATTCTCCTACAAATACTATGTATAGAAACCCTATGTAGCCACACTTTCACCCTCAAAATCAAGAGAATAAATTCTCATACATTGTTTCTATAATGAATTTAGAAAATAAATTATAAGATTTAAATTCAATAATGAATTTAGAAAATATTAAATCAATCAAAATTGTTTCTATTATCCAAAATACTATATAAGTAAATCTTAAGCCCAATCTTAAGCCTAACAATAACCCTAAGTGAACACTTATCCTAATTCTTGAACCTTAACCACCCAAACCCTAACCTTAACCCTAACCCTAATTGAACCCTAACCCTAATTAAACTCTAGCCCTGATTGAAATCTAACCCTAATTAAACTCTAGCCCTAATTGAACCCCAACCCTAACCCTATTTGTTCCTAACCCTAGTATCTCACAAATATAGGATCAAGACCTTGCCAACTTGGGTAAACCTTATTGGATAGTGATAAAAGCTACCTTATCTTTCATTAAGATAGAAAATTTTTGTTATACAACATGCCCCTTGAAAATTGGAGATAGGAATTGCAAAAAGAAGGTAAACACTAATGAAAATGGTTAGTGGTATTGTGGAAGATGTGATAAAAATTTCCTTGAATGTGATTATAAATATATACTTCAATGCAAAGTGCAAGACCATACTTCATTCACTTGAATTACAACTTTTGAAGAAGTGGAAAAATAAATTATGGGTGTAACGACAAAAGAATTGAACATTTTGAAGCATGAAAAACAAGATGATGTTAAGTTTTCACACATTATACAAAAGGTCCTTTTCAACAGATACATATTTAAACTTCAAGTGAAAAAAGAGTCTTATATACTTGAACAAAGGATTAAATGCACAGTCATAAAAACAAAAAAGTTTGATTATTCATCCGAGAGCAAAGCTTTATTAGACTCAATTGCAAAGCTATAGGTTTCATAACATTCAAATGCTTGAATGTATATAATGTTAACAATGTATTCAAACATTTGAAAAAAAAAAAGTGGATATATCTAAGTTAGTTAAAGCCATTTTGTCATGATATACTTCTTTGATGCTGTCAATACTAAATCTAATGATTGATGGACATTTCTGCTTTTAAATTTATTGTTCTTGGTTGATTGTTGTTATAGACAAGTTGGTATGATTTCAAATTTCAATGTGTACCCTTATATATGGGAATTGAGATAAACAATGACACAAACAATAATGAAATCATATTCATGAAAATGTAAGCATTTTTTCAAGTCAATAGGCATCTTGATAAAGATAGATCTAGGCGTGTTTACATATATTATTAATTAATATAGGTATGCTAGTTAATTAAATTATTAACTATATTTTATTTGTATTATATATTGAATTGTTAAAAGATGTAAAAATATTAATACTAAATATATAGGAAAATGGTTAAAAAATTACATATTTTTCAAAAAATAAAATAGTGTGTAATTTAAAATACAAATTATATAATTCTTATAATATTTATATTATTATTTATTGAATATTTTATAGAATTTAAAATAAAAATTATCCTCCTCTCGCTCTCCCTCTCTCCCCCTCTCTACATATATCTCCCTCTTCCCCATCTTCTATCTCTCCCTCCTCTACATATCTCTCTCCCTTTCTCCCTCCCTCTCTCTATCTCTCCTCATCTCTCCTTGATCTCTTGCTCCCTCCCTATACCCCTATCTATCTTTATATCTCAACCTATTTGTCCCTTTATCTTCCCATATATCTCTATATCTATGTCTTTCTCTACTTATCTCTCTCTCTCTCTCCCCTCTCTCTATATCTCCTTATATCTCTATCTTGCCATATATATATATCTCTCTCTCTCTCTATATATATATCCCCCCTTTATCTACCTATCTCTCTATATATTTATTTCTCCCTCTCTCTCTCTATATATCTCTATCTATTTTTATCCCTTTTCCTCTCTCATTCAATATTCATCTCTACCTCTATCTCTAGGCAGAGATACAAAGGTGAAGCATTGGACCTTCCCAAAGATCCACCAATCTCAACAATACTCCCAATTATTTTGAGCATTTAAGTATATATTGTATGCTAGATTAGGAGGCATGTGTCAAAGCTCATATTTATTGATGCAAAATAGGTCCAAAGTCACAAATTTGGTGTAGAGTTAGTTATAGTTTTGTACAAAATTTCAAGTGCCACATAGAGCAAAGATATTCCAGTTTTTTATATCATGTCATCAAATTTGGCACTTCATCAAGATTTGTATCATCATCAACATTAGCAAAATCAAAGGTATGTACTTGAATCCCTTGCATTTAAATTTTTCTATATATATAAATATTTTAATATTTTCCCTCAAATCCATAATATATATATTAGTGTGTATTTATTTATTGCAATAAAGAATTAACCTAAGTAACACATTAAGAATTCTAAGGATTTGTGCTTGGAAAAAATGCATAATAATTTTTTTTGTTGGATGTCATGTTGTATAGTTTAGAAAAGATAAAAATATGAATAGGATTTTAAGGCTATATACTATGGTAGCTTACAATGCAAAAGAAGGAAGGAAATCTATTATCAATTTTAATCTAGAATTTAATACCATATGAAAAAAAAACCATGTAGTATTATCTAAGATTAATTCTTGACATATTAATTTTATAAAATGCGCTTACCATTCAATAAACTTCTCCCAAGAAAGAAACCCTAAGTGAACATTAATTGAACCCTAATTGTAGATTCATAACTCTAATCATAACCCTAATTGAACCCTAATTGTAGATTCATAACTCTAATCATAACCCTAAATGAACACTAATCCTAATCAAATCCTAACCCTAGCCTTAAATTTATCATATAATCTAATTATCTTTCTTATCTAAATTTGGGTTGAATTATTTTTCCTTTATTTTTAATTGCATATATTTTTTGTTTATTAGATCTTAGTTTATGAATATATGCAAATATAATTTTACTTCTACATTCATTCTATGCCCATTTTTTTCATGATATTTTAACATTCATTTTATGGAATATTAGATTAATCTCACACATATAAATATGAAACCTTAAAATTTTAAAATTGAATTCTACCCAAAACATAGACACACAGTTGAACAAATTCTCAAAAGAAGAATGAAAACATCACTAACATTTAATTCAAAATTCACTCGAATCCACATAAGGAGAGAAAATATATTAGAATTATACGTTTATTCATGCTTATAAGTCATATCTGCATACAATTTAAGATAATTTGCATATATTCATCCAAAACTCAAAACAGGCTATCTATTCTATTCCGTCCACTTGGGGTATTAATAGCCAATGGCACCACAGATATCACTTCCTTATCAGAGGACAAATATCTTTCTACCCATATATTAAACTCAAAACCTAGCTAGAGCTTTCATCAATTCTCTCCCTACAAATGAGCCTTGAATTCCATTTTATATGACAAGGGAGCAACAAGCTTTGGGCTCAAATGTAATTTCACCACAAATTTTCATTTGAACAAAATATCCATTGCATTTGACTTTCATTACAAAACTTGCCATATGTTGAATCTGCAAAACATATATAGTGCATGAACTGGGGAAAGGTAAGAGAAAAGGGAACACAAATTTTCATCACAATCCCCTTTGTATCAACACAAAAAACTAGGCAACCAAATTGCCACTAAGGCACCACAACAACTTCTTATTTACTCGCCACCCTACCCTTACCAGCACTCAGACCCTAGTATACAGGCCTACTTCTAGTTGTTGCCAAATACGGTGGACCCTTAGCCTCCTCTTCTTTCTTTTCCTTGCCCAATATGGTTCTAGTCCGCCCGCTTGGGGTTTTAACAGCCAATGGCACCACAGATATCACTTCCTCATCAGAGGATAGATATCTTTCTACCCATATATTCAACTCAAAACCTAGCTAGAGCTTCCATCAGTTCTCTCCCTACAAATGAGCCTTGAATTCCCCTTTATATGACAAGGGAGCAACAAGCTTCGGGCTCAAATGTAATTTCACCACAAAATTTCATTTGAACAAAAACTCCATTGCATTTGACTTTCATTTCAAAACTTCCCACAGGTTGAATCTGCAAAACATAGTGGCACACGAACTGGGGAAATCTAAAAGAAAAGGGAACACAAATTGTCATCAAAATCCCCTTGTCACTATCCATGCAAAAAAACCAAACAACCAAATTGCCACAAAGGCACCACAACAACTTCTTATTTAGCCACCACCCTACCCTTACTAACACTCAGACCCTAGTATACATGCATGCTTCTAGTTTTTGCCCAATACGGTAGACCCTCAACCTCCTCTTCTTTCTTGTCCTTGCCCAATACATTTCTAGTTCATCCACTTGGGGTTTTAATAGCCAATGGCACCACAAATATCACTTCCTCATCAAAGGGTAGACCATGATTGAAGCGAGGTAAATACCAATAGTAGTCAGAGTCGGTCTCAGTTACATCATCAGAAGTGTTGCTCGTAAGGTCAATGGGTGAGTGTTGGCATCTAGAGGAGCCATTCCCATACCATATTTTCCTACTGACACCAATAATAGAGCACACCGACTACTTTCCTTTGTCATCTATTAGTTGAGCAACAACGTCCTAGAATTGCAACCTTCTACTACATCTAGTGGGCACAAGCCTGGGCTTGTCAACCAAAGTACCTTCCTGAATAGTAGGACCGAGCTTTTGTGAGCTCAAATGAACAGACCTCCTTACTGACTTACTCATTTTCTCTTCTCAGAAAAGCACTCAAACTTGATTAGACTCAGCCCACAAAGTGCTCTAACTGCTACAAGAATGACACTATTAGTAGTTAATTCCTCTTGTATTTATTGTTCGAGGTAATGGCAACCTTCATCAATTCTTAGTAAAAATGCATGTGCAAACATGGCAATTTGGTAGCGTATGTACTGTCACCATTTAACTAGAGTTGCATGAGAATCCAAAGATCACCCTTCATGATTTCCAACAATAACATATTCATATAGATTGAGATTGACGTGACTACACAAGCAAGGAATAATTCATTAATGCTTCACCAGTTGTATGATAAAATGACCACCATATGCCATTTTCCAACTTTGGATACTGCCCGCTAATCTCTTGAAGAGTTGGCAGATCAAATGGTTTATCTTGGGCTAACTCAGTTTGACATCCAACGAAGCATTTTTCACCTTCCTCATGACCAATAACATTAATCCATCTCGAAAATTAACTACCATGTCGATAATTCCTATGCACTTTGCAAACTAAATAGCTAGAGCTATGCATCACAATCTTGTTGACCTCGTAGCTTTTAACCAACCTTCATCTTCCTCCTGTGAGCTAGCAGGGAACATCAGAGATTTACATTAGCTTTTGATCTTGGTTGTCAATCTAAAACCATGGGTTATGAGCTCAATAGTGGACATTAGGCCCCACATTCCATATAGAAAACACATCTACCTTTTGCTGACCTCACGCCAAATAATAGGGTGACATTTTAGGTCTGTGAGTTGGCGAGGTACGATCGAGATCTTCTCCCATATCTTTGAATCTGGAAAACCTACACATTGCACAGTTAGTATTTAATGAAAAGCTTTGGCTAAGCCATCGATGACATGACCACTGGAGTTAAGGGCTTAGGCTTACATCACTGGATTAAAATTAAAACCCAACTTTGATTTTAATACTTTATTTCCTCTCCAGGGTTTTATTTCCTAAGTCTCGGTTGGCCCTATTAAATTCTAATGCCAACCCTAACAAAGAACAAATTATTAAGCTAAGGATTGTATTTGTTGTTATAACTTTAGTTCTAGAGAATTCTTAATTACCAATTCTTATTTGTGCATTTGTATATGAGTCTAATTGAATGCCTTTCAATATCATTATGGAAAATTTTATTATTGTAACCCTAACTCTAACACTAATTAAACCTTGACCCTAACCTGATTGAACTCATATTATAACCCTAACTCTAACACTAATTGAACTGTAATCATAACCCTAGGTATTGTTGAAACCTAACCCTAATTGTATCAAAACCCTAGAGAACTCTAATTGAACCCTAACCCTAAAATAAGACAATAACCCTTACCTTAATTGAACCCTAACTCCAATCCTAGCCTAATTTAAGACTAACCTTAACCCTGACCTTAATTAACCCTTATTGAATTATAACCCTAATTGATCCCTAACCCAAATTGAATACTAATTGAACCTTAACCCTAAGTGAATAGCAACCTTAATTAAACTCCAACCATAATCCTATTTGAATTTTTACCCTAATCATAACCATAATTCAACCCTAACCTTAATTGAACCCTAACCCTAAACATGAGTTCAATTAAGTTTAAGGTTCAAATAGGGTTAGACTTTAATTAAAGTTAGGTATAGGATTCAATTTGGATTAGGGTTAGGGTTGGGGTAAATATTAAGGTTCTATGATAGAGCTGGGGTTAGTGTTAGGGTTCAATTGGGGCAAGGGTTAGTATTAGGGTTAGGGTTATGGTTCAATTAGGGTTTGATTAATGTTAGTTTTAGAATCATAGTTATGTTTAGGGTTGGATATAAAATTAGAGTTAGGTTTGAAGTTAATTAGTGTTAGTTTTAGGGTTGAGGTTATGGTTAGAATTATAATTAATGTTAGTATTGGGATTAGATTCTATAACTTTAATAAAAATAATCTTCTATAAATTCATTCATTTTTTTTTGAAATTATATAATTTAAAATATTTTCAAATTTACCTATGTTGATATATGAGAGTGTGTGATTGAAAAATATGTGCGTATTAAAATGAGATAAATACTATTCAAGCACACCAATGAAACTTTAAATCAAAGGAAAACTGATTAAACAAAGTAAAGCAAACTCTCAATGCAGCAGCTCCTTTGAAGACGTCCCATTGTCCTCTATCTCCAGTATTTTTGCCAAAGCTCTCCGATTTGTATGCTAAGCTCCACAAAATGACTACTAAAGAACGAGATTTAAAAGTAAATGCATATTATACCAAGAATGCGAGATTTTGAAGGTTGATGATGGAGGAATGTTGGTTGTTCACTTCAGCAGCATAACGACGCAATGATGAAGAATGATGGAGATGGATTGAAAGATTGAGGAATGATTTTGGCAGAATGCGGATGTCTGAAGATTCGATCCAAATGGCTTGTGAAAGGTTAAATTTATAGATTTTTGATGGCAAAAGCTTAGTTGGCAAAGATCAACGGTTGAGATTCAGTCTGGCAAGATGAACGGTATAGGATTTTTGAAAGTTGAGTGAGAGAAGTAGAAGGTTTCCTCTTTTTCATTTTTTCCCATTTAGAACTAAAGGAAAGTTGTCGTTTTGAAGAATGAGTTAAAATGAGATTTCATAATTAAATAAATAAACTTACTTAATTATATGTGAAGATGAGATTATAAAGTCACATAATTAAATAAGCAGTATTTAATTATGTGAGAGAGATGGATTTAGAAGGAATTAAATTAAATATTTAAAATATTTAATTTAACTATGAGATGAAGAGGAGGAATATTCCATTTTTGAATTCAAATTTTCAAATTTCGAATAACATGATAATCAAATATAAATAAATTATAGAATTTATTTAATTTAATTATGAGGAATATGGAGATGGTAATTAATTAAATAAAGTTCTTTATTTAATTAATGTAGAAGAATCATAAGAATGAACAATATAAATAAATAATTAAATTTATTTATATGTAGATGACTTTAGGAGATTAATTAAATAATTGTATTTAATTAATTACCAGACTTATTATAATGTTGACCATTTTTACGTGCATACATTTTGCCCCTCTTTGAGATGATGTTCGAGATGATGATATTTTTTTGTCGAGTAACATCATTTCAAAGAAGTTAAGGTATGGATAGAGAAGAATGGATAATGATATAAAGATAGGATGATGGAATGATGATGCCCCCTCGAGAGGATAGGCGGGTTGAACAAACACGGGTAGGCTCTCGAAATGAAATGATAAGGATAGACAAGATGAATGATGTAAGATAGGAAGTGGATGAAGGAGAGGAATGATACGTTATGCTGCAATGAAGGTGAGCAACCATGATGTTTGATATAGCACTAGACATTATGCACCAAGATATAAGGACCAAGGTGACGATGTGTCTTGTGCCCCAGCATAATACAACCTTGTCTAGACGTATGAGGAAGGAGACTTAGAGCATTAAAGTCCTAATGCACAAAAGGTATGATATGACCTTAGATGCAAAGGATAGTGCAAAAAGCTACTCCAACATACACAAGATATGAATATTAGCTGGAATGATACGGATTTGATACAAATGCAAGATAAAATGATAACACACACAAGCAAGCAAGCAAGCATGCACAAATGATACAAAAACAAACAAGGAATTGCCCCTGTCAAGCTATAAATCGTTGATTTGATTGATTGATTGATGATGATGATGATAGTGTTGTCATTGTCAAGAGGTGATATATCCCTAGAGCAACACAAGGATGATGATAATTGATTGATTGGTTGATTGATTTGGTTTACGACAAGATTAGGATCAAGACCAAAGGATGTGATTGGATAATTTGACAAGATTGATTGACTTGATTGGTATGGATTAAGGATTGACTTGCATTTGAATTATTGCTTGAATTGATTTGATTGATTTGATTCGATGCAATGGTTTTGATGAAGATGATTGATTTGGTTGAATGGTTGAATGATTGGATTGAGGTGAGGGATCGAATTGATGAAATTGGACAAAGTAATTGGATGGATTGATTTTATTGCTTGGATTTTTGTTGGATATTTGATTTTTTTTGGATTTTTTGTGAAATGTTTTGATTTTTTTGGACTTTTTGAAATGTTTTGATTTTTTTGGACTTTGAAATGTTTTGATTTTTTTGGATTTTTGGAATTTTTGAATTTTTTTGATTTTTGAAATGTTTGGAGGTGTCAAAGGATGAAAATTTGAGTAGCCTTTGTGCTAGATACCAATGACAAGGGGAAAACCAAGTCTAGGTGCAAGGAGATAAATGGGATTGATGGATGAAAGGGTGGGTGATGGGATAAGGGATAAAAGGCTCATGATAGATGGATGGATGGAAATGATAGGTCATAGTGAATGGAATGGACGTATGCATCATAGGAGAGAAAGGATGTGATTTCCAAAGACTATGTTGCGTAGGAATAACATGCCCCATTCTAGGTACAATACTTAAGATTTTTCATGACAAAGCTTATGACAATAGGATAATGATATGATTGTTTGGAAGGATGAGGTATGTCAAGAGATACCCAAGACATGTTTCAACATTTTGCCCCTATATCTTCATCAAGATCAAAAGAAGAAGGGTGGATGAATGGACTCGATATAATAGGTATGGATGATGGCTAAAAATGGTAGGTAGGATGGAAATGGTATGACATGAAAATGATAGGTTGGATAGATAAAACATTGTGCCCCCAAGTGTAAGTGACATAGAAGATCAACCTACACATGACGACTATTTGCTAGGTTTTCATCATGGTACTTATCCAAGGTGCTTGTTTACCAGGTTTTCACCGTTGGACGAAGGGATTTCTTTTTACTTTTTACTTTCTTTTTTTCATTTTTTTGTTTTGAATTTTTGACTTTTTGGATAGGAGAAGGTGAATATGGATGGGAGGGACTCCAGTGTCTAGTTGTATGAAAGTTGATAGTCCTGCTAGGGATGGATGTCATTGCATGGACCATGCCAAATGTCATTATGCTCATAGATGTTGGTAAGGGATGACATGAAAGGGATGGATTAGGTGGATGGAAAATTATGAAAGGCTTATGCAAGAATGGATGGGGAATAGTGGATGATGATGTGGATTGAATAGGACTTGTGCAAAAGGATGGATGAAAGGTTTATGCAAAAGCATGGACCATAGGAAGGTGATTGGGAAGATATGTAGGATAATGAGTGAAGGATGAGTTGAAGGAGTTATGTGGATTTGTTGTGAGATGGAAGGGAACCATGACCAATGGTAGCACACATTGTGATAAACTTTGAAGCTTTTGATGGGAAGGTGGCATAGGAAGCAATGGAGATGTTTGCTTAGGAGGTGGAGGGTGAAGTGCTTTTGGTACCCACATAGACTTAGTATTTTTATGATTTTTAGTTTGCTTGTGGGTTTTAGGAATTTGAGACTTTTGAATGGAATGAGAATGTGGGATGGAAGTGGATGGTTGGGATTTTTGTGATGTGAATGCCTTATTTGAATTGCTTTCTTTTTTCTTAGGTACCCAAACCATTTTAGTTTTGGCCTTTACTTTTGGAGGTATGGGCTTATATAGCTTTTTAGATGTATTTTGCTTTGAATTTTTGTATTGATGTCCTAAGGCATGAGAACCCTTAGAATTTTTTATTTTATGGGTAGAGGCATTGAAATTATTGCTTTTGAATCCCATGGGTTTGGTGGAATGGGTGGAAGCTTCATGTTTATACAATGTGTGCATTTGTTGGTCATGATTAGGAATGTTAGGGTATTTATGGATGAAGGGATAAGGGGATTCGATAATGGGGATATTAGGTGTTGGGAGAAGTGGAGGTAAAGTTGATGGAGGGATATTAGGAGTTGGAAGTAATGGTGGCAGATTTGATGGTGGAAGGTGTATGGTCACATGCTTTTGACATTTGTAGGATAATGGAGGTGGAATTGCAACATATGTTTTAGGGATATGATAGGCTTTATGATGGAAAGTGGACTTAGGAGGCATGGAGGATATACCAACATCTTTAGGTTTTTGTCCTTGGGGTGTATGTCCAAGGCCATAAGAGCGTGGAGGGACTTTGACATGGGCGGGCTCCAAAATATCTTGTTCATGAAGGTCTAGACCTTTACCTTGGTGGTTCATGTTTTGGAGTGTGCAATGGACAATAAGACTAGGTGTAGGTGAAACACTAGACATGAGTTCCTTATTGGATGGAGAAGACGAAGCAAGGGAAGATAATGGTTTTTGTTGTTCTAAGGAGGAACATTCATGAATGAGGGTGGAAAGACCAATAGGATATGATGGAGGACTTGCAATGGGGTCGATAGTGGGTGATGGAGGATCATTAGGATCTTGATTAGCATTGTGTTCACTTAGATCCAATGTATTTGTTTGATCTTCTATGTGTGCTTGGGAGGCATATGTCTCATCAAGGGAAGTGGATGTTTGTGCATCATGGATGGGTGAGGTGGAAAGCTCTTGACCATGGAATGCATAAAGTTGGCTAAGAGGATCATCATGGTCTTCTTGATCATAAAAGGGGTCTTGATCAAAGATGGAAGATTGATCTTGAACAGTATTAGGTATCTTATGAATGGAATCATTGGGAGGGTGTTGATCTTTATGTGGATGAGGGGGTAATGTTTCCTCATGTTTAGGGTTGTGCTCTTGACATACCTCATGACTTATTGGAATGGAGGTGGAAGGGGATGACTCTTGAATTGGATCAAGGGATTGTGGATGACATGGTTGGCTTGAAGGACTTGGAATGATGTTTGTGGATTCTTTTGCATGTTCAAGTATATGTGTTGAATGGCATGGCGACAATTGATTCCTTGCTTGTAGCCCTTGGGTCACATCCTTTGTAGGTGTATGGGTGGGAGGTGTTGGCTTAGGATTTTTATTTTGATTGGATGATGGTATGATAAAGTTAGAGGGTGCAAGAACTAGATTGGTATTCCCCTTGTCAATGGTTGCATTAGAACATGAAGAATTTTGATCTTGTTGCAAGGTATAACTTAAAGTCACATGTGTTTGTTGTGATGTAGCATTGAAATGCGAAGAAGGGAATGGATTAGATTGGTATGAGGTGGAAGGGTGATAATGAATGGATAAGGGATGATGTGGTGGTTGTTGGATTTGACAAGTGGAAATGAATTGATTGGCTTGAGCTAGGAGGTGTTGGATTTGAGGTGATTTGATTTGTTGAAAATCTTGGAAGAGAGTTTGAAGGCTTTGTATTGTTTGATGGTCTAGGGGTTTGGGTATTTGGTGAAGTGTTTGAAGGAGGTTTTGAAGTTGAGATGTTAGGTCTTTGTTTTCCAATGTGGGCATGGTGTCACACATGTGTGTAAGCTCTTGTACATCGATTTGTTCCTCAAAGTATGCAACATAGTTCATGTCATCATTAGAGGTGGTAGGAGAAGCCCCTCGAAGTCTGATTCTATGTTTTGGTTTTGTTTCATGATTTGATCTAGAGAAAGGGACTCCTTGAATGATGATCTCGGGCTTAGGTTTTGTCTCATGATTTGGCCTAGAGGGATAGCCCCCTTGGGTTATGATTTTGGGCTTATGATTAGGATTGGGCTTGTTTATGATTATGACCATTTTGACAAGTGGTGATGGTGATGATGTGGAATGATAAGATTGGATGACTTGGTTTGATTAGGATGAAATGGATAGGATCTGGATGTGTTGGAAGAACGTGTAGAGTGACTTGTCTTTATGTGTTTGATGTTTAGCTTGATTTGGAAATGTTTAAATGAATGGTCACACATGCACACACATGAATCACACACGCAAGACACATAAGCAAGTTTGAATTTGAAATTATGAATGTGATTATTAAGCACACACTTAAAGAAGACACATCAACAAGTCCTAGAACTAGTCAAGTGGGTATGGCCAATTAGGTTTCAAACTAATTTGAACAAGGTTGACTAAGGATGATTTGAAAGAAAAATCCTACCACACAGCCGGGAGAAAGGGGTAACCCACCCTTCACCTTCACTTCCCAAAGGTATAAAGTTCTTTGGGGCTTAGCCAAGAGTGATAAGATTTTAACTTCCAAACAAGCGTGTCTTTCGATTCACACTTCGATTGAGGTCGTCCCTAGGGGTGATGAAATCCCCTAGCAGGCCTCCTATGAAGGGTTTGACAAAAGCAAATCAAGTGAGGTGTTTGTGATCACACACACACTTGATTCACACTCACAATGATTAATTTCCCTTAAATTAGAAATGAAATGTGTGTAAAAAAAGTTCAAACACTTGTTCTTTTTAGATCCCAAATCAAGATGTGATGGAAGAAAGTGGTGAATTTTAGACCAGATTTTCAATATGTGATTGAAGACAATATTCGTTTTAAGAGCCCAAATCCAAATGTGTTTGCAAACAATGATTAATTTTATGCCCCAAATTGAAATGTTTGACAAACAAGATTAAGAGATTAAGGATGGAATGAGTGCACCTGGTTATTCTTGCTTTCCAAATTATTGTTGTGAGTGATATTGCTGCTACTAGAGCTCCTTATGATCACCTACAAGATCAAAAAAATAATATTATAATGCAGCAAAAGAAAAAAAAACAAACTCATCAGAAAATTGCGATTTCAGATACATGTTTTTAACATAGCCGAATTAGATTTTATTATTTGACGATTTTATTGATCTGAAAAATGAAAACTTAAAGAAGAGATCCCTGTTAATTTTCTGAGAGATTTCCAGAAATGTAAAGAAGTCAGAAAAATTCTCTGTTTTGCTCTCAGAAACGCGGATTTATGGAAATCACACAGAAAATGAAGATCGGATTTTTTCGCACTGTATTTGACCTCAAAATTAAATCTGTAAAACACAAACCGCAATTAGAATTTAAAGAGATTTCCGAAAATGTAAAAACATTAAAAAAAATCGCTGATTTGCATTCAGAAAACCAATTTTATGAAAAAACATAAAATTACGATAACTTTTACAAAAACGATGATACACTCTCAATTTGTTTACTGTAGCCTTTTGAGATGATTTCAAAGATTCTGTAAAAATATTGTAGAAAAATTCGCTTCTGTGTAGAAGATATCAAGAAATTGGTAAAACTTGCAGTTTTGTCCAAAAACTGTCAGATCTGCATCAAAAAAATCAATAAAATCTGCAAGTAGATATTAAAAACGGGGCAAAGCCCCACGGTGGGCGCCAAAAATGTGTGATTGAAAAATATGTGCGTATTAAAATGAGATAAATACTATTCAAGCACACCAATGAAACTTTAAATCAAAGGAAAACTGATTAAACAAAGTAAAGCAAACTCTCAATGCAGCAGCTCCTTTGAAGACGTCCCATTGTCCTCTATCTCCAGTATTTTTGCCAAAGCTCTCCGATTTGTATGCTAAGCTCCACAAAATGACTACTAAAGAACGAGATTTAAAAGTAAATGCATATTATACCAAGAATGCGAGATTTTGAAGGTTGATGATGGAGGAATGTTGGTTGTTCACTTCAGCAGCATAACGACGCAATGATGAAGAATGATGGAGATGGATTGAAAGATTGAGGAATGATTTTGGCAGAATGCGGATGTCTGAAGATTCGATCCAAATGGCTTGTGAAAGGTTAAATTTATAGATTTTTGATGGCAAAAGCTTAGTTGGCAAAGATCAACGGTTGAGATTCAGTCTGGCAAGATGAACGGTATAGGATTTTTGAAAGTTGAGTGAGAGAAGTAGAAGGTTTCCTCTTTTTCATTTTTTCCCATTTAGAACTAAAGGAAAGTTGTCGTTTTGAAGAATGAGTTAAAATGAGATTTCATAATTAAATAAATAAACTTACTTAATTATATGTGAAGATGAGATTATAAAGTCACATAATTAAATAAGCAGTATTTAATTATGTGAGAGAGATGGATTTAGAAGGAATTAAATTAAATATTTAAAATATTTAATTTAACTATGAGATGAAGAGGAGGAATATTCCATTTTTGAATTCAAATTTTCAAATTTCGAATAACATGATAATCAAATATAAATAAATTATAGAATTTATTTAATTTAATTATGAGGAATATGGAGATGGTAATTAATTAAATAAAGTTCTTTATTTAATTAATGTAGAAGAATCATAAGAATGAACAATATAAATAAATAATTAAATTTATTTATATGTAGATGACTTTAGGAGATTAATTAAATAATTGTATTTAATTAATTACCAGACTTATTATAATGTTGACCATTTTTACGTGCATACAGAGAGATATAGCAATCTAAACACTATAACATTTATAGTTAAATTTAAATTATATTTTATTAAATTGTTAAAAAAATTAAGTTGCTTATAAATAACTTTGTGTTCTTATAATTAACTTGACATTGTGTATAAAAGGTTTAAGTTATGAATGCTATAATATACAAAATAAAATTGTTTTCAATGTTTATTTGTTAGTTTAAAAGGTTCAATTAGGGTTAGAATTTAATTAAAATTAGGTATAGGGTTGAACTAGGATTAGGTCTGGGGTACAAAGATTAAGGTTTTATAATAAAGCTTGGGGATAGTGTTATGGTTCAATTGGGACAGGGCTTAGTATTAGGGTTAGGGTTATGGATCAATTACTATTTTATTAATGTTAGTTTTAGAATCATAGTTATGTTTAGGGTTGGATATAAAATTAGAGTTTGGTTTGAAGCTAATTAATGTTAGTTTTAGAGTTGAGGTTATGGTTAGACTTATAATTAGTGTTATTATTGGGGTTAAATTCTATCACTTTAATAAAGATAATCTTCTATAAATTCATTCATTTTGTTTTGAAATTATATAATTTAATATACTTTTAAATTTACCTATGTTGACATATGAGAGATATATCAAATCTAAACTCTATTATATGTTGTTAAAAAATTTAAGTTGCTTATAAATAATTTTTTGTATTTTTATAATTAACTTGACATTGTGTATAAAAAGGTTTAAGTTATGAATATTATAATATAAAAAATAAATGTGTTTTCAATGTTTATTTGTTAGTTTAAAAGATGTGCGAATAATGTTGTAATCACTAATGATTAATTTTTTCTTGATGGTTAAAATAGATTGGTAAGTAAATTTATCTATAATAAGTAAATTTATCATTGATTTTTTCTTGATAAGTAAATCAATATTTCATAAATTTATCTATAATTCTTATTAAATTTTTCTTAATTATATTAAATTATATTTTATTAAATTGTTAAAAATTTAAGTTGCTTATAAATAATTTTATGTGTTTTTTAATTAAATTGATATTGTGTATAAAAGGTTTAAGTTATGAATGTTATAATATAAAAAAAATTAAAAAAATTCAATGTTTATTTGTTAGTTTGATGTGAGAATAATGTTGCATAGTAATGATTAAATTTTTCTTGATTGGTTAAGTGATATTGTGAAATTATTCTATGTTAATTCAATGTTATGAATGCTATATAACATAAAGAAAAATATTTCTAATGTATTTTTAATGAATATTTATATTTTATAAACAAACATCTAAAATAAAAATGTGATTGTAAAAAAAATACAACTTAATGAGTGAACATACATTTAAAGTTAAAAGTGAAATTATAAAACAAATTGTAAATTTATTTTATTTTTCTTCTATAAATATATATTTTATTTGTCGTCCACCTAGTAATGCCCACTTCTCCTTTTAATGAATGTTTTATTTTTCTAGGGTTGATTAAGTGTTGTCGTTGATCTATTTCCTATAGATATCAATAGTGCCCGCCATCTCGTGATCGAGAACTGAAGGATAGAGAAATCATAGGCGGGCACCACGTGTCCTATCTAGGGGATCAAATTTGTGCTATCGCTGACCAACTGCCATTTGATCTTACCCATTCCTCGCCATCCTGCGATGGTACCTGGGTTGATTGTAAAATCATGGGCGGGTGCCATGTGTCTCATCCAATGAAGCCTAAAGAGTAAAGGAAACACTAGCTACTTTAAATGTATTAAGGGGCAGATTACTAAAGTGTTCTCGAGACGCACATGTTCTAAATCGATGAATATGTTATAATCTCATTGGAAAAGCTACTCAAAGGTTAACAACATGGCTAAAAACTGTGTTAAAGGAACGAGATCATTGATGCTCAAGATCAACGATTGTCCCCATCGCGCGATCAAAAGTTTCCAGATTATGATATCGCAGGCAACTGCCACATGGACTTCCTTCGTAGTGTATGGTAAGGTGGGCTCCTTATCGTCGTGTTGGAAATTGTGTCAACTTGTTTTGAAGGTGGTCGTCAATGATTTTATTTTGTAGAGGGTTGAATTAGCATTGTCGTTGATCTATTTCCTATAGATCAATGGTGCTCGCCATCCCGCGATCAAGAATTATGGGATCACAATATCATGGGCACTTGCCACATGTCTCATCGGATGAGGTCTAAAGAGTGAAGGAAGCATTAGCCAGTTGTAAATGTGTTAGGGGTGGATTACTAAAGTGCTTGTGAGATGCACATGCTTTATTTCAATGCAAATGTTATAATTTTGAGGGAAAATTTGCTCAACAATTAACGAAAAGGATGACAACCATTTTTGAAGGAGCAGGATCTCTGATGAGAAGGATCAATGGTTGCTTGCCATCCCACAATGGTTAATTGAGGGATTGTAGTATCACAGGTAGCTACCACATGGTTTTCATTTGTGGCGTATGGCATGGTGGGCCCCTTATTTCCATGTTGGTGATTATGTCAGCCTGTTTTAAAGGTGCTCGTTGATGATTTGATCAAATTGGAGGATCAAAGGTTCAAATTTAAATCTATATCAAATGTGGTTGGAGCTATTCATGCAACCCACAAATGAGCTTTAATGGCGGATGAGACATTTACTAGTGAGATTTGATAGACATAAAATCAATTTTATTGCCTCATTTGTATCACAAAGCATCCAATTATTTCATGAAAATAGTTTTAGATCCGAAGGTGAAATTGCTAGCCTTTGCGGCCAAAATTTGGAGTTTTTGTGAAAAGAGCCGTAAGTTTATTTTCTATGCCTCCCATTCATTCTGCACCTAAATTCAGGAAAGGGGTTTGCTATGCTTGTCATTGAGCTTATTGAAATCTCTTGTTAAGGCTATAGTTTAATCATAAATTGTGAGGAATTATAGTTTTTTACTTTATAGTTTCCTATCTTTGCTTAGTCCTAGCCAATTGAAGTCTAAAATTGTAACAAAGCCCTAGTTTTTCCAAGATGGCACCAACCAAGCAGCACTCTGGCCACATTGAATATTTGAAAAGAAACTTGTATGATGATTTCCTAGATCAATTCTCATTATCAACAAATGATAGAAGGAAAGGTGTAGTGTTGATGTGAGGGAAAATCCTAGGGGAGGGGTTAGTGTGTAATTATTCCAACATTGTCGATGCTAGGGTTCCTCTCACTGGCTTAGAAATGTTCAGATTGTGGTATGGATAGAGGAATTTTCCTCACCCCTTTTTAAATGGATGGATGTATGGCATTGGGAAGCTGGTTGTACCGAATGTATTCCCTGATGTGGACTTACTTAGGGCAGTGGTTGCGAGGTATGACCCTATTACACGGGTAATTAGGGATAATGATGGAGGGGTGCTACTAGAAATTAACAGAGAAGATATCCAACAGATTTTTGATTTGAGTGAGTCGAGTGAAGACTTGGTTCTTATCAATCTTGAGGAAATGAAGCAAGAGTATGCAAAGCTGAAATCTCTTTTTAGGGCTAAGCTGCTTCCACCTCATCTAGTTAGGGTAGGAGGTTCACAATTTCATATCATCCCTAGTGACTAGGAACCTTTCAAATTGAATTGTTTTGCAAACCCTTTCCTAGCCACTTTCTATTCATTATGTCATATTTTTGGTTTTAGTCCTGGTGCGGTAATGCCTATTGTGTACATGTTCATGGGGGTGCAAATACAACACCCTAACTTCTGTGTGACATATGACTTTGCTTCTTTTTTAGCTGATAGGATACATGAAGGGCTATCAAAGTTGTAGAAAAATGATATTGGTACTCAATTCTTTTGGTATTCTATGCTGATGCATATGTTTATGTTTAGGAATGTTGATTTATTTTCTGAGAAGATGAAATTAAGGCAATCAGTTGATGGAGAAAGGTTGCCAGTACAAATATGGGCTACAGATTTATCTTGTAATAAGGAAAGCACCAGTTATGTGCAATTTGATCATTTTTATGCTTCTATATTAAGGGATATATTGATGGTGAATGTACCTAGAATCCCTGAGGAATTGCATGGTTTCCTCAGCCCAAAGGGGAGGAAGCTAGAGTTTAGGGTTTACCATAACTGGGGTGACATTATCCCATAGCCAGTCAACACTGTCTTGAGAGTATATGGATTTCAGGGAGCCCTTCACATACTATCGTACAATATGCCACCACAAGTAGGGTTTGTAGAAGTTATGTGGTAGATAGGTTGTATTCATGAAGACAACCTCACTGGAAGGGGGAAAGGAATATTCTTCCCTGATTATACAGTGGTGTCTGACTTTGTATTTTCAAAGGGAGGCTAGACACATTTTGATAAATTCTTTGTTGATTACCATTTGAGATGTGGTCCAAGGTGAAACCATGATCCTGAGGGTTTCTTTGCTCTTTTTAGACAAAGAATAAAAGCTAAAAAATTTGTACATGAATTCAACTTCCCTGAGGACATGATTAGAAATGAATTTTATCTAAATAAGCAGGAGTTGAACAAGGAGAAATGGATAGCTTATAGTAAGCTACTGGATGTCGTGCATGAAATGGATCTAAAATATGATCCACTGTTGGAGTTCAATCCATACCATAAGAAAAATAATTTTCTAATGAAGAACTTCAAGGAGATTATGGACACCTTGAGAACTAAAAAGATAAATTTAAGGCTAAGTCTAGGTATACAAGAAAAAAGTGTTGGGCCAATTGAAACAAGGTTAGTATACTAGCCTACAGAAAAGTGACCCATCTATAGTAAGAAAAAGGATAGTAGCCGTGATGAGGAGGAAGTAGATAGGAAGGGGAAGCTAATAATGAAAGTGCATCCACGACCATGTCCAAAATTCAAAGTACCTGGGGCTATTAAGATCATTTATTTAAATTTGTCACCAAAAGATAGTCCCCCATCACCACCATCTAAGCCAAGCCTTGAGAGGCAGAGAACTAATCACCCACATGAGGATCTGATAGATGAAATTATTGTTACTAATCAGGACATGCAGGTTGGTATGCTTTCCCCTCTTAGGTCAGCTGAATTGGTTTTGTCTGATTTAAATATGAAAGGTAAAAGTGTGCAAGATGCAAGAATGGAAGCATACAGGGAGTTTTTAGATGACAGTACATTTGTGAAAACTCTTGTATTCTTGCAATAGGCATGGAGAATGAAATTTGAAGAGTATCAAGATAAATGCAGGGAGAGAAAGGAACTAAGGCCTGACAAGTCAGACCAGGAGAATGATAAAGTAAAAGTTGAATTGATGGAAGAGTTCAAGATCATCACTCTTGAAGAAGGAAGACAACTGGTGAGTCAGGCTAGTGTATTGACTTTTCTTGAGTGATATATTGTAGATGCAGTAGCTTTTAATGCCATTATGAAGTCCAAGAATCCTTTTCAAGATTCTGAGGAAGAGGTTAAGGCAGCATTACAAAACTATGCCTTCAGTGAAGAATATGTGACCTTGGCAATTTGGGCATTGGCTCCATAAGGGAGAAAACCAGATATTTCTAATCTTAATCCAAATTTTAGAGGAGGATTAATAATAAAGAGAGCTTCTGAGACTTCAACCACCGAGGCCACTAATTTAACTTTAAATGTGGCCAAATTGGCCCAAAGGACGGCTAAAGGGGAGGAGGCTGAAAGGAAGAGCCTAATGGAGAAGTATAACATTTTGATTGAAGAATATAGTGAAATACAACACAGGAATATTGAATTGTAAACTGAAGTGGAAAGGTTTAGATATAGATAGATTGGGGAAACATCAAATGCTCCAGGAACCAGTACATTACCTCCCACAGCAGGGTCAATGCCTCCTGCTTCTCCAAATTTTTCCACACTAGGGTTTCCCATTCAGAATCTTGCTCTCACCCCTCCTCTAGAACAAATTGATGAAGAAACTGAGTGCTCTGTTGATCCAATGAAGAGGCAGCTCATACAAAAAATTGATGAATTACAGACATCATTAAGGATAACAGAGAAGGGATTTATTTCAAAGGAAAAGGAGATTGTTACTACTATTTTGGAGAACTTAAATGAAAGGGTATATAGTAAATTGCAATCTGTACAAATTCTTTATATTCTTTGCTGTTGGAAGCAATAAATAATATTGATAGGGATCAAGAGGTAGTGGTACAAATAATTAAAAATTGGATCCCTAGGGCCAATGATCTGGATATCATGAATAAAGCCTCAAGGTTTGATATAAATAATAGGCCCCAATCATTGAAGCCTACTCATATTTTAGTAAAATCATTACAAGGTTTTCAAACCCTACCAGATGATTTGAGTAGGAAGATTAAAGAGTTGGTAAATAATTTCAATGATTGGGGTAACACATTGTTACCTAATATAATTGATGAGCAGTGGAAAATCAGAACACTCCAACAATGGCAGGATAAAGCAAATAAGGTCATCAATAATCAAATTAAATTAATTTGTGATGACTCAGATTATGATTTATTGGTGAGTTGTATGGATAAGATTATTGGTACCAACTCATTTTTGGAGTCTTTTGAAAGAGATGCAAATTAGGTAGTAGTAAAGTATATGTCTTATAGTACAAAGGTAAATCAGGTGATTAATTTTAATTGGTCTAATGATGAAGAATACCAAAAGTGGGTAGCTAAGTATTTAAATGATGATGAGTAAAAGAAAGTGGACTATGGACAGGTGGAAAATCTGATGTTGCGGTTACAACTGTCCCAGTTTTGTATTGATGACTTTCTCAATATGGGTTTCTTGTGGTTTTTTAATTGCATCAACTTTCCTTAGTCGACATGATGAACATGAATATGCTCCAGGATGATTGCAGTTGTAACAATTTTTCAAATATCATCAGGTGCTCTAATCGGCTGGTGACGTGTGTACTTTCTGGTCCAAAGCTTGTTTGCTCCTTCATTTTTCTATAAGAAGGATTTCAAGGCCAGAAGTACAAGTTAGAAAGTTAGATAATTTTGATTAAGCCTGTGCAAAGTTGCAAAGCTAATTGTAAAGATTAGTGGTTTTAGAGAGAAATGCAATTTAGGTTATGAGTCACTCTGTGATAGGTTTTAAGTTCACGAGGATTTAATGTTGCACAACAGTATTAGCATTTGAATCAAAATGATAATTTCAAGCTCATCTCTCTCCATTATATTTGCATATCCGAACTTTGAATAAAATAACCAAGGGTTGTTTCATTCAGCTCACTGTTGTAGTGTGTATGATTCTATTTTAGCTTTAATTCAAGGAATTAATTAAAATGTTTGAATGAGATTATAAGCAGATATGTTCTACATATCTGATGGTTTTAGAGAAATTCAATTTAGGTTTTGAGTCATTATGTAACAGGTTTTGAGTTCATAGAGATTTAATGTTGTATAACAGTACTAGCATTTGAGTTGAAATGAAAATTCGAGCTCATGTCTCTCCATTGCATATGCATATCTAAAATTTGAATGAAATAACTAAGGGTTGTTTTATCCATCTCACTGTTGTGGTGTGTATGATTCTATTTTATCTTTAATTCAAGGAATTAATCAAAATACTTGAATGGGATTATATGCGGATATATGTTGTATACAGATTTGATAAGTAGTCCTAAGTTAGAATTCATATTGATGAAATTGTAATGCAATATTGTCAAGGATCTTATATGTGATGTATTAAATCTATTATAAACCTCTAGATTCTTATGAATTTAACTCTTGCAATAGATATATGGCACTAATCTAAGTTGTAATTATTAGTGTAGTTTAGTATTTGTGTGTCTTTTCCTAGAGCTTGCTACAAATTGCAAAGCATTGACTATCTTATTCAATGGATTGTGTTTAGTTATCTCACGCTCTAGATAATTGATATTGTCTATGAACAACCAATTCTAGTTGATATTATCTTATCATGTTGAGCTATTAAGTGAGATCATTTGCTATTGTTAATGTTGTTTATAATAATGGTGCAGAGGTTGTAAACACATTAAAGGATCGTCCTCCCAGGTCTTGTAGAGCCTGAAGTGTAGGAGGCTTTTAAAGTCCTCATAAGTTGGTCCAGGTCCTTTGAGATGCCTTCGATTGGAATTGGCAATTCCATAGGTAGATTAGAAGACAAACCTAGTTACATTGTAGAAAGAACCAACATACATGTCAACCACTGAACAACCACCTCTACAACTAACTTTTTAATCTTTTATGATCACATGAAACATAAAACACACTAATTTCAAGGTTGTTAACATCACTATTGAAATGTTTTAATTATTTAACCTTTCAAACATTAAAAAGTACATCATTAAATTAATTATGTAATGGCATAAAAATTAAAAACATCATGAATTAATTATGTAACCACATAATTCAAATATAATTCTATCAAGAAATTAATATCAAATAGATAATATATTCACATAACTTATACATTTCAATTTCATTGATCTTCTTCTTCATCCAACTATTTGTCTGTATCATCTGATCCAGATACGACATTGTAAGGATTGGTCATATCATCATCATCATCATCATCATTGATATCGATTTCGATAATTTCATCATCCACACGGATATCATCTTCATGAACATTAACTCAGGACTACATCATCATGATCTAGTTCCTCCTCTTCGACATCTTCGTCAGGGACATCATCAACTAACTGTTGATCCTAATCATCATCTACATCATCTTCTAGTTCTTTAGTATCTTCTTCTTCCACCACATTATACTTTACCGGCCTTCCTCTTGGATCATGTCTAACAACAAATGACCAACTTGGTTTACCTGAAACCTCTGAGTAAAATACCTACTCACATTGGCTTGGAAGAACATATGGCTCATTTCTAGCTCGCTCGATCAACCTTCTATTAACCATGGTAAATCCATTATCATGTTCAATAAAAGTTCTCTTAGGATCATTTTCATTCAATCGTAGCGTGTATCATAGGACAACAAACAAAATTAATTTGAAGGACTTAAAGTCACACTCAAGTATATCATCCAAAATCCCATAGTATTGATTTTCTGAGACTTCTAGATGTATGTTGCTTCTAGGTGAGACATTAGTCATCTGAAAGACTGTAGTTATACTAGAATCACAAGTTTTCTTCATGTCATCCAATATTTTGATTCAAAATTTAGGACCATTGCACCACATAGCCTTGTGGTGTTTCACCTACAATATGTCAAACATGTAAAAATTATTGCAATATCGTCAGTTGATAAACATATTCATTCTTGGCCAAATGTATGCAAAGAAAACAATCTCAAGATATATATACATCAATATACTTGAAAATAATTAAATAATATGGGCGATAAATATATTTATACGTACCTGTTTATCTCTTAAACCATATGCTAAGTCAATTTCCCTTTGTGTAACATTGGAATCTCCATTACGATGAGCTTCTTTAACCAATGAAGCCACACCTTCCCATGTTAATGCATAACCAAATTGTTGGCATCGTTCAATCCATACCATCATCCAATCAAGATTGTTGGCAATGTACAAATGTAGTGCATCCCACTCTCGACCAACTATACCAAAAAAAAATGAAATTCACAAACAATGTGTAATTAGTTAAATACCACAATATATGACCTTAATTTATAATTAATGTATATTGAAGATTAAAAATTAAATAAGTACAATATACATAAAAACCATATGTAAAATGTATTCCAATTAATCTCCATGACCATCTTATAATTACCTCTCACTTTCCTCAATCTACCTTTCCCCAATAGGTACTCCCCTTCGAATTTGTTAATGGAGTTGGGATCCCAAATGTGATCTACATGGATTTTTGCTACAAACTTAGGAAGATATTCACTAATGTACACCATGGTCTTGTATACCATATATCCCTCCACTATAGAACCCTTAGGATGTGCTCTTTGTCTAACCAAAGCCTTCAAAAATTTTAAGTGCCTCTCAACCATCCACATTGACCTTGTGTGTACAGGTCCACACAATTCAATCTCCTCAACTTGGTGTATGAGGTAGTTTTCTTGTGCATTGAAAAATGTTGAAGGTAGACACATTTTCATTTCACACATTAGATGGGGATTTTTTCTCTTCCAATAATTAATATCTTCTTTATGGATTTCTTTAGATGATAGCTATCTACAAATGATTCATGGTGCAAATATATTAACGAGATTTAACAAAAATATACAGTATATTACATAAAAAGTAAACAAAATGACAATTATAAGATGCATACAACAAATTGAACAAATCTCGCTACTTACCTCATGTATTTTCCAAGATCATATATAACTTGCTTGACATTGTTGTCAAAGTTGTCTAGGAGAGATAGAGGTAGAACGTACTACAACAATTATAAAATGATCTTTTCATTATTTTTCCAAAAGTAGTAAACACAATACACTGAAAAGTACATGCATTATACAAGTGTATATAATATATCAGAATAATTACCTTAATGAAGGTATGCCCATCATGAATTTTCATCCCCGACCCAAATTCACCTTTCTTTGTTATTATATTCTTTATGTTCGCAGTAAATCTTGTGGGAAATTGAATTGTTTGTATGACTCCTTTTATAGCATTGCTTTGCTGCCCTATTAATAACCAAGGAAGGTCACTTGTATTAATTTGGTCTCCATCACTATTTAATTGAGTGACATTTTTCATTGCATAATTGGCTTCCTAAATGTCACTACAAATTTTGACAATTTTTTCTTTGTCATGCCTTCCATCCAATATTTTCCATAACATTTTTGTTATATTATTTCTAATATGCATTGTATCAAATAAATGCACAATTTGTAGCTGGTCATAGTAGGGTAACCTACTAAATTGTCTGGGATAACTTTTCAATCCCTGTGGAAGTCGACCATTAATGCCTTGACAACCTTCATGAAGCATATAAGTTAAGCAAATTAACAACAACAATCATTTTCAATTACAACATGAGTAAATACAACACAATATAAAAATATAAATTCAAAACATATCATATCTGATAGATAAACAATTTGATCCGATGTATAGCCTTGACAATTAATTCTATTATATTCCAACTTCCATAGGCGAGGTGACACTTTTTGTGGTTTTGATGTAGTCTCCTCTTTCCCATTGAAAATATATTTTTCAGTAGTTTGATACTTATGATTTGTATAGAGGAAGTTCCTATACTAATCAAACACCTGCTTTCCTAAACTTGTTGAACGATAAGATTTCATCTTTGGACCACAAATTGGACATGCAAATTTTCCCTTTGTTTGAAGACCTGCAAAATGATATATAATTGGATTAAATATGTCAGTTTTTTTAATTATATATAATGAATAGATTATTTTAAAAACATGCATGATATATACTTCATCAAATTAAATATTGGTAAAGTGCAGTCGAACATTATAACATACCACAAAAAATGTGTTAGCCCTAGGGCATCATGAATTGTCCATACAAGCATTGCATGGAATTGAAATTGTCTTTGTACTATTGGTCTAGAGACGTCATACATAGTGACACCATTCCATAACTTTAGTAACTCATCGATAAGAGGCTCGATATATACATTCATATCTTTAACTTGGTACTTACCTAGTTGAATGAACATAAACATTACATAATTATTATAACCATTTTACTGCAATATATATAAATTAATGTATATGACTATTGAATGAAAAAAATGTCATTATGCAAAAAATAAGACAAATGAGATGCTACTATGTTAAAGAAAATTGATGTAAACAAATACCTGGAAAAATCATTGACAACATTATGTGCTCCCTCTTTATTGGCATCCATGGACGAATGTTATTGTTGATAACAAAAATAGGCCACTGAGTAAATAGATCTGAGCTCTCCAAATGGATTGACACCGTCCACTCCCAATGAAAGCCTAAGATTACGAGGTTCTTCTTTAAAGTGTGGTCATTTTTCCTCCATGTCCCTAAATGTAGAACCATCTACAAGCATTCAAAGAATGTCATCTCCACTTTTATTATGTGCATGGTAATCCATAAATTGCGCTAAGCTTTCTCACCTAAATAATCATTGCATACGTGGAATAATGGGAATATAATGAAGAACCTTGCGAGAAACTTTTTTTGTTAGTTGATCTATTAGATATCTACTGATATGACATTTTGGGTATTTTGTTGTAAATTCCTATTGTTTATGATATATAGTATGATCATTGAGACATGCATCTATTGCTTGATACTCCATTATGATATCTTTCATAATGGCACATAAATCTTTGTATAAACAAGGTAAAATATTTGATGGTGGTAACAAAAATTCACCAATCAATCTATAACAAAAAATAATTTGTTCATATAAATAATATTAATGGTACATATTTCATCATTTATTTACTAGTGATGAACTAACAACAATTAAAATAGATGAAAAAAGATGACATATATGACATACCTTAACATCCGTGAGATTGCTATGTTTGATAAACCATTCATAACCTTCAAGTTCAACAACAACAATACAGCAGAGAGAAGAGTTGTTTCAGAGCTTTGATAAAGGGGCTCGTATGTCTTCTCAAGTAGTAATCATCAACATCATCAAAGTCATCTTGATCATCATGATTAGCTCTGCCACTAAATGTGTCATGGATCAATGTATTCGTACCATCATCTTCAACTATGTTTTCTAGCACATGATCATCTTCTTCCATAGGATCATTAACTTCATTTCAATATTCACAGCTCCATGTTCGTCCGCTTGCAAAACCACATTCTTTGGCCATGATAATCCATATCATCTCTCTAGGGTGCCCCACCTTTATAATAATGATAGACACAAATAAACCATGATCATGATCAAGTGATTATATATATATATATATAAAATGTTAAAACGATATAAATATTTACAAATTCAATCAATATAAACACATATAATGAACAACTTACCAATGGATGATAATCATGCCCCCCTTCAACGTGACCATGCTACCTACAATGTTTCTCAACTATTGTGATTAAAAGTCATCTTGTCTTTAAGCCCTTGCAATTATTGCAAGGACAATAACATTTCCCATCACCCTTTCTTTTCAATCTAGCCCACAATCTATCAAGTGTCTCTTCATTTTGTTCTAGACTAATATTATCTAAGATGATTTTTCTTTACCAAGCTTGACTCTTTAGATCTTCAAAAAATATCAAATTCACACTCCAATAATTTTTATTCATAGACAGGTAACATAATATAATAATTCTGATATTTTGTACCAAAAAAATTTGGCATGCAACCACCCCTAAAAAAGAGAAGATAGTCTGAAGTTAATGACCCAAAAAAAAACTTTAAAATTCTAATTCCAAAACTTATTAAATTTTTATTTTTCTATGATTTCCAACCATTAAGACTCCTAAAATTATATTAATGAACTTGATCACAAACTTCCTACAACAATGGAGGTAGCGAGCTAGTAAGAGCAAGTGACCCATTCCTAAGGAGCAACAAGTCATAATCATCATTGCTAATGTCAATACAAATTTATCCTTTTAATTAAAGATGCAATGTGTCACTTCTTATGACGAGCTTATCCCTAGGGCCCTCAACATTGAGAGAGCCCTAATAAAAAACAACAGAAGCATTGGTAAGAGCATGATTAGGGTACAAACCCTAGGCCTCCGTAGAAACATAAACAATAACTATAGCAGATTAGTGAGGTTGCTATACCAGAAAGATTGAGACATTGTAGGTAATAACAAAATCTTGCAATCTAAAGATTGCAGCCAATAACAAGCACACTATATAGCTTAGTGACATTTGTAAATGCAATCTACGGTAAGAAGAATGATAGTCACTTGAGATGTGACAGTCAAAAAGAGGCTGAGTAGTGACAAGATGATAAAGCTCAAACCTTGCATAGTAAAGTGGAGATTTTAATAGTGAATTTCCTTACCCCCTTGCTGACCTTAAGGGTTTTTCAAATTCTTTTGGTAGTGTTAGACAAGGAAAATGCAATCAGGGAATGACTATCAAAATGAAGTAACAGTGGTAATTATAGGTTCAATGTTTCTTCTTAGCCATTAATGTATAATAGAAGTAGTGGATTGTATGTTTGAGCAGTGTTTTTAGACTCATCAAAGATGGGAGAATAGTGAATAATACCTTGTGGACTGTGAAGTAGTGTCAATAAGGTTGAAGGATCTTAAAAACTACAATACCATGAAACAATGAGTCCCTTATAGTGAGTAGGTAGTCTATAGGGCATAGTTTGATTTTATAGAAGGATGCTCATGAAAGAAATCTTCAAGTGATAGTGAGTGACTTGTTTGAGACTGCAGCTGAAGGTGCAATACCCAATCTTAAAGAAGTTAGCAAAGCAGTAAATGTACAAGAAAATCGAATCGTACACAAACAACAATTTGCAATGTTATCTTCCATAATGCCTTGAGTTTGAAGAAAAAAAATCTCATTGTATCTTCATGATGAAAGTGGTGACCTTAATGGTCAATCACTTGAAACCATGATTTTAAAACATGCTATTGTGCTTATGGAGGAAACATTTTAAGCAAGGCAATGAGTGGTGGTTTGGAACAATGGCAGGTATGAAGGACTTGTTTTATATGCATACTATGCAATCTAGCTTAAGACAACGTTCTTAGAAGAGATTGAAGGTGGATTATGGAACTCAAGGGTTACCATGAAAAGGATTAAAGAAAAGATTGGGATCTATTTAAAAGTCGTGGTCATGAAGATATTAAAGATGTCACATACAAAATCCTAGTAGCTATAGTAATGAATACAGTGCCAAAGAGGATAGTGTGTTGGGGAAGATTTAGGAGATCTCCACATTATCTAATTACAGGGAAATATATTATTTATTTATTTATTTAATTAAAAGAAATCATTTTAAACCCTATATAGGATACATTGATACTTCAAAATCCTCTGAATGAATTTGAGATTATGGAAATATATGTCAAGTAACATTCATAAGGTTTAGAAAATCTTGATCACTCTCTAGAATAGCCCATTAAACATGGGTTGTGCTTGAATGCACTACATAATTGATATAACACAACCACTCTGCATATCAACCAGAGTTATAGGCTCTTTATTGCAGCAAGAGGTAATCACTCTTCGATCATGCTATAATTACATCTTAACCTGTTAAACTTGAGACAACCTGAATGCACCCAATGATGATTGACACCTACATTATACAACCTATGCCCCATGACCAAGAGAGTTATGGATCACATAATTATAGTCACAAGAATCTATTCCTTGGTTGTGATTTTATGGTGATTCCGCACAACAAAATCTAGACATGAAATTCTTAAAACCCTTAACCTCTAAAAATGAAATCTGATGAGATGTTGCTTTAAAATATGATTTTCAAACCTGGAACTACAAATCTGACTTCACAACTGAATTCTGCAAAAAGACAATGACTACCCTCAACCTAGCGATATCTTCTTGAATTTTTTCTATTTTTTCCCAAGAAAATCATCCTGATTTCTCCACAAATTGTCTCAAGTAGAGCAAAACACTGTCACAATAAATTAGGTGTGAACTCACTTTTCTTTATGTCAGGCACAATTTGATTTTTTAATATTTTTCATGTTTGTAAAAAATTTGACGAAAACGATAGCCGACATTTTGATGAACCCTAGGTTCGTCAAAATTTCGACAAACGTTGGGGATAAACTTTCAAAAAATTGAAAATTACACATCAAATTTTACATATTTCGTCAGATAGTTTCATCAGATTTTGCAGTCAAATATATAAGTGTTGTTCAAAAATATTGGGAAACACACATTCATCAGGAAAATCAAAATTTCAAACACCTTAGTTAGAGAAAATACCTTTGTAAAAACCTAAGAACTATTGCTTACCCTAGGGATTATGTCCTTAGAGGTTTCTAAGTAATTGGGTTTACATCTTAATTTTCTTCTACCAAGGTAAACATTAGGTAACCATTGCCTTGATTTCCTTGAATTCCACATAGCACTTTGTGGAATGAAAAGAATTTAGGACATTAGACGTTTAGTTTGAAAATATAATCAAGAAAGTGTTTGTGGTAAAAGAAAATCGAGATGAAATCAATTTAACCCCACACATGTGCTTGTGTAACTTTTTTCTTATGCTCTTTTGAGAAAAAATTGATCTTTTGGTTTGAAGGGAAAAACATGTTCTTCAAAAGATTGGCCTTGTAAATAATTCCTTCTTAGGTTCATTTAGGATCAAAGCAAACACTTCATCCATTTCAAACATTTATCATCCCATCCCACAAGCAACTTTAGAGCTTTGGAAACATCATTATCTAGACTTGCGTACATCCTTAAACCAAATCAAAATCACCTTGTTTAATTAGGAGTATGGGAATGCATCCTTTCTCATACCTCTAGTTAAACTAGCACACCTTTGAACAATTTTATCCTAAAAATCACATCCAAAATCTTAGGGTTTACAAGTTCATTATCCAATCAAAACCAATCAAAATCAAATCCTAAAGTCTATCATTTATCCAAAGTTCCTAAACAATAAACACCCATATCATTCAACCCTTTCATCCTTCATCTCATCATTGGTCCTAAACACCTTAGAGGTCACTTTTGTAACAAGGTCAAAACACAAGAAGAACATGGAATATACACTTGATCCATACATCATGAGTAATCCAAGTCAACCAAACTATCAAAGCCTTACAATGCCAATTGATTTTCAAAACTCACATTTCTACAATCCATACATGGGATCATTATTTCCTACAAACCTCAATGGTACAACAAATGTGAGTATACCCAATCTAAATCTTGGAACACCTTCTCTGATGGTAGATTTAAATCCAACTCCAAACTTACAAATCTATCAACCAAATACTCAATGCATGAGTCTTCAACAAAACAACATTATCCCACCAAATCCATACATTCCAAATGAGAATATACCAAGTACAACTATACCAAACATGAACATTTTGAAACCACACTTGGTAAAATTTTGGATAGATATATTTGCAAATCACACGAATGTTGTTCAAAATCCATCACACCCATATGTCCCCCTCACCTTTCATAATTCTAATGACCCATCATCATCATTTCATGCAACCCCTCAAACCTCTCTCCCTACAACCTCATAAGGATAAGGTGACTTATTTGGACTAGGGGGCATTTTTGATCAAACATCATCATTTCCCCAAGGGATCATGCTACTCACTTTCCCACCACTCCCACCCTTGCCATTAACATCTATATCACCTCTTGGTTTGGGGCTACCATCACTACCACCGCTCATCCAAAAAATCCCCCCAACCATCAATCAAGGCATCATACCAAGTCCTCCCCCCTTGCCATCAATATCACAACAACAGATGTCAACCATCCCCATAGCACAAGCAACCCACACATCATCTATCATCTCTCAAGGACTAACCATATCGATCACACCATCCACCACTCAAATCCCAATCATCAATACGATGATACCTCTTATCACCACAACAAGCACTATTCCAAAACCACCACCACCACCACCATCCAAACCAAACACATCAAAGCAATATAGCATTGCATTACAAGCTGCTCAATAGGCTACTTATTGGAAGGCACTCCAACAAAACCAAAACTAACAAGCTGCACAACTAGTTGCTAAGCAAGTTACACAAGCTGCTCAAATTGCCCAAGCCACACTACAAGCCCAGGCTCAAGTGCAAGCGCAAGCTCAAGCCCAATACCAAGCACAACAAGCAAATGGTGTTCAAAATCCCAACAAAATTTTAACGAATCCATATATCGATCTAAGTCAATGACCACATGATTAAGACCTATCCATCAATGAGCACATGGAATATGTTTCTACCTCATCCCAAGATCAAATCCACATACATCAAGAGTCACTTTTTGATCATGATACAAATCTCTCAACAATATCTAACAATAATCTATTTCAAGGAGTGTTAAAATTATTTGATCCTGTAATCAACAATCTATCGACCAATGATCATGTTGAAAATGTCTCTACATCACCTAATAAGTTAGAGGACATATCTCAAAAATTTATTCTAAACTATGATCAACATCTCTCACCAAATTCTAGCAATGGTCCTTTCCAAGACATATTGACATCCTTTGACCTCGTGATTGCCAATATTGAAGGAATCTTCAACTCAACATTTGATCCCAATTCATTCAAAGATCAAGAGGATATTGAGACACTTCCTATGCCTAATTAAGATATCCAAGAACCCTTTGTAAGCAATCCATCCTTTGAAATTGACCCTGTGCGAACCCTTTTCCTAGCACCTGCAAAACAACATGAATAAACAAGTTAAACAAGGTAGTGCAAGCTAAAACAAGGATTCCCCATGAAATTTGTTTACAATATTCAAATTAGGAAGAAAATAGTGAAGAACACAATGAAAATGACAAAACAAGGATTTAATGCTAATTAGAAAAGTAAACACATGATCCCATGGGGGAATTGGTGCCAATTTGATGTGAAAATTGGCCATTTCCCAATCCCTAAGATGCAATCTTGATATGTTGAAGATGATTGATCCACTTTGATGTTGTTTGAAGGATGCTCCAAGCTAAAATTTGCAAAAACCTAGCTAAGAACTCAAGATTGATGAATGGAAATAGCTAAGTATTTTAGCATGGTAACTTTGCATGGATTGTGGATGATAAAACAAGGATGTGAGCTCTTTATTTATAGAATGCCAAGATGGATGAATGTCCATATTTGAGCAATGTGGGACTAACATTCATCCAATGGCATGATGTCACTTGTCAAGATATGAATGGATGAAGGATGTGCAAGGTTTGGGGTTTGTGCCAATAAATGCATAAATTTGAATTTCAAATTTGTTGAAATGACATGTAAGAGGGAAGGGAAATGCAATAAGTGTCACTTGGCTCAAGGCAAAGGACATGTAAGATAAATTTATTGTCTTGTTGGATGTGGATGTTGACTTGAAATTTTTGAATTCAAATTGAGAGAATATTCCAAAAGATGCCATGTGAGGAAAATATAGATTTAATAAATGAATTAAATCTATTTTCATGTGCAACTTGTATTATCTAGAGGATGGGACATGGGATGAGATTAAATTAATTCATGGTTATGTTGTTCAATTTTTGCACACACACCCAACCGAAGGCGGGGACCCTCTTTTTTCTTTTACATCTCTATCTTTTGGCTTGGTCAAATTTTGTTTTTTCTCTTCTTGGGAGGTTATTTTCGGATTAATTCTAGACTGAGTTTGATGAGGACAATATTTTGAGGCTCTAGGGGAAATTTGCATGTCTTGGAATTCAAAAATGGGGATTTTGAAGTGAATTTTCAATGTTATATGTAAATATTTTTGTACCTATGGATAGAGGACAAAAAATTAGGCAGGGTTGCTTTTTGAACTTTTTAAAATTTCCTTCTAGAAAAAAAGTTATGAGGTTTAGGGGATTTCAACCCTGCAGGAAATCCGGGAACATCCGCTCCCTCAGGATTTTCCCAAAAATTCCTTGACCCCCTGAAAATCCTGAGACCCCTAAAAATCCCGAAATTCCTTAAAAACTCAAAAAATTTGAAAAGTGGAAAAATTGATTCCAAAATGGAAATTTTTTCAAAAATGATTTTTTTTCAAAATGGAAATTTTTTTTGAAATGCATTTTTTTCAAAATGGAAATCTTTCCTTGAAATTTTAAAATGTTTCCAAAAATGAAATTCTTGAGATGGACAAAAAATTTTGAAAATAAAAGCTTCCAAAAATGGAGAAAATTATGAAAATGGAAAGTTCCCATTAAAAAATCTAAGTTTTTTTTAAAAGGCCAAAATTTTATTCAAGTTTAATGTGGATTGGATTTTTTATTTTTTTTAACATGTGAGCTACTAATGATGATATCTATTTTTCAAGATTAAATAAATATTAAAAGGGGAACTTGCATATGGATTCATGCCAAAAGGGAAATATGGAAGAGTTCAATTGAAATTTTAAAAGAGGAACTTGCATAAGAATCCATGCCCAAACTGTCTATAGTTGGAAGAGGTTTCTAGAAGACATGTGAAGCTTATTTCATCATCCAATCAAAATTTTCATTAATGACAAGCTAGCACAATATTGTTTTCTCATTGTTCCATGATGTAACTGTTTTTATGCAATTGGATGATGATGTACCATGAGCTCCCAAATTAAATGTAACAGCTTGATGCTTCTAGAAGCATAATTGTAGCCATTGGATGAACTAAATCCTAGCCATTGATTAAAAATATAATTTTATATAAAAGGCCAGTGCCTTCTCATTCGTAAAGGGGTTAGATTTAGGGGTTAGAATAGCTGATTAGAAGATGTAAAAGCCAGAATTAGCTAAGTTAGAGAAGTCAGTAGTTGTAGGAGAGGAGAGACTGGAAATTCTTATGTAATGCTGGAGAAGTTAATGCAATTGGATTGTTGATTTGGAAAGCTTTGTGTTACACTTTGACAATTTATGGTTTCTTGTTCTCAAATTCTCAATGTTAGATGTTAGATTTCAGTTCTTTTGCAATAATGGTAAAATGTTAATGATGTTGATCGATCTCCAGTCCATACTTTTAGCAATTTTCTTATTGTAATTTGTTGTGTAAAGTTAGTCTAGGCCTTATTTTGTGCTAAGTTCAACTATGGATGCTTGTGTACATTGTGCTAGTTATTGGGTATGTGGATGAATGTTCAAAGTCTAAAAATCTTAAGTTTCCTTAGAAGATTGCACCATTTCTATGGAGTTGTAGGCTTGTCTTTGATCAAACAGAGATTGGTTTCATTGGGGATTTGTCCATCTACAACATTCATCATTATTGTGATTGATCTTAGGTTTTAGTCTTAGAAATCTCTCTAAAACCCTTATCTCTTTTGCTGTTTATTTTGAATCTGGGTTAGTTTTAGGATTAAAAGCATCACCACATTGCTGCGTTTGATGAAAATACACTTCCAAAATTGTTCATTTGTAAGGCCCCTTGTGATTACCAGCATTTTCACATTATCACTGAGTTGTTTGTGCATTGTCAAGACCTGACATTAGAGACCTTGGGGTTATCTCTTGAGGCTTTCCGATAGAGATTTACCTTTCAAGAGAGATAGGATACTATATTCTGTCTAAGTTGTTGATGTGCAAAAAAAATCATCAACAAATTGGTGCTAGAGGGAGGGCTGAACGAAGGTGACATTGCTAGAAGTTGGAGGAGCCTTTATGCTAAAAATATGAGATATGATAGATCTCTAAATCTGAAAATACAAATTCTAAGTCAAGATGGAAAAGCAGTCTTATGTTTTTCATGATGGAAATGGTCTTCAGATTGATTTTCCTCAACTTTTTGAGTCTTTGAATAAGAGATTGGATCTTTGGAACAGTAAGGGTTTGCATCACTATGCATTGTTAGACAAGTGCAGAATTCATAATACATGTAGGCACAGTGAGTTGGGATGCTTAGAATTTTTGGGCCAAATCGAGTGGATTTTGCAAAGAGGTATTTTCATGTAGAGCTTTCCTAAACCATTAGCCTGTACAGATCTAGGGTTTATTGTTGCTACAGTTGAGGCATTTATGTAGATAGTTGAAGATCAACTTGTTGGTGGTAAGTGTTTACAAGATTTAATCTCATCTAAATGGTGCAAAGTTCATAATACAACCCATTCGGAGTTCACTTTCCACTCATGTGTGGATGCCATCATTAAAGTTGGAAGATACCTAGAGTGGAAAGAAAAGTTAGACAAGGAATCCATTATAGAGAGGCCAACAAATTCTGAATCTAGAGATGATGTTGCAGTTGATGTTGAGGTGGATCTGGAAGGGACTAATTATAAGGAATGAAAATCTGAGTTAATAGAGGAACATTTAAGGGAAGAGCTACCTGTAAAGATCAAGGAGGATGTTCCTACAAAAGGTAGTCAGATTTTTGAAAATATAGTGGAGGATAAGTTGCAAGAGAAAGGAGTTACCATGCAAGTTCCTCCCATTCAGGATGAAGATTCAATGTAGACTAGATATGAAGAGTTTGTTTCAAGGATTATGAGAGATTGGTCAAGTTTGAGTTATAGAGTTTTCCTAGAGGACTTGTTGTTACCAGCTTGGTGCATGATACATGAGGAAGAGCATTCAGAATTCATATGCTTCCAATGCTAGGAAACCATAACAGAGGTGAAAGAAAAGGTACAACTGCAACAACATACTAGAGGTATACAAAAGGATACATCAAACAAGTCTCTGATAGAAGACATTCAGTAAGTTACCAATGAATGTCTCACAAAACAAACTATAGGAGCTGATGTTGCTGATAAAAAAGTTGATGTTATTGATGGCTTTGATCAAGACTCTAAACCAGTGCCAACAAAATACGAATTCAGGGAGTCTTTTCATTTATCAAATTTTGTTTTTCCTCTATCTATTAATGAACTGAACATTGAAAATTCACAAGTTTCATGCATAAGGATGAGATAGCAGATGTGATTCATACTGATGTGCAGGAAAATTTGAATGATGCTAAGCATGAAGATGTTTCAGTCACTATTGATGGGCATGATAACATAGTCGCAAGTGAAAATGTGCTTAGAGGCCAGCCTGTGATGCTTCTTCATGAGCATCCTACTAAGAAATTTGTTGTGTATGACAAGACTTGTACAATTTCCTCACTAATTTCTCATGGAAATACTCCAATAGGTGAAAAGTTCCATGTTGATAATTCTGGACTTGTTCAATATGTGTTTCACTTTGCACTACATAGTGATGCCTTCAATTCGGTTTTACATGTTTCCAACATGAGGGGGTTGTTGTACCATCAGTGGAGACCTCCTGACGACATAGATATCATCTCTTCACTATTGAAGAATGATGAATACCATATTTAGTCTACAGCAATACAAAATCAGGTTGTTTCTTTCTTTACTAAAAATTCTGAATCTTATCAATTTGATTATGGAGGTTTAGGAAAGACAACTTGCATATGGATTGATCATGGTTTCAATGAGTTGCCTCAATTGTTGATCATTCCTGATTATGAGGTTGAGTTTGAATGTTGTATTATAAAGACTCATTTGGTTGAATATAAAGATGAATTTGCATTCTTGAGAACTATTACCATCACCTTGTTGCTTGTCCATGCATTGACTAACCATATGAGGGTGGGACTCAGTTCACCTTGTCTGATCATGAGTCACTTTGAGTCTCTTTGTACATAATGTTGATTTGAATAAATGCAGCTTGCTCTGATTTTCTTTTTCTTTAGTCTATTTTTGTTTTCCTTAGGATAGATTGCTTTAGTTTAGATTGCTTTTCCTTTCTTTTGGTTTGCTTATGTTTTGGTTATTTTAGGTTTGCTTTGGGTTTCGGTTTGGTTGTTGGTATGCTTCTCTGGCTTGGGTTTTTTTGTTTTCTAGTTGGGGAAGTGTATTTCCTGCACAATAATTATTCATTATATGGGATTGTTCTAAGTATTTCAATGATGGGCTTTAAGTACGTGTCTGGAATGGATGGTTGGGGTCTTTTGTTATCGTCAAATAGTCTGAATGTTTGATTTAAAGAGGACATGTCATTGGTTTGATTTGAACTTGAAGTATTTTGAAATCTTATATCTTTCATACATCTTAAGAATTCTAAGGTTGTTGTGGGATCTTTGTGAGGCCTTGTTAGGTGAAAAATATTATTTTTGCTTCAGCACCACTGTGGTTCTCAGCCCTCAGTGTGAACTTCATTGTTCACAGGTTAAAATGAAAAGTGACAAGAAAGAATATCAAAGGAAGAAAAGTGCAATATTGAACATCAAATGCATTCAACTTGTCAAGGGTATCCGAATATCTCTACCAGGGCTATAGACCCCTGGCTGGCAGTAGAGCTATGTCCAAGAGAATCACACCGATAACCTCATTAGGGCTATAGATGCTTGACTGGCAGTGAGGCTCTATCCAGGTTTCTTTTGGAGTTAGAATCTTTCCATAGCCTAACTTGACTGAACTTGGTTTTTGCAATAGCTCAAGGAGGAGAATGAATTCACTTGCACACACTTGGATTTTAAGTTTATGGAAGGTTCAATCTACCTTTGGCTCTGATTCTTTAATCTTGCATTTTGATTTGTTTGTCTGATAGGGAGATCGAAACTAGAGATTCTGGGTTCATAATTCTTGTTCCCAGCAGAGTCGCCATTTGTTGTGCAATTTTCGCACACGCGCCCCATCAGAGATGGGGACCTTCTTTTTTCTTTTGCATCTCTATCTCTTGGCTTGGTCAAATTTTGGTTTTTCTCTTCTTGGGAGGTTATTTTTGAATTAATTCTAGATTGAGTTTGATGAGGATAATATTTTGAGGCTCTAGGGGAAATTTGCATGTCTTGGAATTCAAAAATAGGTATTTTGAAGTGAATTTTCAATGTTATATGCAAATATTTTTTTCACCTGTGGATAGAGGATGAAAAATTAGGTAGGGTTGCTTTTTGAACTTTTTGAAAATTCCTTCTAGAAAAAAAGTTATGAGGTTTAGGGGATTTCGACCTTGCCGGAAATCCAGGAAAATCCGCTCCCTCGGGATTTTCTCGAAAATTCCTTGACCCCCTGAAAATCCTGAGACCCCTGAAAATCCCGAAATTCCTTAAAAACCCAAAAATTTCCAAAAGTGGAAAAAATGAATGAATTTTTTTTTTAGAAAATGGAATTTTTTCAAAAATGATTTTTTTGAAATGGAAATTTTTTGAAATGCATTTTTTCAAAAATGGAAATCTTTTCCTTGAAATTTTAAAATGTTTCCGAAAATGAAATTCTTGAGATGGACAAAAATTCAAAAATAAAAACTTGCAAAAATGGAGAAAATTATGAAAATGGAAAGTTCCCATTCAAAAATCTAAGTTTTTTTTAAAAGGTCAAAATTTTATTCAAGTTTAATGTGGATTGGATTTTTTTATTTATTTTTTTAACATGTGAGCTACTAATGATGATGTGACTCCTTTGATTCCAATTTATGGATTTATTTAAATCAAATAAGAGAGGAATATGATAAGGGACTAATTAAATAAAGATTTTGATTTATTTATTTATTTTTTTAGACTGCAGGAATCGGGTAGCACGACCCCCTATAAACTGCAGTGCGCCTGGTAAACTTTTTAATGTGACCGGCGGCGCTGGAGCGACACGCCCTCCGGTACCACGGGACGGGGGGAGACTAGAACTCGTGACCAGCAGAGCCGCAACAGAATTACTTAGCCAACCGAGCTAGGGCCCCCGCCCAAAGATTTTGATTTATTTTAATTAAAGGAGATGGTGTTAGATTAAATCCAATAAGGTTTTATTAAATTTAATGGATAGACTTTAGAGATTTAATCAAATACATTGATTATTTAATTAAATAAGCATAATTAGATCAGATGGATTGATTTAATTAATAGGAGAGGGTGACTTAATTAGATAAAATGATTTATTTAATTAAGAGAAGAATATTGATGAATTTAATCAAATAAGGAGATTTGATTAAATGGTTAGACCGAGGGATGATTCAGGGAGAAATGATGTTAGTAAGTTACGATCAGTTGCACACTATCAATCGGTATATTTTATGTGTCTACATTTTGCCCCTGTTTGAATCAATGCACTCATTCCATTGGTTCAAAGAAATAAACGATCTTGATCAAAGCCAAAGATTTTTGATATTTTAAAACCTGCCCCACTCCTACATGACAAGAGAAACATGCCATTATAATGCCCCCTAAAGAGATTGGACGAAAATTCCAATTTTTGGGTGATATCACGAAAAAAAGAGGACAAGGTACCCGATAGGTCCGAAAGAGCTATGGGAGGCTAAAAAAGTGTCCAAATGCAATAAAACAATGAAAAACAAGCCTCGACTAGACAAAAAGTGGTTTGGGGGTCCAAAACCCTACCAGGATAGGCTATTATGGTGAAAAAACCCTAATTTCCATGCTTAAATGGGGCCCGAGGGGTCACTTTCAAGTCATTTTCAAACACCTCCAATAGCCATCTCGAGATTTGAGTGCCAACCTCTTGATGATATGGTGCAACAATTGCTTCCTCTGCACATCAGTGATCGAGTACAGGTGTACCAGCAGCCACCTGGCATCAGGGCACTGGTACGTACCTTTATCCAAGCCTTGTCCTTTCATTTAATGCTTCATTTAATGCTTTAAAGGGGCGGTTTTCCTGCAGTGGCACTATATAGCACCGCTCGGCACTCAAACTATGCTGTGGCGATGCAGTTTGGAGTTTATAAACTCTGACACTAGGCTCAGATGAGCAGCCTGGTTTGATAAAGTGCAACACGGTGTCACTCTTTTCACTAAAACTATGATGCTGGGAGTGAAAATGCGCTGCGGCATGCCATATGGCTCTTTTTAGGGTCCAACGTCGGAGTTTGAAATCTTCAAACTGCGATGCCATCACAAACTGCTCCACTGGGGAAGTCTTTGGAGCGCTCGGTTAGAAATTTTTCAAAATTTTTAACACAATGACTTTTCTTGATGCAGGATGGGCCCAGGGAGCTCTACTCTCTGGAGCATCAGTTGTGAGATTTAGCCGGTTACCTGAGAGATCTGAGTGATCTGTACTAGGACTGACTTTAGATGGTGGGGTTGTGGTACATTGCATATGCAGTGCCCGTGTGCACCCACCTGGGGATGTTGTCAGCGCTGGCTGAGAGGTGGCACAACAAGATGTCGTTATTCCATGTCCCCACTGGCGAGGTTACCATCACTCTGGAGGATGTTTGGCGCATTCTTTAATTACCGATTCATGGCCAATGAGCGATCTTCGATATGGACGAGGACGCAAGGCCTGCTTCCAAGTCCTCGCTATAGATGAGATTGTCTTCTGCGAGGGGCAGATAGAGCTTGAGTGCCATAGGATCTTGGCACCTCCCTACCACTGGGTGGTTGTTGCTATCATTTCGGGCCTTGTTGCCCCTGACAAGCGAGGGAGATACTTCAGTCCTGGATGGGGACACTGCTGGGAGTGGATGGTCCAAGATAGACCAGTTTGTTTTGTGTGGGGGCCTGTCCTTCTAGCTTTGCTCTCCAGAGATTTACACAAGTATGTCTACATGAATGGGAGAGCACTAGTGGCAGGGGTGACCCTTCTTCATTTCTAGGTGTGGGAGCACATTTCTATGCTATGTGCATGGGTTGTTCCAGTTTCGATGGGGGCAGACAATCCCCTTGTATGGTGATACAGAGGCGGTGTGTCCACACACACTGTGAGCATGGGATCCCCTACTGGAGGTGGGTCCTAGATGAGATGCTAGTGTTTACTTGGTTCCCCTACTTCGATCAGCCTAGATGGGTTGATGATGTTGACCAGCTATTCTACTGTCGTTAGGACCGATAATTGCAGGGGTTAGAGCACACCATGATCGAGAGATACCTACCTGGGCGCGTGCAACGTCAGTTTGGAGAGCCCCAAGATCGACCCGATGATGACTACGTGGTCGTCTTCGCTCACAACATGACACAAATGTCATGGGGACAGTACATTCCTACCTTAGTGGAAGTTGATAGTTGCAGGCACTTGGTAGCCCAATCGTGAGCTTACGATCAGGGTTTGGCAGATCTAGGCACCACTCAGGCCTACAAGGATTGGTTTTGGCCTCCCCTCTGATTGACTATACCAGGTGAGGATCTAGATGCACACAAAGTTAGAGGCAGAGGGAGGGGATGAGGGCGAGGACCTAGGGTTTAGGTTCAACAGGATCCACCAGGTGTACCCCCAATCCCACTAGGTCATGGGGATGTACCCATGCAGGATCAGCAGTAGGAGCCAACAGTCCCACCACCACAGGATGAGGGTCATCCTTAGGTGTAGCCACACGTGCAGCCACAGGGACAAGCAAACGATCGAGATGCATTGATTGCACAGTTGCAGGTGTAGGTCTAGACATTGGTAGCTAAGAGGGATCAGGCGAGGGTCGAGAGGGACTAGGCCATCTAGCAGAGACAGGCCACAGAGCTGTAGGCAGCTATAGAGCTAGGTCAGCGGCAATAGCTACAAAGTATGGCAGCCTCCTCTTCTCAAGGTACAGTATCAGTTCGGTCCTATAGGGATGCTGTGGGAGAGGCAGAGTACTATCGGCGGTATTACCACGAGGTGATTCCCCATGCAAAGAGAGTCCCAGAGTACTCAGAGAGGGCTAGCCATAGACTAGTAGAGGCTCATGGTGATAGGGGTGAGGGCAGCATTCATAGGGATCGGGCTTGATCGAGATGACATGATACCTTTTGTGCCTTATGGGCTCATTTTTGATACCCTGATGGGCGTTTTGTATTAATTGACACATGTACAGTAATCCAGTTTATTCTTTGTACTATGACAGTTGATGATATATATATGTGAACCAATGATTTTGATTATGATGCGATGTGATGTGTACCATTTATTTATGCATGTATGGATGACTTTACTTCTATATGTTATGCAATGATGTTTATATGATGTGTTTATGGATGCATTTACTTTAGATGATGAATGCATTATGTATTGATTATGACTAACAGATCTATATTATGCTTATGCGAATGTATGAATGGATAATATATGATGATGCATTTATGATGATATGTGATATGAAATGTAATGTGTAAAACAATATGGAAGTGATTTATGGTGTATACGCGAAATGATGTGAATCATGCTTTTATATGAAATGATTATGGATGGATGTATGTTTTGCATGTGATGGATTTTTATGTTTCTATATGATGATGTGGAATGATTTATGCAATGAAATGCCAAAATAATTGTGATGGTATTTATGAGATGGTATGGATAATTAATAAATGATATAATGCAATGGTCATGTTTTGTTTGATATGTAAATGAGATGGTTTTTTTCTATGATGCTTAGAATAACAAATGTAATTACTCTAAACATAATAAATGATGATGTATTTGATGTCTATATGCAATGATATGATGGTGTTTTATGCAAAATATGAGCGTCATGTGTGCGAGTATGTATGCAATGGATTATCTAAAAATTATTATGTATTTATTAAGTATGATTATGAAATAGGTGGTAATGTGAAATGGTTATGAGATGTTTATGCAAATGGATGCTATGTGATGAGTGTTGTGACGAATGTAATGTGATGCAAAGAATGGATGCAATGTAAATGAGATGGTTTTTTTTCTATGATGCTTAGAATAACAGATGTAATTACTCTAAACATAATAAATGATGGTATAATGTATGTGATATCTATAATAGAATATGAACGCAATGATGATGTGTTCATGCAAGTATGGATGGAAATGAATTAAATGTCTATATCTATTGCTTATGATTATGAAAATTCTTTTGTTATGTGATGATTTATGTATTGTAATGCAATGTAATGAATGGAATGCGATGAGATGGATGCAACTATGCTTATGATGACATGTTTATATGACTAAGCATATGTTTCCTATATGATATGTTTTATGCAATATGCTAATGATTTGTGGATGCAGTTTTGACGACGAAGGTGATGATGATTAAATGTAATAGTACCTTGTTAGTGTGGTTAATGAGAAAAAAGAAGAAGTTATTTCAACAAGACACAAGATGCTACAAATGATGATGATGATAATTACTTGCCGAGGAATTGGGATTTTCAAAGGGCCAAATTTTCTTAGTTTTTGATAACACACATGGTACAATGCATCAAGGTATGGACAACCAGCATGGCGTTGTACCTAGTGAGATGAAATTTGACTTGACCAGTAGATAGGAGTATCCTTGTTCATACCTGACATATAGAAACCTTGCTAGGGCATGCCCAACAAAGCAAGTATTTTCCAAGTTGTATCATAAGAACGTTCAATAGGCTTAGCAGACAAAAAGACAATGATCGTTGCCTCATTCCTATTTCTCTAAATCCCCTGCTTGTGATATCATCGAGAAGTCCTTAGAATGAGCACATTAAAATAAGTCAAAAGATAAAGTCAAAGAAAATAAACAAGTTGATGCTCTTCAATACTGCTAATGGAAAGAGGATGTGTTCTCTAAGGATAAGAACGAAAACTTATTGCCAAAAGATAATGCCCATCATAGGAAGGATTCATCCTAGGACATGTTAGTGGATGGTGGCACATCATTTTGTTATCCAAAGTGTTCTTTTTGATAAATAATGCCCCTTGTAGGAAGGATACATCCTAGGGCATAATGTTATCAAATAATTTATATGGGACTATTTGGATGATAGACTATTGACACAAAGAATTCACCGACTTGTTTATGTACTAACTTAGATTTGAGACATGACATTTTTGAGTTTTACTTTGAACTTGCTAGATTTGTTTCTAATTGTTTCACCAAAGGTTGAGGATGACAATTAGTTTATTATGGATGATGTTTATTGCGGGTGCAAGCGAGATGAGACGGATGGATTTTTTTTAAATATTTGGATGTTTTCGGAGTCTTGCAATGTTTTGAGGATACTTTTGGTATTTTTTTCTAGGTTTTCAAATGTTTTTATTTTTTATTTTCTAATGTTTTGGGTTTTCTGAGATTTTGACCAAGAGACTAACCTAAGGACCTATCCTAGGGGTCTCAAGGACTGATCACTAGATTAGCCTTGCCTATGTTATACACGCAAAGACCACATAGTTCGACTGATGACTTGACAACTTTGCAGATGATAATATACATGATGAAATGCCAGTTTATTATGATGGACTCCTAAAGGACTGACCTAAGTGTCTTGGGGGATGATCAAAGATCATCCTTTCCTATGTTCAAGCTCAAAGACGACGTAGTTCGACTAATGACTTGACAGCTTTATCGATGATGATATACATGATGAAATGTCAGATTATTATGACATACTCCTAAAGGACTGACCTAAGTGTCTCAAGGGATGATCAAAGATCAACCTTGCATACGTTCAAGCTCAGAGATGATGTAGTTTGACAAGACAACTTTGTTTCAAGCTCAGAGATGACGTAGTTTGACTGATGACTTGACAACTTTACAAATGATGATATACATGATGAAATGTTAGTTTATTATGACAGACTCCTAAAGGACTAACCTAAGTGTCTCAAGGGATGATCAAAGATCAACCTTGCATACGTTCAAGCTCAGAGACAATATAGTTCGACAAGACAACTTTTTTTTTGACTTTTTGAATGACTTTTTGACCCATTTTTGGATTTTGATATGTTTTGATGTTTTTATATTTTATGATTTAAGGACTTTAAGATCATACAAGAATCCGATCCGATGAGCACATGCCCCCAATGTGATGCAATAGAATACTCTGATAAAGGAAAGACAGAGTGACCTAGAGGATGGGCTGAGTAGTACTAGGAGGGATCATGATATGAAAACAGGACCAAGCTATGGTACAAATGCAATTGGACGAGTGATGCATGGAGACATAGATGTGATGGATCATGGAAGCAAAATGGATGGATAGTGTAGAACAAGCTGTAAGGATCCTAGTGGATGGAAAGTGCCTATTTACACAAGGCACCTATTAGCCAAGTTTTCACCAAGGTACTAGCCCAAAGTGCCACTGAAGTGGTTTTCACTAGAGGATGATTTTTTCTTTTTACTATTTTATTATTTTATTTTATTTTTGGATTTTTTGTCTTTTTTGATTTTCGTGTTGTTACTAAGATGCTTGTTTTCCAGGTTTTTTCCAAAGTAACCATTTTTTCAAGACATTTTTTTATTTTTTGGTTTTTTTGGTTCTATACCTTGAAAGATTTAGGCATAAAACTTTTTGAGATGGGAGCTATTCATGGGCTCCTGTAGAGGTTCCCCTTCGGGTGTTGATAACTGATATGCTCCTAACTTATAACTTGTTGTGATGATGAAAGGTCCTAACCAATTAGGTTCGAACTTGCCTTTGTTGCTTGGGTTTGGGAATTCTTTTGATTCTCTTTTAAGACCAGTTCTCCGACTTGGAAAGTCCTACTTTTGATTTTCTTATTGTACCTTAGTTTGAGTCTATTCTGATAGACTTGCAAATGATTTAAAGAATCTATACGTCTCTCATCCAGTAGCTCTAGCTCATTTATTCTTGATACCCAGTACTCTTCATCTGTGATAAGGTTTTGTAGTGATATCCTGAGGGATAGGAGCTCAATCTCAATAGGGAGTACCGCTTCTAATATGTAGACTAGGGAGAAGGGGGTGGTGCCAGTGGGTGTGCAGATGCTGGTTCGATAGGCCCAAAGGGAAGGATTAAGTTGTAGATGCCAGTCACAACCTATGTCATTGACTATTTTCTTGAGGATTTTCAGAATGGTTTTGTTTGTAGCTCCTACTTATCCATTGCCTTGGGGATAGTACGGGATGGAGAAGCGATGCTAGATTTTGAATTTTTTGCAAAAGTCACGGACATCTTGATTCTTGAATGGTGTCCCATTATCTGAGATAATGGATTGTGGAGCACCATAGCGGCATATGAGATGGTTCAGAATGAACTTTGAAATCTATTTTCTAGTTATGTACATCATGGGTATGGCTTCCACCCAATTAGTGAAGTACTCTATTGTGGTTATGATGAATTTGTGGCCGTTGGATGAGGTGGGCATGATTTTTCCAATGAGATCCAGTCTCCACTACGAGAAGGGCAATGGTGTGACGATCGGATGAAGCTCTTGAGCTGGAGCACGGATGAGGTCCCCATACTACTGACATTGTAGACACCTTCTAGCATAATCATGTGCTTCCCTTTCCATTGTGGGCCAATAATACCCTATCCTGAATAGTTTCTTATCTATGGTCATTTCGCTTGAGTACGAACCAAAAATATCATTATGTACTTCAATTAGAGTGGTTAATGCCTCCTCGGCATTTAGGCAACATAGTAAGGTTCCTTCTATGCTCCTACAGTATAGATTATCTCCTAGGATGACAAATTTGGATGCCTTTTTAACAAAGGTTCATTTTAGGTTTGATGGTGGGTCAGCGGGTATGACTCCTATGAGAAGGTATGTGTAGATGTCGTGGTACTAGGGATCATCAGGACCAATGATTTTGCACACGAATTCTGATTCTGGTACCTCGAATGTAGGCACAAGAAGCTGGTCTATCAAGAATTCATATTTTGGAACATTATTGGGGATATCTCTAAGTAGGGACCCAATTGTTGCTATGGCATTTGCTACTTTGTTGGTGGCTCTAGGTATCTGCTGAAATGTAATTTCGATGAAGGATTCTTTGAGATTCTCCACCAATTTCTTGTATGGAGTGAGCTTGTCGTCCTTAGTCTGATATTCATCATTGACTTGATTTATGATCAATTGGGAGTCTCCATACACTTTGAGAGCCATGATGTTCCACTGCACTGCTATTCAGAGACCTATAGTCAAAGCCTCGTATTCCGCAATATTATTAGTGCAAGGAAATTATAGTTTGTAGGACCTTGGTATGCAATCCCCTTGTGGGATGATGAAGAAGACACCAACTCCTGATCCACGTTGCATGTATGAACCATCAAAGTATAGTTTCCAGTGGTTAGCTATGTTGAGATTAAAAATGGATTCATCTGGAAACTCTGAGACAAGAGGATTCTAAGAATAAATAGGTGCCTCTACTAGTTGATCGGAAATAACTTGACCCTTTATTGCTTTCCTCTCCACATACTCAATGTCATATTCTGATAATATCATTACCCATTTTTCCATTCTTCCTATGAGCATTTCCTTTGATAGTAAATATTTGAGGGGATCAATTTTTGCGATGAGCTTTATCTTGTGTGCTAACATGTCATGTCTAAATTTTTGGGATGGAAACACTACTGCAAGGTAGGCTTTCTCGATGAATGAATAGTTTAGCTCATGCCCAACCATTGTTCTGCTGATATAGTAGATAGTCCTCTCCATTCTATTTTTGTCATGTTGAGCTAGGAGAGCTCCAAGGGTTGTTGTTGTTGTTGACACATATAAGATCAATGGCTTCTTTGGGATAGGTGGCATTAAGACTGGTGGTGTTAGTAAGTATTCCTTGATCTTGTTGAATGCCTCTTCACACTTGGAATCTCATTTATATGCTACTCCCCTGTGGAGTAGGTGAGAATAAGGGTTCTGTTTGTCTGCCAGTTGTGCTATAAACCTTCAGATGGATTAGAGCCTCCCTTGGAGACCTCTCAATTGTTTTAATGTCTTTAATGCTTCCATTTCGAGGATTACTTTCACTTTTGCTAGATCCACCTCGATACCCATCATTGATACTATATATCCTAGTAGTTTACCTGATTGTACACCAAAGATGCACTTCTTGGGATTTAGTCTGACTTTGTATTCCTCCAATCTGTCAAAGATGGCACTCAGGGTCGCTATGTGATCTTGTCTCTTTCTGGACTTAGTTAGGATGTCATCAACATAGTCCTTAATTGTTTTATGGCTCATATCATGGAAGATCAATGTCATAGCCCTTTGATATGTTGCTCATGTATTCTTTAGGCCAAATGGCATCATGTTCCAGTAGTAAGTCCACCATGGACAAGTGAAGGGTGTCTTATGTTGATCCTCTTTTGCTATCATGATTTGATTGTATCCTGAGAATCCATCCATTAGTGATAGTATCTCATGTCCTGCTGCAATTCTACTTTCATGTTGATGTTGGGAAGTGGGAAATCATCTTTTGGACATGCCTTGTTCAAATCTCTGAAGTTTGTGCATATTCAAATGGCTCCATCAGGTTTCGAAAGAGGTACCAGGTTTGATACCCATTCTGGATAATACATGGGTCAGATGAATCCTGCATCTAACAACTTTTTGAGATCCATTTTGACTAGTAAGGCAATTTGAGGATGCATTTTTTGGAGTTTTTGTTTAACCGGCTTCACCTCTGGGTATACTGCCAAGTGGTGGACTACAGTTTCTGGGTCAAGACCTGGCATATCAACATAACTCCACCTGAATTTTATTTGCCTCTCCCTTAGGAATGTTGCTAGGAGTTCTTACTCTTCTAATAATAGTGATTCTGTGTAGAATGTGATATGCGGAGTCTCCTCTATTCCTAGGTTGACAGGATTGCATTTTTTGGCCAAAATTGTTGACTTTTTCTAATGAATAGTTCTTAGAGGAAGATAGAATCCCCCATCCTTGGGTGCCTCAGGGAGGTTTTCACTGTTGGATGCATCCTTTCTTTTTACTTTTTTCTTGTAAGAGAGTGCCACTATGTGGTTTTCACTCAAGGACTTGGATATGATTCTTAGTTTCTCACTTTTGCGACTGAAGGATTCAATCATTTTTCCATAATAGGCTTGTGTGTCCAACTCCATTATAAACCCTGCTTTATGGTCTCCCACTAGAATGTTATCCCTCAATCCCATGAATTTTGAGAGCACCTCATTTTTTTTGAATGTATCGAGAACTGGTGGTACTCGTTGGTCATAATCAATGAGTTGGGGATATACTAAGTGGATTTCATGGTCGTGGTTGTTTGGCTCAAAAGATAAGGTACTGATCATGCAAAGGGTGGTATCCTCAAAAAACCTAGGTAGATTGGATATGGTATCTTCGTCATCGCTACTAATATAGGCCTCATTTATAAAGTTATGTATGTCTTTACCTATGGATGTTGATGAGCGTACTTCTACTGCTATTGGCTAAGGAGAAATATTAACCGCTCTAACCGAAGGACTTCAGCCACGTATGGTTATACTTGGGGGGGTACATCCAAGGCCAAGATTTGTTATCGGTCATGTCTTTGGCATGATAGGTATTATGAGCCCATTGTTGTTTTGTCCCAGTCTTTGATTTATGTCGTAACCCATTGCGAGCATCATTTGGAGACCCTTGCTTCTTTCATCCATTGGTAAATCTGGTACTAGTCTTTCATCTTGATAGAGCATGTGTGATGGATCTTCCTCAATAAGCTCCTGGCCAAGTTTTCCCCAGCTTGTGAATTCAAGATAGTCTTTAGGAGACGTTTGTGACATGGAAGCTTGATTTTCTTGTGGATGACCCCGTGATCTAGGAGATTGTGGTAACCCTCCTACCATAAAAGCATTGTTAGGCAGCTTGTAGCTTCCACAATCATCATCCCGAATGATGAGTTTAATGTAAAAAATGGTGGGAATGGTGGGAGTGGCGGGTGTCTTTGTCACAGAAGTGGATGGGATGGTGGCGGGATCGATGTGGGTATGTGCAGGATCATGATGGGCCAAAAAGTGGCAATATTATGAGTATTTGTAGGGTATGTGGTTGAGGACTTTTTTTACCCAAAATTAATGAAACGAAAAGGGTTTTTAGAGGAGATTCTCAAATTTCGAGCAATATAAATTTTTCTTTAATTTGAATTTAATAAATAATTATTATTCATTTTCTTTTAGAATTATGACTAAAGTCCCACTTGATAGGCTAATTGAAAAACATCTATAACTTTCAAACGGTCTCACATTTTTTGAATCTGAAACATGCATCACATTCTATGCTTCACATAATATAGGATTAAAAAAATAAAAAATAAATTTCATGAAGTTTTGACCAAGTTAAGGTTTTCAAACATACGAGTTTTTTATATTTTTTAAAAGTTGTAATAAAATATTCATAATTAATTATTTACTTGGAAAAAAATTATAAAAAAATATGCATCACATCCAGATATGAGTCCTCTACTTATATATAAAATATTATAAAAAAATATTATCATTTTATTATGGTTAGGGTGGTCAGACAGACACCTACTTCTTATTTTTTCCCTGAAATTTAAGTACTACTCCATTGAAATTTCAAATTTTCACCAAAAAGATTTTATTTATTTTTAAATAAACCTAGTAGTTTAGAAAGTACATTCAATTTTCTACAAATTCTATTCTTACATATTTTTTGAAATAATATATATAACTTATTCAAATTTTTACGTCAAGATGCCTAACACTGATTTTTCTAAATTTTTTGCCACTGAAGGGCCTGTTTTTTCCATGATGATCCTGCACATACCCATGTATTGTGTGGATGGGCCCTCACCATTTTTTGGTACTTGGGGGATTTTGTAATACTTTGCTTCAAGATTTTTGCAGTATGAGAAAGTTTCAGGATCTCCATGGATGGTAATTTCTTGTCTGTTATGTGTAAATTTCACACATTGGTGGAAGGTTGATGTTACTGCCTTCATCGCATGAGTCCATGGACATCCTAGGAGGATGTTATATAGAAATTCAAGGTCCAAGACATGAAAAGTGGTTTCCATGAGAGCCGGCCCTACTTGAATTGGGAGTTTAATTGTGCCTTGAGACAATCCTTGATCATCGTATGCTCTTATCATGATGCCTTTCCTTTTGTCAATGGAATCTTCTGATATTTTCAATTGCTTGATGAGGCTGAGAGAACAGATATTCAAACCTAAACCTCCATCCACCAAGACTCTTTTTATTTTTCTCTTATGTACTATACCTTCCAGGTGAAGTGCACGGTTATGAGATGGTTGAGCAGGGAAATCTTGGTCATAGAATGTAAGAATATTAGGCGTAATGATGTTTCCGACCATAGCTTGGAATTGCTCTGCATCAAGGTTTGCAAGGATAGTGGATGAGGCCAAGGCTTCTTCAAGGATTTTCCTATGGGCCGATGAGATTTTTAGCAACTCCATCATGGAGATTTGCGCTGGCGTTCTCTTGAGTTGGTCTAGCACATTGTAACCATTAGGAGAGATCTGTACATAGGGGTTTTTTTGGCTGGGATGATCATGTGATAGTTACTTTGCCGCCTCTTGTGGTGACTCCACAATCTTTGGAATAGGTTCCCTAGAAAGTAATGACCATGCAGTTTTCATCTAGGGAGGCGATGACTGTTTCATACACATGATTTACATTTGAATAGGTGTCTTTCCCTTTATCTTTTTGATTCCCTTTGTTGCCATGATTTGGCATCAGATTTGTGTATATCTTAAGATCTTGGTTTCCTATAGGTTGTTCCATGTTTATGATTTTCTTATCAATGAGATCTTGGATGATATTTTTGAGTCTCATACAACTGTTTGTGGTATGGCCTTTTATTTTATGGAATTCACAAAGTTGATTCTTGTTATACCAAGGAGGTTTGACATTAGGTTCTTTGTAATTCTCAAATGTAGGTGCTTTGATGAGTTTTTCATCTATGAACTTTTTCATGATGTCCTCAAGTAGTTCCCCCAAAGTAGTGTACTTTCATTTTGGATAACTCTTGCATTAGGGTGGTCCTCTTTGGTCACTGAGATTATTGATGGTTGGATTGTTGTTTGGTTGGTATGGTATGTGATGGTTGTTTTGGTGTTGGATTTGTGGTGTGGTTGTATTTTGGTGAGGACCACTAATGACCACCTTGGCATTGACGACACCATCATTAGTAATGTTTTTGTTCCTTACCCACGTGTGAGGTTTATCGTTGTAATTGGATGGTGGGTGGTTGTTTTGTTCAAGGTATGATGATGGTCCCGCGGGTTGAGTCATGAGGGCTCATTCAATGCCGAGTGCTTTAGGGATTAATTGATCATACATGGTGATTCCTTGGACCTTGAGATGAAATGCCAAGAGGCCATCAAGGTTGCAAATGATGGTACAATCTTGTTGTTCTTCTAACATGGTCCACTTGCTTTGATTGGCCTTTGATCGCCATTGTTGTAAGAAGGAATCGAATGATTCATTCTTTCCTTGCTTTAGAGCGGAGAGTTCTTCTAGACTAACATCCATTGCAATGTTGCATGCACAGTTTTTAATGAATGTGTCTATAATTTCCTAAAATGTTCTAATTCCTAATGGTAGACAAGAGAACCATTCCATAGCATGGCATGCCAGACTCCTATGAAATAGCCGCATTAGATAAGTATCGTCATATGCAACTTCCATGCAATGAACCTAGAATTCACTGATCTGATCTTCAGGGTTTCCCGTCCCTCAATATTTGTCAAATTTGGGGATCTTGAATCCCTTGGGGAATGGTTTCATTACTAGGTTCCTATCAAATGGATAGGGACACAAGTTGCTTGGTGTTTTGGTTGTTCACCCTGATTGAAGGTCGAGCACTTGTTGTGAGAGCAATCTAATTTGTGCTGTCACATCGCTTTGCAGATCATGGGGGGGATGAAATTTTTTTGAGGGGTTTCGATTGTGGGTTGAGTGTGTGAATTCGTCATTGTGGTGTTTGATGGTATATGTATGTTCTGCTAAGCGAAATAGGCTTCCACCTATTTTTGTATGAACAATGCTTGTTGATCTTGTCGCTGTTGCACTAGGATTTGTGCTTGATGTTGTGCTTGTTGTTGTTCCAACAACACTTGTTGGTGGGTTACCAATTCTGCTACTTCTTGTTGTTCTTGATATTGCTTTATTGCTTGCTGATATGCTTGCAATTGCACTACTTGTATTTGTGCAAGGAGTTGTGCTTGATATTGGGCTTGTTGTGCCCGATATTGAGCTCGCACTTGAGCTTGCGCTTGTGCGGCTTATGCTTTTAATATTTGTTTTTGTAATAGGGTTTGTGCACCGTTTTGTGCTTGCAATGCTTGCAATGTTTGAGAAGCTTGGGCAGCTTTTTGTTGTTTTTGTTGTAATAATGCTTGGGATTATTGTGCTTGTAATGAGGCTTGTGCTATTTGGGAAGCTTACGCAGCTTAAGCAGCTAGTTTTTTGGCTATTTATTTTTGAACTTGTTGGTATCCTCTTTGAAAAGCAGCTTGCAATGCTACATCATATTGGCTTGATGTTGTGGAAGTTGGTGGTGGTGGGGTTGGAGGTGGATTTGGAATGGCATTTGTGAGGATGGTATTGGTGTTTTGTGTGATGGATGGTGTTGTTAATGTGGTTGGTCCTTGAGAGACCATGCTTTGTGATGTTAAGGGGGTGTTTGATGATGTTGCAATTGTTTATGTATTTTTCATTTGTTGTGATATCAACAAAATATTTTGAGCATTTGGTAAAATGTTTTGGTTGATATTTCAGATAGTGATTTGATTGGTATTCGATAGAGGGGGAAGCCCTAAACCAAGGAGTGATGTGGATGATGATGGTAATGGTGGAAGAGGTGGGAATGTGAGGGGTGTAAGTTCTTGTGAAAATGTTGTGATGTCAAAGATACCCCCTGATGCGAACATGTCTCCTTCCTCTTGTGAACTTGTGAGGAGAGGAGTTTGAGGTGTTACACAAAAAAATGTTGATGGATCATGATGGAAAGTGAGAGGAACATTCTTTTGTAATGGGTTTTCAAGTATGTTTTGTTCCAAGGTAGTTTTTGCATCTAGGTTTTGATTATTAACAAGGGGGTGTGCTTGTAGAGCATTTAGAAATGCATTTCCCTTGTTATTGTTGGGTTGGGTTGGAGAAAAAGATGTCATGATTTGCGGAATCTTTTGCGTGATGTTTTGGGATGGGGGTGTAGATGAGATGGGAATGGTGGATGAGATTGGAGGAAAAGATGTCTCTACTATAGTACTCACATCAAAATTTGAAGGTAATTTGGCCCCTTGTTTTGCTAGCTCAAGCATGTATAACGAAGGGTTGAGTCTCATCATGATGATGATTCTATGATTATCTAGATTTTGGAGCATCTCAATCATTTCCTCGCGATACATTCTGAAGGTAAGGTCCTCTCCTTGGTTTTCTTCTTGTGGATTTTGCGATGATGAGAGGATCAAAGGATTACTTGATTCAGAGGGATTCATTTCTGCGTTTGTTTGGCTAAGATCGCTTGATGTAGGTGTTTCTTTGTTGGCTTCCATACTCTTCTTGTATTGAGATCTAGTTTGAACCATAAAACAAGGATCAATTTTCGAGAATATGGGGGATGAATCTCTTAATTATTTGGATTGATCTTTATTTTGTCTTAAAGCGGAAGATCTTAGGATATCTTGAGGATCAACAGGTGATATGATGATGATGTAAGATGGATGGGGTGAATGCTATGATCTTTTGATAAATCTTAAAGGAAACAATAGGCTTTAAGGACTTTTGGATATGTTTAGGATTTTGATTTTAATTTATTTTTGGATTTTTGGATTTTGTCCTTGATTTTCACTTTGATTTCTTTTTATTTTGAACAAAAAGACCCTGAGATGTTGGATGATTACCTAAGGGATAGATTTGATCAAAAGGTGATAGTTTGAATATGTGTGGGAAGAAGGATGCATCTATCCACACCTATCCAAGCAAGATGATAATTTTACTAAGCATATGGGGAAGGATTCATCTCCATGTGCTAAGCCAAACAAGATGTTTTTGATAATCTTTGACTAAGAATATGCAAAAGGTGATTTTGATGATGTTTTCAAGGATTTTAATCTCAAAGGTTTTAATGATTTTGGTGATTTGGATTTTTCCCAAAAAAAAGTCTAGTAGTAAGGATGATTTCAAGATTTTCCAAAAGATGATTTGTGAGATGATGTTTTCTTTGATGTTTGAAGGATGGATGAAAAAAAGGATTTTGATTTGCTTTTGATCCTAAGATGAACCTAAAAATGACACTTTGTTTTCCTAGACCTAGGTATTGAAGAACATGCAAATGCTTCCTAAAGACCTTTGTAACCAAAGAATGATTTCTTTTGAACAAACATTTTCAAATTTTGAACCAAATGAGTTTCATTTTGGGATTTGGATTTTTGCAGATTGTGAGATTTCAATCACACATGAAAGTTCTTTTTGCTTAGCTTTGCTTAATGTCTTTATTTTACCAAAAACACTTTCTTCAATTAAGTTTTCAAACTAAGGTGTCCAATGTCTTAAATTCTTCCAACCCCACAAGATATGTTATGTTGAAATTTAATGAACTTAAGGCAAGGGTTTCCCTATTGTTTACTTAAGGAAACAAATCGAGATGTAATTCAATGTTTAGGAACCTCTAAGGATGTAAATCCAAAGGGAAAGCAATAACATGTAGATTGAATCAATGGTAGTTGTCTCCAAAAAAGTTTGAAGTTTGGATGATGTTAAGTGCTTGTTTTTGAGACATTTTCTGATCAAGCAATGCATTTTGTAACCCAGGAATAAGTACAATCCTATGGATGTGTAAGACAATATTTGTTGGATTCCCACTTGGACAAGTCTAGCTACTCTTATCTTTAGCAAATGGTTAGATACTTGACCCCACAGGCTTCCCTCCACGACACTCACTTATACGGGGCAGCCAAGCATAAACACCCATGAAACTCCCATGGCATGCTTTCCATTTCTACTAGAAGACCGTAAAGGTGTGGGGAAACTTCAAAATGACCGTTCTTGCACCAACAAATAGATTAAAGGATTTTGGAAAATTCCAGCACATGGGTTTTAGTAAGGACTTTCTGTTCGTAGGAGTTGACCCATACAACAAGAGTCCCCCTTCGAATCCATCTTGTCAGAATCAACTGCGTGATATTGGCATTTCTTCCAATATCCACATTTATATCCCAGTTGGAAATACTCTTGGCTTTAGAGTGTGACTAGTTGAGTCATTCCCTTGGGTGAGTACTTATTCCCCAAGGCAGGCCCTCTAGGATAAACAAAAGTGAATGAAGAACAATATTTGTAATTCGATCAATCTTTGATGGCAACAAAGAGAGAGAATATATGCAACACTACCCCCACTCACACTCACACAATGTTTTGTTCAATTTTTAAACCCAAATCAAAGTGTGGAAGTGATTGCTTTATCTCACCCTAAAGTCATGAAAAAGGCCTTTGGATTCTCAAGATCACTATAAAGCGCGAGAGAATCACATACGTCCCTTTTCAATGCCTTTAGTTTAAGTAAGCCTTCACAATAAACAAAGTTACATTTGTTCCTTTTAAATCCTCAAAGCACAAAGTGAGTTCATTTTAAGCACCAAATGACAAAGTGAAAGACATTTTTTCAATTGTTAATCCAATAAACAAAATCTAGTAAGTTGTTGATCCTATTGTTTGTTTTAGCCCTTTGCAAGAAATAGAAAGATTCATTTTTTTTTTAAAACCCAAATGAAAACTAGTATCCTAAGGAAGAAAAAGATAACAATTCCGTGAAAAAGTGTTAAGCAAACACTATAGTGTTTAAAAACACTTTGGATTTGAAGAATATCCTTCTCATGCTTCTCCTTTTGATTTCAATTTCCAACCTACAAGGAGGAAAAAACCAGTCAGATTCTGGAAAAACACAAAAACTAAAAAGCAGAAGATAGAGGAAAATTTTAATCATAAATCAAAAGAATGTGCTAAAATTGAATTTTCCCTTTTTACTGTCTTCCAATGTCACAACTCATGACTGCGTCGTAGTTTGGTCTCTCAGTAGTTCCCTCACAGTGTCGCTCGCTAATCAACATCGCTCTATGTCGAGACAGAGAGCTCAACTACATCGCATTTTTTGCCCTGAGACAGTTTTTTGTCCAACATCGGATTTTAAAGTTCCTGCAAGCCAACAAGTCCAGCGATGGTGTGAACATTTTTAATTTTCTTGGCGGGACGAGTCCAACGTCGCAATTTTAATTTTAAGCAGTACTATATAGTGATGCTGAAGCGACAGTGGTGCCAAAATAGTGACGCTGAGCTCCCAACGTTAAAATTTCTTGAGTATGAACAAAAATGAGGAATTTTTAGAAAAGATGAGAAAGAATGATTTCAATTTCCTCCTTCTAGTGCCAAAATGTGCGAACCCTTTTCCTAGCACCTGCAAAACAACTTGAATAAACAAGTTAAACAAGGAAGTGCAAGCTAAAACAAGGATTCCCCGTGAAATCCATTTACAATATTCAAATTAGGAAGAAAATAGTGAAGAACACAATGAAAATGACAAAACAAGGAATTAATCCTAATTAGAAAAGCAAACACATGATCCCATGGGGGAATTGGTCCCAATTTGATGTGAAAATTGGCCCTTTCCCAATCCCTAAGATGCAAGCTTGATATGTTGAAGATGACTGATCCACTTTGATGTTGTTTGAAGGATGCTCCAAGCTAAAATTTGCAAAAACCTAGCTAAGAACTCAAGATTGATGAATGGAAATGGCTAAGTATTTTAGCATGGTAACTTTGCATGGATTGTGGATGATAAAACAAGGATGTGAGCTCTTTATTTATAGAATGCCAAGATGGATGAATGTCCATATTTGAGCAATGTGGGACTAACAATCATCCAATGGCATGATGCCACTTGTCAATCTATGAATGGATGAAGGATGTGCAAGGTTTGGGGTTTGTGCCAATAAATGCATAAATTTGAATTTCAAATTTGTTGAAATGACATGTAAGAGGGAAGGGAAATGCAATAAGTGTCACTTGGCTGAAGGCAAAGGACATGTAAGATAAATTTATTGTCTTGTTGGGTGTGGATGTTGACTTGAAATTTTTGAATTCAAATTAAGAAAATATTCCAAAAGATGCCATGTGAGGAAAATATAGATTTAATAAATGAATTAAATCTATTTTCATGTGAAACTTGTATTATCTAGAGGATGGGACATGGGATGAGACTAAATTAATTAAAATTTAATTAATTTAATGTGAGGGATTAGATGATGTGACTCCTTTGATTCCAATTTATGGATTTATTTAAATCAAATAAGTGAGGAATATGATAAGGGTCTAATTAAATAAAGATTTTGATTTATTTAATTAAAGGAGATGGTGGTAGATTAAATCCAATAAGGTTTTATTAAATTTAATGGATAGACTTTAGAGATTTGATCAAATATGTTGATTATTTGATTAAATAGGGATAATTAGATTAGATGGATTGATTTAATTAAGAGAGAGTGACTTAATTAGATAAAATGATTTATTTAATTAAAAGAAGAATATTGATGAATTTAATAAAATAAGGAGATTTGATTAAATGGTTAGACCAAGGGATGATTTGAGAAGAAACGATGTTAGTAAGTCAGGATCAGCTGCACACTATCAATCGGTATATTTTACGTGTTTATATTTTTCCCCTCTTTGAATCAATGCACTCATTGCGTTGGTTCAAAGAAATAAATGATCTCGATCAAAGCCAAAGATTTTTGATATTTTAAAACTTTCCCCACTATTGCATGACAAGAGAAACATGCCATTATAATGCCCCCTTGAGAGATTGGAAGAAAATTCCAATTTTTGGGTGATATCTCAAAAAAAAGAGGACAAGGTGCCCAATAGGTCCGAAAGAGCTCTGGGAGGCTAAAAATGTGTCTAAACGCAATAAAACAATGAAAAACAAGCCTCAACTAGAAAAAAGTGGTTGATCTACCCATGAGATGCTTTCTATGGATAGACAGGTAGTTGATCTTCATTCAAAACAGGATTCCTTTACTCCTAACATTATTATAGAAAAAGAGCAGATTATTGATTCCTACACTTAGGATGAGTTGTCAACATTAGGATCAAATATATCACAAATTAAAACTAAGGACATCATGTATGAAGATATCCAACATTATCCACTCAAAGAAATGAGTAAGACAAAATAGGACATTCTGGAGTCAGTAGAGCAACAAATTGAAATAACATCATATATAGTAGACACTTATCAGAGAATGCTTACTGAGCAAGATATCTCAAAACAAGAATAATCAAGGAAGGTGCCACTACCACCACAAATGGGGGCAACTATGTCTCAGGAAAACATCAACATAGGGAGCACGAAGAATCCTTATGATGAAACCGATGTCAATACTACAACCAACCATGTCATGAATCTTCATCCACCCATCACCCCATCCACTAATTGGGACCAACATCAAAAGAAATATTTGAATCAAAGCACATAGAATGTTATCAAAGAAAGAGAAGATGAGAAGCATAATGGAAAAATCAAATACACGTGGATACCAAATAATACAAAGAAAGATTATCCTTATCAAACTCCATTAGTCAAAGAAACTATGGGGCAAAAAAAAAAGGGAAAAGTATCCATCAAAGATGTCCAGAAAAGAAAAAGAAGGCTTCTCAAGTGACATACAAAGTCTATCAAGTAGTTGCTCCTAATTCCATGCACACTTTTGTATCCACCCATCATTTCTCATCTTCCCAAGTTTGGAGAGTCAAAGGTTCCAAACTATCAACCAATCCATCTCCTATCCCTAAACACACTTCATCCACACCTCCACACATGATATCCAATTCTCACATTGACCGTGTATTGGAAACAACCCTTCATCATAAGGATTCAGAAGGCACTCTATTGCGATGTGTGCACCAAGACAAAGTTAACTTCGGTATCAATAAAGCATATTAGAAATATCAAAAGTTGCATTCAAGTGCACATATCTTAGCAAAGCAACTTCTTCAAGCAAGATCTCGATGGCACATTATGACAAGGGCACCTACATCAACACCACAAGGTGATTCAACATGAGCTTAAAATCTTTCAGAAAAAACCAAAAAAATACAAAAATATGAAAATAAAATAAAAATCAGAAAAAGGATTGAAAATAGTAAAGAAAAAAATTGTCCTCTAGTGAAAACCACTTCGGTGGTTCTTTAGATAGGTACCATGATGAAAACTTGGCAAATAGGTGTCGTGTGTAGAATTGAGCATCTACATGCGCTAGTTCAGGTGGAAGCATCTTATCCCATCCATAATAAATCCAACATTCCATTCATCTCATCCATAATAAATCCATTAATCCGTGAACCATTTATCCAATCTATTTGCATATATTTGCATCCATAGTCCAAGTTATCTTGATCTTGACAAAGTTTGGTGTACACTTTACACTTGTTTATGATAGAAATCTTGACATGGGTCATTTTTATTGATCCTATCCTACCCAAGATTATCTAAGCCATGAAGCATTATCCAAATGAGAATTCTTTATCAAAAAACCTTATCTTATTGCAAGATAATCCATATCCCTCCATCCATACACCTATCCAAGCATCCACCCATGGTATTCCATACATTGATAGACACTGGGGGTAGATATTTACATTATGCTTTAGGAATAAATATTGATATATATCCTCCAACTTATGTGGTGATCTGAACATTGACAAATATGAAATCAAATTGGTTCTCCACTTGTGAGTAAAAAAACAAATCACTAGCCCATGGCACATTTTGATGAGAATACATTCCTTATCAAGCTTCATCGAACATTGAACATCAATCAATATTAGTTGCATCTAATTTGCACTTCAAATGTCACAACAAATCATCCAAAAAAAATTTTATTCCAAACCAAGCTTCATCAATCCTAATCAATCAAATCCAATCAAAAAATCATCTCAGGATATCCTTGTGTTGCTTAACACTATCCTTGTATTATTGTGTATCCTCAACAATGTTATCATCATCATTCCCTCATCATCTTGGGATATCCATCCTAATCCTTGTGTTGCGTAACACTGTCCTTGCATTGTTGTGTATCCTCAACAATGTTATCATCATCAATCCATCAATCTAATCAATCAACCTTAGCTTGGTTTTCAACAAAATCCCAAATAGAGCACTGATATCATCACACATATCCATATCCAAATCATCAAAATCATGCGAAAATCCAAAAACACCCAAATCATATCAAAATCCAAAAACACTCAAAAGGCCAAGAAAACAACAAAAACATGTTATCCGAACTACATCGTCTCTGAGCTTAAACATAGGAAAGACTAATCTTTGATGAGCCCCTGAGACACAAAATCTAAAAAAATTTGAAAATCTTGAAAATACCAAAAACAACCTCAAAACATTTTCAAAATACAAAACATTGAAATATTCCAAAAAATAAAAAACCATACATCCCATCTCGCTTTCACCCGCAATATATCAATCATCCATAATAAATCAATCATCACACTCACCCTTTGGAAAAATAAATAGAAACAGGTAAAACAATCAGCAAAAGCAAGCTTCAAACGTAAAATAAAAAGAAAAGTTCAAACTTTTAAATGCAAAATCAAAATCTTGATCATTTTCAAACATGCCAATCAACCTTATATCAACAGCTTATCAAACAACTCATCAACCCGTCATCATCCTATACAATGCATGTCCTAGGATATATCATTCCAACAATGGGCATCATTTTGGATATCACTTTGGATTCTTATCCTATCAAAACACATCCCTTTGGCTAGCAGTATTAAGAACATTGAATTTTGCTTATTTGATCTTTTCTTTTGATTTATCTTATTGTGCTCATTCCAATGACCTCTCGATGATGTCTAATCAAAACTATTTAGAGAGAAAGGAATTGGGAAGTGATCATTATCTTTTGTTTGTTACGCTTGTTGGGTGTTCTTGTAATATAACCTTCGTGAATACTTGCTTTGTTAGGTGTATGTGGAAGGTGTTTTGGGTAGCTTGTTGACTATTGCATTGATGGGCTATACCTTTCTGTGTTTTGGTATGAGATGTTTGAAACTTCAGAAGTGCATCCTAGCAAGGTTTTTGTATGTCAGCTGTGAACAAGAGTACTCCTATCTAATTGTCGAGCCAAATTCCATCACACTAAATACAATGTCATCTTGGTTCTTAATACCTTAATGCATCATTTTTATGTATTTATCAAAACATAAGGTAATTGACCCTTTTAAAAATACCAACTCCTTGGTAAGCAAATCATCATCATCATCATCATCATTATCATCATCTCTAATAAAGTTGTCTTGTTGGTGTCTCTTGTCATCATCTTATTTTCTTCCTACTTCCTTTCACGCTAACATGGTACCATGACAGTTAATCATAAATCATCGCTAATGCATCCATCCTGCATCCACAAACTGTAAGCATACTGCATAATGCATATCATACCATATAGAAAGCATTAATCATACTACATGCATTCATCCCCATCATTGCATAATATAGATTGGTTATTCTAAGAATTTCATAAACCATACATCTATCACCCATACGCATAATCATAAAAGCATCATCATATCAAATCATGTGCACCCATATCATCCATGCCTCATCATATCATCCATTACATATAAACATCATAATCATCTCATTTATATCATCAATAATGTAACTATCATGGTACAAATCAGGATCAAGTGGGTGTAATATATCAAAATAGGCATGAGGCTACCCATGGCTGATGACTGTATACATCATCAAATCTATCTACATCAAATATTTGAGTTGAATTGATCTTAAACCTCTTTGTCGAGAGATCAACCCTCAAATCATACCTCTTCGCTCGATCTATCGAGGGAGCAGTATACCAATGTAATTCTTTTCACTGGGTAAACAGTGGGGAATCCAAAAAAAAAAAGAGAATTTTTTACTTTGGATCATGGCAAGGTTATTCTTTGAACCAACGCAACAAGTACATTGCTTCAAAGAGGGGAAAAATTTTGACATGAAAATATATAGATTGATATCACACTCGATCTTGATCTACTAACATCGCTTCATCCTGAATTATCCCTCTATCTAACCATTTAATTGAATAGCCTTATTTGATTAAAGTCATCATAATTCCCCTTTTAATTAAATAAATCCCTCAATTTAATTAAATCATTACCTTAGTGTAATTAGCTAGGTCATTTCGTCTTCCTATCTTTGTTTAATTAAATAATCCATATTATTTGATTAAATCTCTAAAGTTCATCTAATTAAATTATATAAATCAAACATTTATCTAATTTAATCTAACATCACCCCCTTTGGTTAAATAAATAAAAAATATTTATTTAACTAAGTCTAAATCATTCTCTTCTCATTTTGAGTTATTTAAATCCTAAAAATATTCTTCAGCGTCACCACCTACTTTCTAAAAGTAGGAAAATGATCAAGTTCGATCCCAACAAAATATTTTAAATTTGAAGTGACCCTATGATGGAAGGCTTGGGTTCAGAATTGGCTCCCCAACAGAGTCACCAATATGTTAGTTCTCAAAAATGTTGGTAAGAAAACCTCAAGAGGTTGCCAAGCTCTTAGTACATTTTATGTTAACGAACAAGGCCAATTCATGTATTTGAACCTTCTTCTCTTCAGGATCTACTAGACCTAGGTGAGTATACCTATGCAAATGAGGTAGACTTAAACTATATGTTTCCTACTTGAGCAATCTATCCATAATGGCAACTGGGAGTGGAAAGATACAAGCCTAATTTGGTATAAATTGTATAAGCAATATCAAGGTGAAGCTTATTAATATGTTCAGTTAACAGATGCAAGGTGTAGACACAAAAAATATACAGATTGATATCACACTTGATCTTGATCTACTAACATCGCTTCATCCTGAATTATCCCTTTGTCTAACCATTTAATTGAATAGCCTTATTTGATTAAAGTCATCATAATTCCCCTTTTAATTAAATAAATCCCTCAATTTAATTAATTCATTGTCTCTGTGTAATTAGCTAGGTCATTTCGGGGTTGGGGCCCTAGCTCGGTTGGCTAAATATTTCCTGTTGCAGGAGGTTGGTCATGAGGTCTAGTCTCCCACACCCCCGTGGTACCGGAGGGCGTGTCGTGCCAACGCCCCCGGTCACATTAAAAATTTTACCAGGCGCACTATAATTTATATGGGGTCATTCTACCCGATTCCTGCAGTCTAAAAAAATAAAAATAGCTAGGTCATTTCATCATCCTATCTTTTTTTAATTAAATAATCCATATTATTTGATTAAATCTCTAAATTCCATCTAATTAAATTAAATAAATCAAACATTTATCTAATTTAATCTAACATCACCCCCTTTGGTTAAATAAATCAAAAATATTTATTTAACTAAGTCTAAATCATTCTCTTCTCATTTTGAGGTATTTAAATCCTAAAATCTAAGTCAAAATGGTCAAATCAACTAACATCATTTAAATTAATCGAATCATGATTAATTCTAATCCTAATCACTCCAATCCTCTAGATTTTGCAACTTGCACATGAAAATCAATTTAATTGATTTATAAATCATCTATTTTCATTCAAAAAAGACATCCAAGTGGGAATATTTTTTAAATTTGAAATCTCCCCCCAAATAGACATGTATATCAACAAAGCATTTAAAATCTCTTACATGTCCTTGTGCAATGATCCAAGTGGAATTTAACTCCTATTTCATCCCCCTAAACATGTCACTTCTTCAAATTCAAATTTCAAACTTGCACATTGATCAAAATGTGCTCAACCTTCATCCTCTCACATTTTTACAAGTGGCATCATGTCATTGGTTTATCTTTTATCCCACATTCATCCTATCTTTCAATATTCAACTCTTTCTTTCTATAAATAGAGAGCTCATCCTTCATTTCTACCATCCACAATTTGAGCAAAGTTATTATACTTCAATTTCATCTTAGAGCTTTAGCATTGGCATCAAATCCATCAATTGTAGCTAGGTTATTGTAAGTTTTCTCCATGGAAGGAATTTGAAGCAATCACCAAGTGGATAACAATCATCAAATCTTCATCAAGCTTGCTTAGGAGTTGGGAAAGGGCCAATTTCCACATCAAATTGGCACCAACTCGCTCAAGAGATTAAGAGTTTGGTTTGTTTTAGAATAAGATTCAACATCTCTGTTTTAAATTCATTGTGTTCTTCATTTTATTCCTTTTGTCTTGCATTCAAATGGATTTCTTGAGGGATCTATATTCTAACTTGCATTGACCTTATTAATGTGTTGTTTATTGTGTTCTTGTAGGTATAAGATCTAGGTTCACACAAGGTTTTGAAAATGGATTTGATAAAATTAAGCGATGAAATGAGTAAGACCAGTGCCTTGTTGGGTAAATGGAGTCAATGAAAGTTTAGGATGAATGAATTGTATTGGCTGCAACTCAAACTGTTTGACATACTTATGTTGGTTTATATCTTGTATAAATGTGCAAGAAAGTAATTACCAAGTTCCTCTTATTGATCCAAATGACCTTTTCCAAATTATTGTGATTAATTAAAAGAATTTAATCGTTCCTTGAAGGAGCCAGTTAACTAAACCACACAAGAACAACAAATGTGTTTCGATAAATTGAATATATCCTTGATACATCAATTTAAATAATAAAGAAATGTAACCTTTGGAGACAACTTTATAATATTTTTTCAATTAATTCAACAAAAAATTGATACCAATATGAAGTGACAGAATCAAAGATCTTCCATTGATTTCATCAAAATTATGCTTGTAACATAGTCTTTCGAAATGTAAACATTATGGAACTCTTATGCTATCTATCTATTACCCCTACTTGGTACTACTATCTTAAATTTTCTTGGGTCTTGGTATCTCATATATATATGAAAGGAAACACGCTTCAAACTCGATTACAAAAAGACACATCCTTTGATAACAAAACATGATTTTAAAACTAAGCATAATTAAGAAATTAACACAAACGTAGATGTGTGCACCAATCCGTTAATATTTGAGTAAAATCCCATGATCACCAAATACCTATTCAAATCTTTTACTATATAATAGGGTCCACACCATCACTACCGACCGATTCTGATTGTTGCTCAGTTGTGCCCAGAATGTCCACTGCTTGATTGATAAACATATTGAATGCCAAGAGGTGATCAATGTATTCTTGTTCTACATGAGTTTCTGCAATGGATATTACTTCTTTCATATCGTACTCCATGTACATGAATTTCTCAATTTGTTTATGACTATTTTGCAAGACCATATCCTCATCATTGATTTCTTGCAATGTAGTTGTTAGAAACTCTATAAATTTTGTTTTTCAATCATCCCTCCCTCAAATATTCCCTATATCATCATGGAGTGCAGGAATCAAATTAAAGCATCCAAGATCCTCTTCGAGTCTACGATGATAATGGTTGTGAGGTTCCACCAAATTGTTATATTTCTACAGTTTTTGCTCTATCAGAATCTATTTATCCAGAAGTTCCCTCTTTTTATCAATAATTCTTCCTTGCAATCAGAAATTATCTTCTATTGTTGATTGTATCTACTTAAACACACTTCAATAATAATTAGCTTGCTTCATCATCTTACTGAACCTTTCCTTGATTATCTCAGACATAGTATTGTACTTAATGATTTTTATTTCCTTTTCTAGTGATTTACACTTCTCCTGGGCTTTCAAATGGAAATTTTCCAACAAGATGCATCAACCAATGCATATAATACTCTCTTGTCCTTTTTGATCCATGGCAAGTACAATTCTAAAGAAGAAGAAGAAGATGAATTTTCCTTTTGATTTGGTAGCTCCCTTTTCAATTTTTAATTTTCTTTAACCAACTTTTCAATTTGTGCTTTAGTAAATTTTGCACATTGACATTCATTTTTGTAGTTTCCAAGGGATTAGTGTCCCCAACTCTCTGGACCAAAAGGCATCCAAACACTTGATTTGGACTATCAATCATTGTCAGCCTATTTTCATGTGGGTATAGTGACCAGATAAGCAAAGTTGCCTCATTTGGATTATACCTGGACCCTGATTATATCTTGTCACTAGCCTACTTAGTTAGGTTCATTGTTTTATCCCCTCTTTACTTGAAACTATCGAACATAATTGCAAAACTAATGTCCCATTCTAGTAGAAGTAATACCCCAGCCTCTTGAAGTAATTTTGTACCTCTCTCGGGGATGATAGATTGCATCTCCTTGTCAATTTCCCTTTTTAGTTCCTCTAAAGTAGCAACTTCCTTTTCATGAGTAATATCTTGCTCCTTTTTTCTTTTTTTCCTTCCCTTATAATCATAGACAAATGATTTGAATTCAAAATTTTTAACAAAGTCACCATCATAAATGAATTCTTGTTTATCCTTGACCCTAATGTCATAAGATAATTTGAATCTAATGCATCAAATTTCATAACATTATGTTCTTGAGGGTGCTCATATTGTGTAATCACAATGGATTTTATTTGTTCTACTTGTTGCTCCTCTTCACTACCCACCTTATCAATTTCTTCATTACTTTCCTCTTCTTCACTGTTATTGTTAGAAAAACACACATCAAGAGTAGGTTGTCAGGGTATATGATCTAGAGCCTTTACATTTTTAGTGTGTACTCCTATAGAATTTGCATGAAATGTATCAAAAACATTCGAAGGCACGTCTTTTACAATTTCATTCATATGAGCAATAAGTTGCTCAATCCTAACCAAAGGATCTTGTATATCATCAAATGCTTTTGAATATGAGGGGAAATTCTTTCTCTTCCACTCATCCATGAGCATAACTTTATTATATGAGGCCATTCTATCACTGGTGGAAGCTTCATCTCAGTTCCTGATCACATCATCAACTGCAAACCAATACTCATACCTTGACAACCCTTGTGTTAATCTTGCTTGATGAATAAACCCCTCTACATCAATTTTTTCTCTTCCATATCCAAGAGGAAGGTTGTACCGTGCTAATTTAGTATCAATTTCATCATAAATCTCAATTGCAACCACTGTAAAGTCTCCAAAACAAAGAGTACTGGGCATGAGTGATTTCTTATTATGACCCTTGAGGAATTTAACATCAGGTTTTTCTAGTTACTGTACAATTTCTAGATAAGCAACTCTATTAGGAACTACACGGGGTAGAAAGTGTGGACACCCTTCAAACCCATAGACTCTTATTAATATGCACTCAGAAAAAGAATACCAGTCTCGTGAATTATGGTTTAATTTTCCTTTTTTATCATTCTCCTTTGGTCTCAAATTTTTTTGCAATTCAGGGGATAAATTGTGATCATATGAATATCCAATTAGTTTCATTAGTGGTTTAACAAAAAATTCTTAAAAATATAAATATTGAGACCTTTCACATCGACTATCCCATAGTGAAGTCCACATGTATATAGGTTTGAAATTTCCACTTTCATCTATGTCTTTGATCCTTAGTTCTTTACTCCACACATTTTTGGCATGTCTATCATACAAAAGTAAATGCATTAACAAGGAATAGTGTTTGAAATCTATGCAATCATTGTTATTTTTTATCCTTTCAAGCCCTTGGTTTAGGGCATTGGCCAAGTAGCCTGCATAGTCGAATGACCTAGAATCCTTGCTCTGTATATCCATAGCTATGACCATTGGTGCAATAGACATAAGGGGTGGGACCTCAATTCCCAAGACTTGATCAACTGAGTAATAGGTATACTAAAATTATTCTTCAAACATATCTACATGACAAGGAGGGTTTTCATTGCTCAAAAGCCTCCTAAGTTGGCCTTCCTCATTTTTAGGTCTATGCAAAGCTAATTTCCATCTCTTGTAGTTGGTATCCATCCAGCAATATTCTGTCAAGAGATCAACTTGTGGTGCAACTTACTTATGCTTTGGCTCATTAATACATCACTTGTATCAGTCTTGTCATCAGGGGAAGCATTTATGATAAATATCTAGATGATTCTCTTAGACATCACATCAACTATTAGTAATCATTCATTGTTGCATCGTTGGGACCTTGGTTCATTTTCCATCGATGGACACCTTCTCCACCAATGAATGTCTTTCCTTCAGTCTATTGGCAGGACACCAAAGAGTGTTACCCTGATGCACCTTAGTTCCACCGATGAGGTATTGTTAGGTCGATGAAGTCAATGGGACTTCAAATGCAATTGTTTGGGGATGATAGCTACAAAATGGATCTTGTCACACAAATCTCAATGATTTTTCCAAATCATACAATTAAGTGTGGTAAAATTTTGTAAGAACTGGGAGGTAAGTGTATAGAGGTTGATGAAAATATGTTGGATTTTCTAGTCCTAACAGAACCAAGGTTTTTGAGCCCAGTAATTTGTTTTGTGAACTACGAAACCTACTTTGACTATTTTTTAGCGTCTTGAGCCTATTTTTCATGTCTTGTAACCTATTTTTTGTAGCCAAACCATTATTGAAATTTTATCAAGAAAACAACCCAAAATTCACAATTTTCACCTGATCCCTCGAGGGGACAGTGTAACAACGTAATTCCTTCCACATAGGCAATAGAGGGGCATCCAAAAAATTAGATTTTTTTTTAATTTTGATCTTGACAATGTCATTCTTTGAACCAATGTAACAAGTACATAACTTCAAAGAGGGGGAAAATGTAGACACTTAAATAGTCCTAATCAGTATTATGCATCTGAATCTAATTAATTAACATCATTTTCTCCTAAAATCACTTTGGACTAACCAATTAATTGAATAATTTTTATTATTTAGTTAAATCCATCAATTTCCACTATTAATCAAATAATTAAAATTATCGGATTAATTCATCCTCTATTAACTAATGTTCATCCCATTTAATTAAATAAATCAAAATATTTAATTAAAACCCTAAGTCCTCCCATTTGATTAAATAAATCAAATTATTTTAAAAATGTCACAAACCCCTAACCCACTTAAGTTGACTAATTCTAAATTAATTAACTTTCATCACATTCTAATCTCTATTACCCATTTCTCTAGCTTTTAACCCCACCGAGGTTAAATAAATCCATGATTGACTAACCAAGTTGCACATGAAATTCATTTCTTTTAATTACTAGTTAGCCTATTTTTCCTCACGAATGTATATTCTTTGGAATATTCTTGGGTAAGTGCAAAAAGATGGGGGACCATTACCAAGCCATAACACGAGTGTGTTATAACATGATCGTGTTATGGTCTAAATTTCAAAAAACGTACACATTTTGAGTTAAAAAAATGTGCATGTTTTAAAATTAAAAAAAACATTTCTGAAACACAAGCACGTTATAACGCACTCACATTTTGGTCTACATTGATTTTTTTTAATTCTCTTTTTCTTGTCTCTTTCTTCTTGTTATCTTTCAAGGAAACTATATACATGAAATAAACATTTACATATGGATATTTACATTCTTAAACTTTAAGTTATATTTCATGCATATAGTTTTAGAATGTTTGAGAGTGGTTCAGATCTCTAGGAGTTATAATGAAAATTCTAGTTTTTGGAAGAACTCGTAAATTTTAGACTTAGTCAAATTTTAGTAATTAGGAGGTAAAATTTTAGTACTCAGCAAGCTGTATTATTTGTCTCTCTATCTCACTCATTTTTATCCCTTACACTCTAGACCTCTCTCTCACTATCTCCATCCCTTTATCTAACTCTCTCCCCCTTGATCTCAAGAACTCTCTCTCTCTCTCTCTCTCTCTCTCTCTCTCTCTCTCTCTCTCTCTCCTTGGCCCTCTAATTCTCTCTATCTCACTTCTCTCTCACTCCCTCCCTCCTTCCCTCTCTACTTATCTCTATCTCCCTCCCTCCATCCTTCCCTCTCTCTCTCTATCTACCCTCTCTCTCTACCTACCTCTCCCTCCATAACTCCCTACCACTCTCTATATTTCTCTCTACCCCACCTCTCTCTCACCTCCCTCTCTCCTCCCTCTCTCTCCCTCCATACTCTCTCTATCTCTTCTTCCTTATCTACTCTCTATCTCCCAATCCCTCTACCTACCTTTGCATCCATCACACCCTACCACTCTCTCTCTACAGCTCTCTATCTCACCTTTCTCTCCCTCCCTCGTTCCCTCTCTACTTCTCTCTATCTCCCCTCTCTCTACCTCTCCTTCCCTCTCTACTTATATATATCTCCTCTCTCCCTCTCTCTACCTACCTCTTCTTTCACCACTATCTATTCTCTCTAACTCACCTCTCTCTCCCTCACTACATCTCCATCCATCTCTCCCTCCCTCTCTAATTATCTATGTATCCCTCTCCCTCTCTACCTACCTCTCTATCCATCATAGCCTACCACTGTCTCTCTCTATTATTCTCTATCTCACCTCCCACTCTCTCCATCCATACCTCTCCCTCTCCTTCCCTCTCTACTCTCTATCTCCCTAATCCCTATCTACCTACCTGTCCATCCATCACTCCCTACCACTCTCTCTACACCTCTTTATCTCACTTCTCTCCCTCCCTCCCTCATTCCCTCTCTAATTATCTTTATCTCCCCTTGCCGTCTCTCTATCTACCTATCCCTATCTCTCTTTCTCTCTCTCACTAGATGTCTCCCTCCCTACCTTTTATCCTATCTATTCTATATCTCTCCTCTCCCTCCCTCTACCTCTCTCTCTCACTCTCTCCCTCCTCCCTCACCCTCTTTCTCTCTCACTCTCTCCTCTCTATCTCACCCTTCTCTCTTTCCCTCTCTGTAACTCTCTCCTCTATATATCACCATTCTCTCTCTACTTATATGTATCTCACCTATAGAGAGAGAGACCTAAGAGAGGGTGAGGGGGTGTGAGGGAGAGACCTGGGAGAGAGGCAGGGGGAGAGAGAGAGAGAGACCTAGGAGAGGGTGAGGAGGTCTGAGGGGGGGACTTGAGAGAGAGGGGGAGAGAGAGAGAGATAATTCTCTAGTAGAAAAAGATGGGGGGAGAGAGAGGGAGAGAGGGAAGGAGGGAGGGTGAGGTAGAGATGGAAAGAGATAGAGAGAAGTATATAGGGAAGGAGAGATAGAGATGGGGAGGAGGGAGGGAGAAGTAGAGAGAGAGGTGATATATACAAAGAGAGAATGAGGGAGGGAAGAAAGGAAGAAAGGAGGGAGAGAGAAGTGAGATATAAAGAATGAGAGAGAGGGAGAGAGAGAGGGGGAAGGAAGGTGGAGAAATTGAGAGAGAGAGAGGATAGAGGGAGAGAGTGAGGTAGAGAGGAATATGTTAGGTAGAGAGAGGTAGAGAGAGAAGGTGGGTGGAAGGAAGAGAGAGGATGAGAGCTAAGGAGAGAGAGAGAGAGGGGGAGAGGTAGAGGGAGGGAGAGAGAGAGGTAAGTTAGAGAGAGAAAAGTGATATAGAGAAAAGTAGAGAGGGAAAGGGACAAAGAGAGAGGAAGGTGGAGAGATTGAGAGATAGGAGGGAGGTAGAGAGAAAGGTAGATAGGGATAGGTTAGATATGCTTGACTCAAGGAACACTGAGAGGGGGGTGAGTTAGTGTTCAAAAAAATACTAAATTACAATTCAGATCTGAAACCATTTACAACATTTAAACAAAAGTAACCATGCAAGCACATAAAGGAATCAATAGAGACACCATAACACAAATATTTTTATGTGGAAACCCTATTAGAGGAAAAACCACTATGGAGGTTAATCCATAATTTATAATCTATTAAAAGTATGATAATAAGGGGAATGAACATGCATTCAAGCACATTTCCTAGAGCTCACTGCTCAAAATAAGAAGGCTCGCTACCTTCCAAAATGTTTGGACTAAAACAAAAAGGTGAACTGAGAAGATAGCATCTACATATGCCTGGATTTAGTTCCAATGAAACTCACTAATCAAATCCTAGACCTCCTATCTGATTTTGCACTTCGCTCAACTTTGCTGGCATTCGCTCCTCAAAAATCCTCTGTACAACTATGTAATTGATCTTTTGATATTTGTGCACTTTGATCACACACCCAACACAATCACTCAACTCCTTTTTTCTCACTTCAAATAATTGCACTTGTATATCTACTCCAAATATTTTCATTCACATGTTGGCTTAATCAAAATTAAAGATACTCTCCAATGGTTGGATCAAATCACATTAAATATTTGTTGTGCACCCATTAAAGTTGGCTAACATTAAGCTATGGTCCCAAATCAAAATTCTCAAATATAGAGGCATTAAATATTTACACCTTATACATCTGTGATACCTTACATACATCAAGTCGGCCTTTATGAACAAATAAATACAAAAATATTCTGTCGGACCTCCAAACTAACACATCGATCAACACGATAACACAAATCTTAACAATAAGGTAATACAAACAATAGAAAACCTTTCCCAAACATCCACAACACAAAATGATGATTTGGTGAAGTATATAGACTAACTTACCAAGCATATAACCTATTCTTCACTTTCTCTGTCGGTAATACTCTGTTCTTTACTTCTTCTGCCGATATAAGAAAATCTTGCTCTATGGACATTATCAACGACATATGTTGCCATCAATGACAACATTAGAAGCTATCTCCCCAAAAATTTGAAACCATAAAAAGCACAACTCTCCCTAAGGGTGATACTACTCTCTCTCCCATTCATTTTTCATTGCTTCCTCTCCCCCTTTTCCATCAATGATAGAAATATTCAATCTCTCCTCCTTAGAAGTATGGCCAAAAAATTACTAATTCCAAAATTTGATCAAAATTTGAGTAACCACAACTACTACTAAGTCAGAAAATAATTTTATACTTTTAAACTTTCATTTCTGAGAGGAATCTCCTCCAAGCTTCCACTGAGATCCCAATGATCAAGATCAAACTATTATTCTCAGATGTATGATTGATGATCCAGATGAGAGATTCTAGAATAGTAATTTCTACCAGTTTTTCTCCTTTCCTCAACACCTCAATCATCTACTCCAATCTGCAATCAGTTAGATTCTTCACCTTCCAAAAGGTGTCTAGAAGACTATTTTTAGTGAATTGAACTTTAGTGTGTTCAGTCTGCAACTCCTAAATTCTCTTCTTTACTACACCATCTTGATCCTGAACCATGCTATAATTCTAACCAATCTTATTCAACTCAAATTCAATTTGTTCCATTTTTTCCTTGTTCTTTCCAACTACATGGGGCCAATGGTGAAAATAATTATAGATGATGTTAGTAGTATTAATGCATTGTCTCAGCTCATTCATCTGCTTCTTCAACTTAACAAGTGATAACATGAACTGCTCCTTCAGATGTGAGATAATTTATCCTTCTTTCTTGCCTTTAGATTCAGACACCATTTCTTCCTTAATGCATTCACTCATTTCTCTAGGAAATACATTTTGCAAACTCTCCAGATTAAGGTTATTATGCACAAAGTAGGTACCTAGTATAATCTCAATCAAATCATGTTCATATGAAGGTCTGTCAAACCACATGTCTGCAATCCCCTACATTCCATCTTTCTCCTAAACAAGCTACAAAATCTTGTCTTTGGATACAACATTCTCTTCTTCACTACCTTATGCCACTGCTACATCTGAGTCAATTGATCATGGTTCATCCCTTGGAATGTATTCATTGGATTCTTCATCAATTATGTCCAAAATCATCTGCTCTTTACCTTTCTCTCTAGTTTATGGAGACATGAGTATCAGAGGAGTGCAAAAAAAAATCCTTTTTAGCTCTTTTCTTCTTCCTTGCCATTTCACTGGAAGAAGACCCAACCTCAAGCACCTTTACCATAATAGATATACTAGATTCTCCAAAATTCCTTAGAAATTCTATAAAGAAATTTGCATATTCTTGCTCACAATTTTCCAGAGTACTATAATGTTCATAAATTTTCCTACACACCAGTACATTTTCTTTCCACACAACATTATTAACTTGGGACATGCAATTTAGAAAATACATCATAAGGCATATGATCAGGGTACCAAACCTGAAGGGGTAATATGCCTCTTTTGTTATTTGCACATTCTCTGTTAAGTGATCTTTCAGCAAACCACATAGGTCAAAGTCTTCATCCTCCATTATCATTTTGTGCGAGATATAGACTACACCTGCCGAAGTTGATTTCTCTTGATTTCTGGAAAAGATTTTGTAAGAGATCTCATGCACAATGTACCTTGTAATCGAATCCTTTATCGTCACAATTATCATAGCTCTCTGATATCCTGTAACTCTAGTTAGGGTTTTGACTTCCTTGTTCTGAATTGACTTCTTCTTAAGAATTTCCCCAACATTGCATAAACTAGTTAAATTCTTAATCACTTCATTTGAGATGGAATAGGGTTTATCTAGGGTTATTGTATCACTATCCAATCTATTCAAGATAAACCTAACCATTTCCGCATTTTCAAAATAAGGAAATTCATTCCAAATATCCAAACTCTTGTGCTTCAAACCATCAAGCTACTTCAATTCATCGGTTGGCAATGATTTTCTCACATCCCTAATATTTTCATCATTATATTCATCCAAAATCACCATTCCCTTGTTTTTTTTCATTTTCTGTACCGAACAAGCTTCTACCGATCACCAAATAAGTATAAAATCAACAAGCAACTGAAATACCTGGTGAATTCACCACTGAATTGATTTTGCTCTGAAATTTCACTGTAGAGGCTCTCCAACTGTTCTCCTTCAATGCATGGTGACAAATAAGGGTTCCAAATACCCTTTTATAACTTCGTTCACCTAACTTTTTTCCATATTTAATGTTTTACCCTAGGAGTTCCGGTTGCTCTGTTTTCTCAAACAACAAAGAAAAGATTTATCTTTGGACTTTCTACTCTTAGATTTCTTGCACAAGCGAACATTGATTCAAATATTCATTAGCATCATGACTACTAGAAATTTCCTCCATACCAGTTTCGATCTACCAATAACTTGAAAAACTCCCCCTAGGCCAATGGCCTAAGATCAATTCTCAGAGGAATTGCCAGAAACTGCTTATGGCATGGGCTTATTTCATTCATCAGAATCATTCTTCCTTACCCATGTCTTCTTCATCTGGTCTCTAATTTCTTCCACAGTTACTTTTCCTTTTCCCTTATCATCTTTTTGTGCATTTCTTCCTCTGTATACTGGACCTCTTCTATCCATGTTTCTATTTTTGCAAAACCTTGTGATGTGACCAAATCTGTTGCAATTGTAACATACAAGATTTCTCTATCTAGACCATTGATTCCATTGATTTCTTCTTGATCTACATTGATTAGCAACATGCCCAAATCTTCCACAAGTATAGCATTTAACATTTCTTTTACTGACCAAATTGTTAGACATGCTTCTACATTCAATTGACTTATGACCAACCCTATTGCAACTTAAACATTGACCAGGGAATGATGGACTACTTGAACTCATCTCACTTCTACATTGAGTAGCCATATTTAAAAATTATTAAAAATAAAGCAATATCCATTAAATTTTTTAGCATTCAGTTGTCTTACCAGATATCTTTTGCCTTTGTTCATCTGATTTCTTTGTCTAGAATCCTTCTATTCAGATCTAGAGCTTTCTCCCTTTTCATATCCAAGGCCTCGCCTGTCATGTTCATCCTTCTATCCTTTAGTGATCTCATCAAGCTAAGTAGAATTGATCTTAAACTTCTCCTTGTATTGATTTGTAGTGTTAAGTTCATCTCTGAGAATAACTATCTATCTTTTAAGCTCTTGTTCATTACTTCTAGACTATTGCAGTTCCATTTCCAGTTGAAAGAATCCACTATTAACTTTGTTGCATTCTTCAAATCCTTCTTTTGAGGACTGGGCCAGATTCTCCCCATCTTCTTTCTTTCTTCAATTTCCTTAGTCATCTTCATGACCATACATTGCATCTCAAGCTTTAGGGTAGCATTGTCTCTAGCAAGCTTTTCACATTCTTTAGTTATATCTTTTAGGGTCTGATTCAGATGAGCATCTTCCATGCTTTTTTCTTTTTGCTTCAACTAATCACATAGATCCTTCCTCTTTTCTCTTGATTCATTGATTTTATCCTTCAAAGATTGAATGATTTTTTTTGCATCCTCTAGATTTTCTTTTAATTCCAAGACTTTTGCTTTAGATTGATCAAGATCATCAAGTGCCACCAAAAGTTGCTGTTGAAGACCACCAGAGTCCATTGCATTCCAAGATCTACCTCAAGCTGTTAAACTTATGTAAAGGAACCTTGCTTTGATACCAATTGTTGGACTCAAGGAACACTAAGAGGGGGGGTGTATCGGTGTTTAGAAAAATACTAAATTACAATTCAAATCTGAAACCATTTACAACATTTAAACAAAAGTAACCATGCAAGCACATAAAGGAATCAATAGAGACACCATAACACCAAGGATTTTGCGTGGAAACCCTGTTAGGGGAAAAACCATGGTGGTGGTTAATCCACAATTTATACTTTGTTAAAAGTATGACAATAAGGGCAATGCAGATGCATTCAGGCACACTGCCTAGAGCTCACTGCTCAAAATAAGAAGGCTCACTATCTTACAAAATGTTTTGATTACAAAAAAAATGTGAACTAAGAAGATAACGTCTACATATATGCGTAGATTCAATTTCAGTGAAGCTAATTGATCAGATCTTGGACCACCTATCTCATTTTGCACTTTGCTCTGCTCTACTAACATTTTCTCCTCAAAAATCCTATGTACAACTATGTGTAATTGATCTTTTGATACTCAGGCACTTCGATCACACACCCAACACAACTACTCAACTTGCTCCTTTTTTCGCACTTTAAATAATCACACTTATATATCCACTCCAAAATATTTTCATTCACATGTTGGCTTAATCAAAATGAAAGATATTCTCCATCAGTCGACTCAAATCACATTAAATATTTGTTTCTCACCCATCAACTTCAGCTAATGTTAAGCTATGGTCCCAAATAAAAATTCTTGAGCATAGAGACATTAAATATTTATACCTTATACATCTGTGATACCTTATATACATCATGTTGGCCTTTATGAACAAATAAATAGAAAAATATTATGCCAGACCTCCAAATTAACACAACGATTAATGCGACAACACAAATCATGGCAATAAGGTAATTTGAACACTATAAAACCTTTCTCGAACATCCACAACACAAAATGATGATCTGGTGAAGTATGTAGACTAACATACGAACTGAATGCCCTGTTATTGACTTTCTCTACTGGTAATACTTTGTTCTTTACTTCTTCTACTAGTATAAGAAAATCCTACTTTGTGGACCTTATCAATGGCATAGGTTGCTATCAATGACAACACTAGAAGATATCTCCCCAAAATTCCAACAAATAGTAGAGAGGGAACCTATGTATGGGAGGAAGAGAGAGAGAGATAGATATGGATGATGGTTGAAGGTGTAGGGTTTAGGGTTTAAGGTATATGGTTGCGGATTGAGGGATATTATTTAGGATTCAAGGTATAGGGTTATGGTTTAGAATATTGGTTATATGGTTGATGTTATTGGGTTTAGGGTTGAGGTTTAAAGTATAGGGTTCAAGATTGTGGGTTTATAGTTCATGCATAATGTTTAGGGTTGAGGGTCAAGGTTAACTATACAAAGCATAGGGATTAGGGTTTAGGATATCGGGTATAGGTTATAGGGTAGAGAGTTGAGGGTATAAGGTATAGGGTTAAGGGTTGATAATGTAGAGTTTATGGTTTAAGTATAGGATTGAGGGATGATGTTCAGGGTTTAGGTTATAAGGTTGAGGGTATAGGGTATAGGGATGAGGGTTGAAGGTATAGGGTTGATTTTTGAGGTACAATGTTCAAGGTTGAGGGTATAGGTTTAAGTATATAAGGTATAGGGATTAGGGTTTAGGATATTGGGTAGAGGGTTGAGAGTATTTCGTTTAGGGTTGAGGGTTTAGGGTTTAGGGTTCAATGTTTAGGATACAAGGTTTAATGTAGGTTTTAGGGTTTAATTATAGGGTTAAGGGTTGAGCAATAATGTTTAGGGTTTAGGGTATAAGCTTTAAGAGTAGGGTATAAGGATGATGATTGAGGGTGTAGGGTTTAGGGTTTAAGGTAAAGGAGTGAGGGATAGTGTTCAAGGTTTAAAGGGTATAAGGTTAAGTGCATATGGTATAGGGATTAGGGTTTAGGATATTTGTTATAGGGTTGAGGGTAATAGGTTTAGGGATTAGGGTGTAGGGTACAAGGTTGAATGTAGGGTTTAGGGTTTGAGTATAAGGTTGAGGGATAATGTTTGGTTTAGGGTATAAGGTTAAGTGTATAGGTTATAGGGATGAGGGATAAGGGTATAGGGTTTAGGGTCTAAGGTATAAGGTTGAGGGATATTGTATAGGGTTGAGGTATAGGGTTAAGTGTATATGATATAGGGATTAGGGTTTAGGATATTTGATATAGGGTCTAGGGTTGAGGGTTTAGGTTACAAGGTTGAATGTATGGTTGAGGTTTGAGGGTATAAGGTTAAATTGTATAGGGTATAGGGATTAAGTTTTAGGATATTGCCTATAGGATTTGGGGTGTAGCGTTTAGGGTATAAGGTATAGGGTTAAGGGTTTAAGTATAGGGTTAAGGGATAAGGTTCAGGGTTTAGGGTATAAGGTATAGGGATGAGGGTTAAATGTGTAGTATTTAGGGTTTAAGGTATAGGTTTGAGGTTTGAGTGATAGTGTTCAAGGTTGAGGGTATAGGGTTAAGTATATAGGGTATAGGAATTAGTGTTTAGGATATTGGGCATATGGTATAGGGATTAGGGTTTAGGATATTTGGTATAGGGTTGGTGGTATTGGGTATACGGTTGAGGGTTGAGGGTATAAGGCTAAGTGTATTAGGTATAGGAATTAGAGAGGGAAAGAGGGAGGTAGGGAGAGAGAGAGAGGTGATATAGAGAGAGAGGAGGGAGGAAGAGAGATGAGGGTTGGGGGTGTAGGGTTTATGGTTTAAGGTATAGGGTTGAAGGTATAAGGTTAAGTTTATAGGGTATATGGATTAGGGTTTAGGATATTAGGTATAGGGTTGATGGTATTGGGTTGAAGGTTAAAGGTTAAGTTTATAGGGTATAGGGATTGTGGTTTAGGAGAGAGAGACAGAGAGACAGAGAGACAGAGAGACAGAGAGACAGAGAGACAGAGAAGGGGGAGTGTGAGGGAGAGACATGAGAGAGAGTATTATCTAGTTAGGGTGGGAGGGAAATACTTGAGAGAGGGGGAGGGGTAGGATAGAGAGACCTGAGAGAGAGAGAGAGAGAGAGAGAGAGAGAGATTTCTATAGTTAGGGTGGGAGGGAGAGACTTGAGATATGGGGAGGGGGTGGGATGGATATACTTGAGAAAGAGGGAGAGAAGGAGGGAGAGGGAGAGAGAGGGAGAGGGAGAGAGAGGGAGAGAGAGAGAGAGTTCTCTAGTTAGGGTGGGAGGGATATGGATGGGAGAGAGAGACTTGAGAGATAAGGGGAGATAGAGAGAGAGAAACACACACACAAAGTTCTCTAGTTATGGTGGGAGGGAGAGAACTAAGAGAGGGAGAGGGGGTGGGAGGGAGAGACCTCAGAGAGAGAGAGATAGAGGGAGTGTGTGTGTCTGAGAGAGAGAGAGAGATATAGAGACCTGAGAGAGGGTGAGGGGGTGTGAGGGAGAGACCTAAGAGAGAGGGTGAGGGGGTATGATGGAGAGACCTAAGAGAGAGGGAAAAGGAGGGAGAGAGAGATAGAGAGATTCAAAGAAATTGGGAACATAGTGGCCTATTTTAAAAAATGGGTCCAAGAGATGGGGTCTCCTGATGATGTTTGGTCTCTCTCTCTCTCAAAAACACATACACTTTCTCTCTCCATCTCCATCACTCTCCCTCTCTCCTTCTCTCTCTCAGGTCTATCCCACTACCTCTCTCCTTCTATCTCTCTCTCTCAACCCTATACCTTATACCATCAACCCTCATCCCTCAATCCTTAAACCCTTAATTCATCAATCCTTAACACCTCAACCCTTAAACCCTTAATCCATTAATCCTTAAACCCTCAACCCTTAAACATGTAAACCCTTAATCCCTCATACCTTAAACCCTCAACTCTTAAACCATTAGTCCCTCGACCCCTAAACCCTCAACCATTAAACCCTTAATCCCTCAACCCTCTAACCTATATATTAAAGCAGGTCAACCCTCAATTCTCAAATCTCTAGATTATACATTAGAACCTCAACCTCATACTATCAACCCTATACCCTCAACCTGAAACCGAATACCCTTAACCCTATCCACTTAACCTTGTACCATCAAACTTAAACACCATCCCTCAACCCCCAACCCTATACCTTAAACCCTCAACCCTCATCCCTATACCCTATATCCTCAACCTTATAACCTAAACCCTAAACATTATCCCTCAAATCTATACCCTCAACCCTATTCTTAAACCATAAAATCTACATTCTCAACCCTTAACCCTATACCTTATACCCTCAACCCTCTACCCTATAGCCTATACCCAATATCATAAACCCTAATCCGTATACCTTGTACACTTAACCTTGACCCTCAACACTAAACATTATTCTTGGACTGTAAACCCACAAGCTTGAATGTTATACTTCAAACCTAAACTCTACATTTAATCTTTTTCCATCAAACCTAAACCCTAAACCCTAAAACCATATACCCAATATTATAAACCATAACCCGATACCCTATACCTTGAATCCTAAACACTATCCCTCAATCTTCATCCCTATACCTTAAACCCTAAACCCTACACTCTCAACCCTCATCGATATCTATCTCTCTCTCTTCCTTCCTCCCACACACCTTCCCTCTCTACTATATAACCTATCCCTATCTACCTTTCTCTCTACCTCCCTCCTATCTCTCAACCTCTCCACCTTCCTCTCTATCTCCCCTTTCCTCTCTACTTTTCTCTATATCACCTTTCTCTCTCTATCTTACCTCTCTCTCTCCCTAGCTCTCACCCTCTCTCTTCCTTCCTCCCACTCACCTTCTCTCTACCTCTCTCTATCTAACATATTACTCTCTACCTCACTCTCTCCCTCCATCCTCTCTCTCTCAATTTCCCCATCTTCCTTCCCCTCTCTCTCCCTCTCTCTCATTCTCTATATCTCACTTCTCTCTCCCTCCTTCCCTCCCTCATTCTCTCTTTGTATATATCACCTCTCTATCTCTCCTTCCCTATATACTTCAATCTCTCTCTCTGGTATCAGGACATAATAACCCGACCAAAATAACCCTGGACAAAATAACCTGACCAAAATAACCCAAGGACAAAATAACCCAGGGTCATAATAACCCATGGACAGAATAACCCGTGGTCAAAATAACCCATGGACAAAATAACCCATGGTCATTTTAGATCAAGCTAGTAAACTATAAATGACATAAAATAAATTATAAATATGATTGTGAGGCACCATAGAGGCTATTTAGGTCATTTTTAGACCATATATCCATTATATACCCCTAAAAAAGCCTTAAAACACCTTTAATATGCTTAAATAACCTATAAAATGGTAAATAATTATAAAAATAAAGGCAATTTCGTGGGAAGAAGTCGATTATTTTGAAGACACATGGATTGGCAAACTAACCAGAAGAGGCAACCGACAATCACCCAAGTTTCCAATCACAATGTTGAATTGCTATTCAACTACTCAAGATGATCTTCCCATAACCAATAATACTATTGATTGATGACATAGAGGATTTAGTGAATTGCTTCAAGCATCACATAGCTCAGTCTGGAAATTCAAATTCATCAAAGTGGTGAAAAAATAACAGAGTCTTCAAGAGAATAGAATAGAGAAATATATGGTTGGATACACTAGGCAACCAAGTAGGAAAAAATATCGTGAACTCAAAGAAAGACTAAAAATATTGGTTGATGGTTATGACAACCATAACATTTTAGATTATATAAGAGGCATCGCTCATAATTAGACACTTTAAATGAAAATTTGAATAATAAAGTTTTTTTAGCAACATACATGTAATTTATAAATTTTGTTTTACTTTCTCTATATTCTTATGGGGATATTTTTTCCATGGGTTATTCTGACCATGGGTTATTTTGGCTTGGGTTATTATGACCCCAGGTTATTTTGTCCCTGGGTTATTGTGACCAGGTTATTCTATCCAGGGTTATTTTGGCCAGGTTATTATGTTCCATAACCCTCTCTCTCCATCTCTACCTCTCCCTCCCTCCTTCCCTCTCTCTCCCTCTCTTTGCCCCCATATTTCTCTACTAGAGAATTCTCTCTTTCCCACTCTCTCTCAGGTCTCTCCCTCACACCCCTCACCCTCTCTTAGGTCTCTCTCTATAGGTGAGATAAATATAAGTAGAGAAAGAATGGTGATATACAGAGGAGAGAGTTACAAAGAGGGAAAGAGAGAATGGTGAGATAGAGAGAGTTAGAGAGAAAGAGGGTGAGGGAGGAGGGGGATAGAGCAAGAGAGAGAGAGGTAGAGAGAGGGATAGGAGAGATAGAGAGTAGATAGGTGAAAAAGTAGGGAGGGAGACATCTAGTGAGAGAGAGATAGAGAGAGAGAGAGGGAGGGAGAGGTAGATAGAGAGAGGGTGAGTGGAGATAAAGATAATTAGATAGGGAAAGAGAGGTAGAGAGATAAGTAGAGAGGGAATGAGGGAGTGAGGGAGAGAAGTGAGATAGAGAGGTGTAGAGAGAGTGGTAGGGATTGATGGATGAAGAGGTAGGTAGAGAGGGAAGGAGAGGGAGAGGTATGGATGGACAGAGTGGGAAGTGAGATAGAGAGTAATAGAGAGGAAGAGTGGTAAGCTATAATGGATGGAGAGGTATGAAGAGAGGGAGAGGGAGGGAGAGAGGGAGGGAGATTTAGTGAGGGAGAGAGAGGTGAGATAAAGAGAAATAAAGAGTGGTGTAAGGAGAGGTAGGTAGAGACAGGGAGAGAGGAGAAAGGTAAATAGAGAGGGAAGGAGGGGTAGAGAGAGGAGAGATAGAGAGAAGTAGAGAGGGAATGATGGAGGGAGGGAGAGGTAGGGAGGGATAGAAAGGTGAGATAGAGAGGTGTAGAGAGAGAGTTTTAGGGTGTGATGGATGCATAGGTAGATAGAGAGTAGATAGGGAAGAAGAGAGGGAGAGAGTATGGGGGGAGAGGGGGAGGAGAGAGAGAGAGGTGAGGTAGAGAGAAATAGAGAGAGTGGTAGGGAGTGATGGAGGGAGAGGTAGGTAGAGAGAGAGAGGGGAGATAGAGAGAGAGATAGGAAAGGATGAAGGGAGTTATAGATAAGTAGAGAGGGAAGGAGGTAGGGAGTGAGAGAAGTGAGATAGAGAGAATTAGAGGGAAAAGGAGAGAGTGAGATAGATAGAATTAGAGGGAGGAGAGAGAGAGAGAGAGAGAGAGAGAGAGAGAGAGAGAGAGAGAGAGAGAGAGAGAGAGAGACCGATGGAGATAATGAGAGAGAGGTCTAGAGTGTAAGGGATAAAAAATGAGTGAGATAGAGAGACAAATAATACAACTTTTTGATTACTAAAATTTGACATATTGATTATTGAAATTTGACATGTTGATTACTAAATATTGACTAAGTCTAAAATTTGTGAGATCTTCCAAAAACTAGAATTTTCATTATAACTCCTAGAGATTCGAAACCACTCTCAAACATTCTAAAACTATATACATGTAAATGCCAACTTATACTTAAATGTTTATTTCATGTATATAGTTTCCCTAAAATATAACAAGAAGAAAGAAAAAAAAAAAAAGAGAAGAAATATAAATTCAATATAGACCAAAATACAATCACGTTATAACACACTCGTGTTTTGTCAATACATTCAGAAAACACAAGTACGTTATAACGTGCTCACATTTTGTCAATGCATTCAAAAAATGTGAGTGTATTATAATTCACTCGTGTTATATCTTTCTTTGGGAATCCCCAAGCCTTGGGCTTGGTATTTTCCTTGGAATACCAATCCAAAGGCTTGGAGGGCCTTCCCAATGACCAAAGACGTATTTTTGCAAATTCTACAATATTTCACATAATCAGGTTTGTGCTCACCATCAGGATTGCACGTGTTTTTCAAAAAAATCGAACAGCTGGGTAATGTTAGGCTCTCTCTTAGCTATCCAATGATGTAGATTTTTTCACTTTTTGACAATGTTAAGCCTTTGATATATGATTTCTTTTATTTGTGTCTCTTTTTTGACAAAAAACAACGTTTGGTATTTTTTCATTATAAATTAACCATTCATCAAACTTTCAAATAAATTACATTTTTAGAAACTAGACTCCATTGTACAAATATTAAAAAAATAATAATTTCAATTAGTTTCCAAAATTTTAAGAGGTAGCACGACCAAAATTCTATTTTACAAGAAGTTTCCACTTTGAAAATTAGTAAAAATATAAAATATTCATTAAAAATTTATCAAAATCATGCATCAACTACATACTGCTAGCTAATTTCTCACTGAAGCGATTTTAAAAATACTAAAAAAAATTTCACCGTGCTATGTTCCCACAAAAGTTGCTATGTTATGTTTTTTTGACAAAATCAACAAGAATTTATGTAGGCCCCTCTTTTGAACCCCTTAATCTCAACCATTTTTTTTTTTTAAAGTAGTAGTTTAGAAAGTAGACTTAGAGCACTACGATCCTTGTTTTTGTTGCATCTCAAAATTCTGAATGTAACTATCCTCAATTTCACATCCAAGGTTAGTATTTCCTTATTTCAAAAAAAATAGTGGCCACTTAAGCCCCCTTTTTGGCCCCCTATCTTTTTTCACTTACCCTCCACTCAACTACCAATTCATTAAATTTCCCCCCAAAGGCTTTAAAAGCCTCTTACAAAGGTCTTAAATGCATCTTACAAGGGAATTTAATTCCACTTACATGCCATCTTGTCCCTCTTACACCCTCAACCATATGCCTTCAATTCTCTTACATACCCTTACAATCTCACCTACATGCCTTAACTCTTCACATTTTTCAAAATGTGCTCCACAAATATCCCCATGGATTTCATTAGCCTTGTGATAAATGTCACAATACTATTGGTCCCCATTTTAGTCCCACATCCACCAATTTCATCCATTCTTCAACCCTTCTCTCCTATAAATAGAGGCTTCTATTGAATATGGATCCACAAATTCATGCATTGTTACTCTACTCATTTTATCCATCAATCACTTTCTTTTCATGTCATTTTAGCTTGATTTTTACTATCTCTTTGCATAAAATTCATCTTCACATCAGAGGATCTTGGAGCTTATCACAAGGGATTGGGAAAGGTCCACTTTCCACATCAAAGTGACACCAATCCCCCTATGGGATGGAGTTTTTATCTATTTGAATAGGTTTACATTCTTTTTATTTGTTGGTTATTGCTTTGTTTCATGTTTCTTATCTTTTTATGATCAATAATTTCATAGGAAATAATTATTTGTGCTTACGAATGTGACTAACATTGTTTGTTCTATCTATGGATAGCTAAGTGTAAATTATCACTCACGCCATTAACCCTCAACCCTTAAACCCTCAACCCTCTACCCTATATATTAAACCCTTGACCCTAATCCCTCAACCCTATAAATTAAACCGTAAACACTCAAACCTCTACCCAATGCATTAAACCCTCAACCATAATCCCTATCGTTAAACCCTCAACCCTCAACCCTTAAACCCTAAACCCTTAAGCCTCAACCCTTAAACCCTAAACCCTTAAACACTTAAACATTGGACCCTCAAACCTCTACCCTCTACCCTATACCCTATACATTAAACCCTCAACCCTAATCCCTCAACCTTATACCTTAAACCCTAATTCCTCAACCCTCAAACCTTAAACCCTAATACCTCAACCCTCAAAGCTTAAACCATTAACCCTCAACCCTCTACCCTATATATTAAACCCTCAACACTAATCCCTCAACCCTATACCTTAAACCCACAACTCTCAACCCTATACATTAAACCCTCAACCCTAATCCCTCAACACTATCCCTTAAACCTTAATCCATCAACCCTCAACGCTTAAACCATAATACCTCAACCTTCAACTTTCTACTCTCTACCCTATACATTGAACCCTTAACCCTAATCCCTCAACCCTATACCTTGAACCCTAATCCATAAAACCTCAAACCTTAAACTCTCAACCCTTAAACCATAATACCTCAACTTTCAACCCTTTACTCTATGCCCTATACATTAAACCCTCATCCCTAATACCTCAAACCTCAAACTTTAAACCCCCAACCCCTAAACCCTAATCCCTCAACCCTTAACCCTTAAACCCTCAATCTCGAACCCTCAACACATAAATCCTCGACCCTTAAAACCTTAACCTCCAACCCTAAACACATAAAACCTCAACCCTTAAACCATAATACCACAAACCTCAACCCTCTACCCTATCAATTATTCAACCCTAATTAATCAACCCTATACCTTAAAACCTAATCCCTTAACCCTCAAAACTTAAACTGTCAACCCTTAAACCCTAATCTCTCAACCCTCAACCCTTAAACCCTCAACCCTCAGTCCTCAAACTTTAGACCCTTAATCCCTCAACCCTCAACCCTTAAAACCTCAGCCCTACACCTCAACTCTCTATCATATATATTAAACCCTCGACCACCCTAATCCCTCAACCCTATACCTTAAACTATAATCCTTGAACCTTGAACCGTTAAACTGTAATCCCTCAACTCTAATCCCTATGCATAAACCCTTAAACCTTGACCCTTAAACATCAACCCTAAAGCCTCAACCCTTAAAACCTTAAACCCTCTACCCTCTATCCTCTACCCTATGCATTAAACCCTCAACCCTAATTCCTAAACCCTATACATTAAAACCTAATCCTTCAACCCTCAACCCTTAGACCCTCACCCCTTAAACCCTTAATTTCTCAACCCTCAACCCTTGAAACCCCAACCCTCAACACTCTACCCTTAAACCCCCAAACCATAAACCCTTAATCCCTCAACCCTCAACCCTTGACTCTCTACCCTATACATTAAATCCTCAACCATAATCCATCAACCCTATACATTAAACCCTCAAAACATAAACTCTCATCCCTTAAAACCTCAGTCCATTAACCCTCAACCATCTACCCTTACAACCTTGACCCTTAAACCCTTAATCCCTCAACCCTCAACCTTTAACCCCTCAACCCTAAACCCTCAAATCCTCAACTGTTAAACCCTAAACAATTAAACACTTAAAACGTTCAACCCTCAATCCTCTACCCTCAACCCTATACATTAAACCCTCGACCCTAATCCCTCAACCCTATACCTTAAACCCTAATTCCTCAAACCTTAAACCATCAACCATTAAATGCTAATCCCTAAACCCTCAACCATTAAACTCTCAACCTTCAACCCTAAACACTTAAACCCTCAAACCTTAAACCCTAATCCCTCAACCCTCAACCCTTTAACCCTCTACTCTCTACCCTCTACCCTATATAAATTAAACCCTTCACCCAATTCCCTCAACCCTATACCTTAAACATTAAACCCTCAAACCTCACCCTATACATTAAACCCTCAACCCTAATCCCTCAATACTATCCTTTAAGCTTTAATCCATCAACCCTAAACCCTTAAATTATAATACCTCAACCCTCAACCCTTAAATAATAGACCCTTAAGCCTCAATGCTTAAACCCTAAACCCTTAAACACTTAAACACTCAACCCTCAACCCTCTACCCAATACATTAAACCCTCAGCCCTAATCCCTCAACCCTATACTTTAAACCCCAATCCCTCGAACCTTCAAACCTTAAACCCTAATCCCTCAACCCTCAAACCCTCAACCCTCAACCCTATATATTAACCCTTGACCTTAATATCTCAACCCTATACCTTAAACCTTAAACCCTCAACTCTCAACCTTCAACCCTTTTTCCTATACATTAAACCGTCAACCCTAATCCCTCAACACTATACCTTAAACCTTAATCCCTCAATCCTCAACCCTCAACCCTTAACCATCTACCTTATACATTAAACCCTCAACCCTAATCCCTCAACTATATACCTTAAACCCTAATCCATCAAACCTCAAACCTTAAACCCTCAAACCTTAAATCATAATACATCAACCCTCAACCCTATACCCTCTACCCCCTATACATTAAACCTTCTACCCTAATCCATTAACCCTATACCTTAAACCCTAATTCCTCAAACCTCAAACTTTGAACCCTCAACCCTTAAATCTTAATCCCTCAACCCTCAATCCTTAAACCCTCAACCTCCAACCCTCAACACTTAAACCCTCAACCCTTAAACCAAAATACCTCAACCCTCAACACTCAAACCTAAAACCTTAAACCCTTAATCCCTCAACCCTCAACCCTTAAAACCTCAACCCTCAACTCTCTATTATATATATCAAACCCTTAGCCCTAATCCCTCAATCCTATACCTTAAACCCTAATCCCTCAAGCCTCAACCCTTAAAACCTAATCAATCAACCTTAATCCATATCCCTAAACCCTCAAACCTTGACCCTTAAACCCTCAACCCTCAAGCCTCAACCCTTAAATTCTAATCCATTAAACCCTTAAACCCTCTACCCTCTACCCTATACATTAAACCCTCAACCCTAATCCCTTAACCATATACATTAAACCTTAATCCTTCAACCCTCAACCCTTAAACCCTTAATCCCTCAACCTTCAACCCTTAAACCCTCAACCATGAAAAATATAGACCCTTAATCCCTCAAACTTTAAACCCTTAATCCCTCAACCCTCAACCCTTAAAACCTCAACCTTAAACCCTCAACCCTTAAAACCTCAACCTTAAACCCTCAACTCTCTACCATATCCATCTTTAGACCCTTAAACCCTCAAACTTTAAACCCTTAATCCCTCAACCCTTAAAACCTCAACCCTAAACCCTCAACTCTCTACCATATCCATTAAACCATCAACGATAATCCCTCAACCCTATACATTAAACCCTCAGGCATAATCCGTCAACCCCATACCTTAAACCCTAATCCCTCAACCCTCAACCATTAAACCCTTATACCTCAACTCTCTACCCTATATATTAAACCCTTGACCCCAGCCCTTCAACCCTATACCTTAAAACCTAAACCCTCAACCCTAATCCCTCAACACTATCTCTTAGACCTGAATCCCTCAACCCTCAACCCTTAAACCATAATGTCTCAACCCTCAGCCCTTAAATCATAATACCTCAATCCTCTACCCTATACCCTATACATCAAACTATCAACCCTATGTAGGGGAAACATGAGAGAGAGATGAGAGGGAGAGAGAAAGATAAAGACTTGAAAGAGGGGGTTTGAGAGAGAGAGACTTGAGAGGGAGATAGAGAGGAAGTGTGAGAGAGGGGGTTGGAGTGAGACCCAAAGAGAGAGAGAGAGAGAGAGAGAGAGAGATCTAATTAGGATGGGAGGGAGAGACTTGAGAGAGGGAGAGGGGGTAGGAGGGATATTTGGAGGAAGAGACCTGAGAGAGAGATAATTGAGAGGGAGATATAGATTTATCTAGTTAGGGTGGGAGGGTTAGATCTAAGAGAGGGAGAGGGGATGTTATAGATCCAAGAGAGATAGAGTGGGAGGGATAGAGTGATGGAGAGACTTGAGAGAGAGGGGAGTTGGATGGATAGAGGGAGGGAGTGACCTAAGAGAGAGGATGATTTATCCTATGCATTAAACTCTCAACCCTCTATCCTATACATTAAACCCTCAACCCTATACCCTAAACCCTAAGGATGGAAGACATGGTAAAGAGTGTAAGAGAGACTTAGAGAGGGTTGAGAGAGAATGGGTACATATTGGTTAAGAGGGAAGTAGGTAGAGAGGGATTGAAAGGTAAAACCTTGAATATCCATCATCGGTCATAAACCATAAACTTTGTGTTATCAAAGTGGTGGAGAGAGATACAAAGAGAAAGAAAAGTTAGTTTTTTATCAATGCAATCAATTTGGTGCTCTCCAAATGTTCATCACATTTGGCGCTCACCAAATGAGCTGCATTGGGAAGTACAAACATAAAGGGTTGGATCTTGGCTTGGGCATCCAACCTAAAGGTTTGGAAAACCATCTGATGCCATGGACGTGATTTTCTCAGAGGGTAACAAAATTTCACACATTCTTGGTCATGCTAACCATCAAGTTTACATGTCTTTCAGTGCAAGTTTATAAAAAAACTGTGATGACATTAGGCTCTCTATTACCTATATAACCATACAATTTTTAATATATTGATTATGTTAAGGTTTTCATGCATAATTTCTCTTGTTATTTCCTCCATTTTTTGTCAAAAACCGACATATGCTAGATTTAGGATACATTTTTACTCGTTAATCAAATTTTGAAACAAACTACATTTTTTTAAACTAGAGTCCATTCTACACATAATAAAAAATAATTAATTTTTTATTAGTTTTCAAAAAAATATTAGTTTTCAAAAAAATTAGGGGGGGGGCACGCTTAAATTTTAGCTTTTCAGGATCTGTCCACTTCAAAAATTTGTAAAATATATATTCATTAAAAATTTATTTTAAAGAATGGGGATAAACTATATGGTGTTAGCTAATTTATCACTATTTAGATTTCTGAAATTCTAAGAAAAAGTTAACAAAAAATGGAGGGGCCCACAGACGCTATGCTATTTTTTTTTTTTATAAAAATAGGACCACATTTTCCCCCTTTTTTGAAACCATTAATCTTCATTATTTTTTTAAAAAATAGTAGCTTAGAAAGTAGATTCAGAGAATTACAACTCTTGTTCTTGTTGCATCTTCAAATTTTGAGCGTAACTATCTTCATTTTCTTGTGAACATCAGAAATTTTTATTTCAAAAAAAGAGTGGCATCTTAAGTGCCATTTTTGTGTCACAACTCGGTGAACTTACCCTTCACATTTCTTCTAGTTTGAATATTTTCTTGTGCATTTTAGACATGTTGATCAAAGGTGTTGAAAGGTGTTGTATCTATAATTTGGTTTGCTAGATCATTATGCAGAAGAAGTTGTGTTCACTAGAGTGTGAACTATGTATTGAAGAGTTATTTGGGAGAAATGTCTTTGCTCCATGTTTCTCTATAGTTTGGTCTTAGGTCTTGTGGATCTAAAGGTATTTTTATAGTGTCGGTATCCTTCTTCAATAAATTTTTTTTATGGTTTAGAGCTAAGGAAGTGTGTTTCTTGAGTTATAGTGCATGAAAAAGTTATCTAGGTGTACAAAGTGTGTACATTCTTCAGGTGGAATTCATTGCAAAAGATTTTGTTGGATTTTAGGGTGTTTATGGAATATTCTACATCATGTTCAGGTGACATTTTTAGTCCATGAGTTTTTGTTGGATCAAAGGAAGCATGCACTTAAAATTTTGATGGTGTTTACACGAGTAACAACCGACTTTGGTGTTTACACTACTTGTGAAGGTGCTTCATTGTTTGTGGAAGTGTGGCATGATGTGTTAGGATGGATTTGGGTCCTAGCTAGGTGTGTTGTGGTTTACCTTCATTCCTTTCCATTGTAGGAATGTTTTGTTTCAAACCTAATTTGAATTTGCATGTTTGAGGTGTATAGCCAACCTTGAAGCAAGTTTCAAGGTTGAAGACAGTATAAATATGAGTTGATTTGTTGATGGATTGCATGATAGAAGAGATAGACAAAGATGATGCAAGTTGAAACTTTGTAAAGTGTGAATTTGAGAAGTGCAATATGAGCTTTCATGTGTTAGATTACGAGATGTAGTGAGCAAAAGGTGTCTACAACTCTTCAATTAGACTATGAAGATGTTGGTGACATTGTGGTGGATTCTCTGTTGCATTGATATGGTTTTCTCTATGTAACATTTCTTCTTTATCTTCTTTTCTATTATGGTAGTGAGCCATTAGCAGTGAGCCTTTCTTTTTTTGGGTAGTGATCCATCTAGTAGTGATCCTTTGTAATCACTGTTGATATTACTTATATTGTGAGCTAATCCTCATTGTGGTTTTTCCAATCTTGGGTTTTCCATCTAAATATAGTGTTATAATCTTGTGTATGGTGTTAAGTTGTTTGAGTTTCTATTATTTTCTTTTCATGCTAAATCATCATAACAGATTAAGGGTTGATTGAATGAATGTAGATCTAAATGTGTATGAGGGTTTTCAAGTTTTAAGGTAGAATTGATTCACACCCTCTTAGTTGTATTGTGCATTCAACAATTTACGTGGGTTAAATTAACCTTGGGTGTTTACACTAATTGTGGATTTTCTTTGGTGTTTGTGAAAGTGTGGTGTGGCATGTATATGTGGATTTAGGTCTGGGTTAAGGTGTGATGTGTTCCACCTTCATTCCTTTCCATCGTGGAAATGTTTTGGTGTCAAGCTAATTTGAATTTGCACGGTTGTGGTGTAGAGCCAACCTTGAAGATTGTTTTCAAGGTTGTGGATAGTATAAATAAGTGGTTTTTTGATGGATAACTTAAGGTATTATGTGTGTAATGTAAAGTCCATAGATGTGAAGTGTGAAGGTGAAAAATACAGTGCAAGCTTTAATGTGTTAGACTACTAAAAGCAGTGAGCAGAATGTGTTTACATTCTTCAAAAAGACTATGAATATACTAGAGGAGTTGTGGTGGAACTTTTCTATTGCTTTGAGATGGATTTCTCATTATAAAACTATTCTTGCTTCTTTTCTATAATCTAGTAGTGAGCCCTTATTTTTTGGGGGTGGTGAGCCCTCCGATAGTGAGCCTATTGTATTTGGTATTGCAATTACTTTGTATTGTGAGCTAATCCTCACTGTCATTTTCCCTTCTTGGGTTTTCATGTAAATTTTGTGTTATGTTGTGTATGGTGTTGTGTTTCAAATTTGGTTCATTTTTTTCATGTTAAATCATTCTAATAGATTAAATTATAATAAGGTTAATGTGGAATTGAATGCTAGTGAGGGTTTTGATGTTTTAATGAACAATTGATTCACCCCCCCTCTCAATTTTCTTGTATATTCAATAGCTCTTACACCATCAAAGATGCTAACACATGGAAAAAGATGTCAACTCAATGTGGTATTCTTTCTTCCTCATGTGGGAACAAAATATCACTAAAGATGAAATTGATTCCACCTCCAAATAGGATGCCAAATTTCCCAAGTGAAAACAAAGGTCTATGTGTAGAAAAATGTATCCCTTTTACATTTTCACTCTTAATTTGGACATAATATTAAAATTTACTTAATCATGCCTTAATTTAAAGTTGTAATATGTATTTTACATATTCTCATTAAGTTTAGCACCCTATTAATTAATTGAGCTTAATTTTCCTTAATTGACCCCTTTAATTAAAATCAAATCTTATTTAAATACATTTTCCGAAGGGAGAACCCAACATTCATTAATGCCTTAACACTTCTCATTGTGCAATGTGTGTCCTAGGGTTAGGGACCTAGGACCCATTTTCCCATGGGTGAATGGGTCCTCCCTTAGACCTAGCACCTAAATTTAAAATATGTTTTTGGTGGTATTTTAACATATTCAAATCCATATTTAGATGTTGGCTTGTGATATTTGAATTTCGGGAAATTAAGGTTATATATCTATAAATATAAGGTTTTTTCACTATGTTTCACCTATATTTTCAAGAGTTCAATTACAAGAGCTAAAGTGGTGATCAAAGTAATCCAAGAGAATATTTATTAGAATTCTATTGCAGCAATCAAGATCCAATTGTCATATCAAAGTCTTCTTTCATCATGCATGTTTTTGGAGTTAATATGGTGATGTAGGTTTCATGATCCTATCAAGCATTCAAGGAATTATTTCAAGTCAAGATTAAAGTGTCAAGATTCACATGCATTGAATCCAATATATGCAAGTTTTATACCTTCATTATCAAGTTTATAAGGGTTTGGTGAGTTGCAAAATTGCATTTGTTCATTCATCATTCCTATATGTTATTTCATTTCATTTCAAGTTTTAATTACCAAAACAAGGTTTCAGCAAGGAAAACCCCCATTCACCAAAAATAAAAAAAAATTCCCTCTGTTTGCATATTGCAAATTTTTAGGTTGAAGAAAAGTTGAAGATCTCAAAGTTGCATTTGTTGTCACCTTTATTGTCATCTCACAAAAACTCAAATCTCAGATTTATTTATGACTATCCGATTGTAAAAATTGGGAATATGGAGGTGTGGACATAGGAGTAGAGGACCCAAAAACCATTTTTGAAGAGCCCTACACAAGACCCATTCACCATAGGGTGAATGAGTCCTCAGACAACTTCTGAAAACACCATGTTGTGAGAGGTACACAGCATTTATCTCTTCTAGATCTGCCAAAAACTTTGTAGGTTCCTTCAATTTTATGTTTAATATACTAAATATAATTTATAAATCACATTTTGGAGTTGATTTTCTAGTTTTAATAGTTCTCCCCAAAGTGTTGTTTGACCTAGATCCCCATCCCAACACAAAAAGGGAAATTGGAAGATTCCTCAAAGAGTTCACTCACCTAAGGGTTGAAAGTGAATTTTAACTTGAGGGATCTCATTTCCTAAATGAAATAGAAGAATAGGTATTTTCATTCACCCCATTTTTCTCTTTCTATTTATAGTAATTTTGGTGAAACCTTCCAAATTTAGTATAAAACCCTATGTGTTTGAACCCCAACCTATTTTTTTATGCTTCATTTTGGTGAACCTTAGTTTTGAACATTCTAATTTCTGTTTTGGAGTACATTTAAACCCTATATCTAGGATAGGAATTAATTCATTGCATTTAGGGTTTCTAAGGTTGGCATAAAGTTGCACTTCATTTTAGGTGTAAACTTTCATTTTGCATTCATTTTAAAATCTAAAAATTCAAAAATTTGTATGCATATTACATTAATTTTCCATAGTACTTACATATTAGTGTGTGCTCAATCATTCACATTCAAACATTTAGTTAAAATTAGATTTCAAAAAGTTTCATATAGTTCATCATTTGTCCTTCATTGCACTTGCATTTAGACATCAAATTTTGGAAATTTTTGTTACATAATTTACAGCCTGAAACCTGGAATAAAGAACACATATAATCACTTAGAAGTTATACTTTTCATTTTTTTTAAACTTTGTACTAGGACCCATTCACCCCTGGGCGAATCAATCCTTGAGAGCCTACAAAAACCAACTTTTTTGAGCTTTTTTGTGGTTTTCTACACTTCCTAGAGCTGATGGTAACCCCTTGTTTCAGCCTGGAAAGTTTTAGAATTTTTTATTTTATGCATCTAGGTATAAAAATCCATTTAATTTAGTCATTTTGAAATCATTTTGGTAGAAAAAATCATGAGGTATGAAAATGTTTACGTTCTTCATTCTTGAAGCTTTGCATAAGTTGGATAAAAGTACTTTTCACTTTTAGATACACAATGTTTACATTCTTGAAACTTTGCATAAGTTGGATAAAAGTACTTTTCACTTTTGGATACACAATGTTTACATTCTTGAATATTTGCATAAGCTAGATAAAAGTACTTTTCACTTTTGGATATGCAATGTTTACATTCCTAAATCTTTGCATAAAAGTTGTTTTCAATTTTTGGAACATAATGTTTATATTCTTGAAGAGTTGCATAAGATGGATAAATGTACTTTTCATTTTCGGGCACACAATATTAGTATCTTACCTTTCTAAAAATGACAAGAAAAAATTCATCTCTCCCACTTATGAGAATACAATAGTGGACAATCACGACAATAAAATTTGTTCTCCCAATATCTCTCCTATTTGTGAAGAAGATATTTTGGTGTTAGAAGATCCAATCAATGAGAGTTATGAGAATCCTATTTGTTTCTCTTCCCCTACCTCTCCTACTTGGGAAGAAATTTTTGGATTCAACGATGAGACCATTGACACATCCCCTAATACCACTTTACCTATTTCTCCTATTTGTGAGAATGATTTGATACAAGATAATTCCATCATTGATAAGCAATAAAATCCAACCATTGATGACTCCCCTATTTTTTATAAAGTTATTTTAGAAGATCCAACAATTTAAATTCATGAACATCTAGTTTCTTGATCTCCTAAACACTCTCCTAGGGAAGATATCATGGTGCAAGAAAATGACAACATTGACACATGTTTTTCAAACAATAGCGATGTGGCTTCCTTAGATGAAGATGATGAAGTGAATTTAGAATCCCCTTAACTAAGAGATAATGAAAATAAGGATAAGTTTGTTGAGGTTATGAACATTAGAACTCCCTTGAGTCCTCTAATTCTTAGACCTTCTACAAATCCTTTAATTATTGGACCACCTAAGCCTCAACTTACCCTCTACCCACCCTCACACCAAAACAAAGTTCAAAACAAACCTGTGCTTATCCTAAGACCACCTCAACACAATGTTTCACAACAACTGGGTTATAATACTATTTCTCATACATATAACACTAGAAACAATCAACAACCACAAACAACTCCAACATCCCTTCCATTACCTCAACAATATCTCCCACTTGCACCTAATATCTTCCAGCATAGTGGTAAAGAATATGATCTTCTTGAACAACTTAAAAATACTCTCACTAAACTTCTATATCATTATGGGATCTTATTCAGGCCTCCCCTCATTATCATAACATGATTCAAAGTGCTTTAGAAAAAGTTCCTATCCCTCCTAATGTGCAAACAAATTACATAGAAGCCATAATTTAAGGAATGAATTTAGACATTGTTTTCTACCAAAGTGAGCTCCCTCCTTTGGAAGAACAAAAACAAAATAAAGCTTTCATGATAATACCCATTATTAATAGGAATGGGATAAAGAGAGCCCTTGTTGACAATGACTCATCCCTTAACATGTGCAACATAAACCTTTTGGATAATATTGGAGTTGACAAAAGCCAAATACAACCAAATTCCTTATTTATCCATGGATTTGAAAATGTAGGAAAACAACCGCTTGGTGTGATCACATAACATATTATAGTTGGAAAGGCCACATTGCAAACTCCTATCCATGTCATGCCTTAAGAACTTTCATATAACCTTCTTGCAGGTCAACCATGGATTCATGATATGAATGCAGTTCCTTCTACTCTTCATCATATAATTAAGTATGTTTATAAGAACAAGGTTTATACAATAACAGTCGATCATGAGCCTTACAATGTTTTACAACTTGAAAAATACAAGGAAAGTCACTTGAAAACATTGACACCAACTACACAAGTGGAACATGTGCAAGAGAAAGAAAAATAAAATCATATTGAAAAGGTCATGAAGTTATTGGAAGATGATTGGGGTTCCTTAGATTTTACACCTACATTCATGGTTGAATACAATATCATAACAAAAAAGTTTAAAAAGGGAAAAGAGCCAATGGTAATTTCAACACAAAATTTGGAAGAACTGTTGAAAGCATCCACTTCAATCACTTTAAGAAAAGAGACAACATACACAACAAAATTTGATGAAGTTGATTAAAAACAACCATTGAATACAAACAAAATGAAAAAGTTTTATGGAAGAGGTTATGAACTTATGAAACAACTTGGTTATAGTGGAAAAGGATGTGGTGCTAAATAACAAGGAATTCATGTCCCTATATAGCCTAACACACAAGAAACTACTAGTGGTCTTGGTTATTATCCCTGGAAAGAAACAAAAGCATCAAACAAGCCTTCACTCAATATCAACAGTCTTACAATAGATTCTTCCAAGAAAACTTTAACTTTGGTGCATCCTAAACTGATAAATACTACATGTGGGAATATCTCATTAGATATACATAAAATTAATACTTTACATCCTCATTATAACTAATAACATTAGTTGTTACTCCCTATCATGTGGTAGTTGTAGTATCATAACATATTCATTACCATGCATGGAAGTTTAAACTTGGCTTTATGCAATTGTATCTTCCTTTCATAAGGAGCAACATAGCATCATCCATTTCTGGATCACCTTTTTCCCTTGTGGGGAAAGGGGTTAGGTAACCTTGTCCTAGTTTGGCACTTGATGTTGTCCCTTTAGCTAGTTATCCACCTTCGGTATATATTGATCAAGATTGGGATGTAGATGACCTGCTATAGGTTGACTCACATGTTCCTTACTAGTCTTTTCCTTTGTTTTCTATTTCCATGTTATTTGTGTGATTGCATGTACATAATGCGATCTCCCAGTATTGTCATATTTGATGTATCTCTCTTTATGTGCATTCCTCTATTTGTACCTACATTCTTCTATATGTCATAAATGCTTATCTTTTCTTTGTATTGTGTTTTCCTTTTGGGGTTGACACAAGGCATTGAGACATTTAGGTCTCTTCCTTGTTGACCCAAAATATTTTTCTTTGTTTATTCCCTCTATGTGTCATTAATCCCATTTTGTGAATATTTGGGGAATGATGATGTTTTTGAGCTCTATAACAACATTGTAGCAAAGATACACTAGCCCCAAATCCGTGGATCCCTTATGTGTTTGGGATTTCATTTTAGGGGAAACCACTTCCCCTCTTCATGATGCAACTTCATTTGGGAACATATGACTTGGCATAGGGCTTTCTGAATAAGCTCTTATGTTTCCTTTATTGTTTAACATTGATTATTTGCTACTTTAAAGTAAATTTCTCACAACAATGGTGCTAGAAATTTCTTTAAAGTGGGGGCATACATTGGCATTATTATTTTTGCAATTTTTTACATTCCTCATGTTTCATTGTGTGAATTTCTTTCTTCTTGCGATGCGTCCTTTTCTTGGTGGTGTCATTGGGCTTGATGTCCTCTAAGAGAATGATATTTCTTTTATCCTAGACTTGTCCTCTCTTGGAGACATTAGACACGATCTTCCCTAAGAAGAGACCTTACATGAACTAAGAAATATCGCTTTGAACAAACCTTTATTTGTATTTTGTTCATAAGTTTTTAGCATAATAGAACTTGTTAACCTTGTGAGGCTTAACGTTTTTGTTTTGTGGTGCCCTATTGGAGTTGTCAGAGGGATAAATTTTGTATGCTTAGTACAGTGAGAGCCTGTAGACCTGGCATGACTTTCTCACTAAGCCACTTTTCTAGGGTCTCACCTATTGGACAACCTAAGGTTCCATTAGCCTAGAGTGAGCATGCATTGTTGTTTGCATAGTGGACATCAGGTTCCAATTGCGAACGTGTTTGGAAAAATAGTCAAGATGTGTTCCACATTGCTTTGGATAGTTAAGGCTTGATCCACCCCTTTCTTTTGGAAAAAAAGTCGAGGCGTGTTCCACATTACATTGGATAGTTGAGGCTTGATCCATCTTTTTTATTTTTCATTTTCTTTTTAGTCTTTGATGTTGTATGATTGAGTAATCTTTTCATTGTTGCATACATATGTATTGAATGTCTACTTTAGTCTGAGTTTGAAACAAGATCATCCTCTCACTAAAGTGGGGGCTAAATATAGTATAGAAAAATGTATCCCTTTTACATTTTCACACTTAACTTGGAAATAATATTCAAATGGACTTAATCATTCCTTAATTTAGTGTTGTAATATGTATTTTACATATTCATGTTAAGTCTAGGGCCCTATTAATTAATTGAGCTTAATTTTCCTTAATTTCCCCCTTTAATTCAAATCCAAGCCTATTTAATTACATTTTTCAAAGAGGAAACCTGACATTCATTAATTTATTCACATAACACTTCTCATTGAGCAATGTGTGCCCTAGGGTTAGGGACCTAGGACCCATGGGCGAATGGGTCCTCCCTTAGACCTAGGATCTAAATTTAAATTATGTTTTTGGTGGTAATTTAACATATTCAAATCCATATTTAGATGTCATCTTGTGATATTTGAATTTCAAGGAATTAAGGTTACATATATCTATAAATATAAAGTTATTTCACTATGTTTCACCTATATTTTCTAGAGTTCAAGTACAAGAGCTAAACTGGTGATCAAATGCATTCAAGAGAAGATTTATCAAAATTCTATTTGAGCAATCAAGATCCAATTGTCATATCAAAGTCTTCTTGCATCATGCATATTTTTGGAGCTAATATGGTAATGTATGTTTCATGATCTTATCAAGCATTCAAGGCATTATTTCAAGTCAAGATTCAAATGTTAAGATCCACATCCATTGAAGCCAATATACAAGTTTTAGACCTTCATTATCAATTTTATAAGGGTTTGATGAGTTACAACATTTCATTTGTTCATTCATTGTTCATATATGTTATTTCATTTCATTTGAAGGTTTAATTACCAAAATAGGGTTTGACCAAGGAAAACCCCCATTCACCAAAAATAAACATTTTCCCCCTCACTTTTTTTGTTTTAGATTTTTAGGTTCAAGAAAATTTGAAGATCTCAAAGTTGCAAAATTGCAAAGTTGCATTTGTTGTCACCTTTATTGCCATCTCTTGAAAACTTAGATCCCAATTTTTTTTTTCTGATTGTGTGACTATGAAAATTGGGAATCTGGAAGTGCAAACATAGGAGTAGAGGACCCAAAAACAATTTTTGAAGATCCCTACACATGAACCATTCACCATAGGGTGAATGAGTCCTTAGACAACTTTTGAAAACACCATTTTGTGTGAGGTACACATCATTTATCCTTTCCAGATCTGCTAGAAACTTTGTATGTTCCTTCAATTTTATGTTTAATCTACAAAATCCAATTGATAAATTGCATTTTGGAGTTGACTTTCTAGTTTTAATCTTTCTCCCCAAAGTGTTGTTTGACCTAGACCCCTATCCTAACACAAAATGGGAAATTGTAAGATTCCTCAAAGATTTCACTCACTTAAGGGTTGAAAGTGAATTTTAATTTGAGGTATCTCATTTCTTGAATGAAATAGAAGAATAGGTAGGTTTGTTCACCCCATTTTTTCCTTTCTATTTATAGTAAGTTTGGTGAAACCTTCAAATTTTAGTAGAAAACCCTATGTGTTTGAACACCTACCTTATTTTTCTATGTTTCAAAAGGTAATAAAGATGAAATAACAATACATACAAAATATTAAATATGAACATTATGATTACAAGGTTGAGACACTTTAGCCTAACTAAAAAGAGAAAACCTTGCATTTTTTTCCATTATTTTGGACATCATGTTTGTCCTTAAAGAATCAATTTGTGTACACATGGCATATTCTAATGTACTATTTGGAAAATAATATAATCCCTACCTATTTCTATTTGCACACATTCCTAGAGACTAACTGTCTTGATTCTTTATTCCATCCATTCATTATAATTGGTCACTATGTGTCATGAAAATAACCAAGGTCAAGTCAACAAGTATGACAGTGACCCCTAAACTTTTAAATTTTAAATTGGGAGTTTTATTGGTGCTATAGGACCTTTGTCTTCTTATTGAAAACTACACTATGAAAATTTCCTTATTTTAATATATTATTCATTGTGTTACACATTAATTATTATGATTACAACTAAGTTGGGACTAATCGAGCTATTTTGATCTTTAAGTGTCTAATCTTTAATGGTTTTCCTTAGAGAATTCAAGTTTTATTTCTTCTTCTTTAACCTATAGTATGTTATCAACTTTCAAATATTTATTAATTAATCTTTGATGATGAGATGACACATCACACACATACACAACCTTCAATGATTTAGGGTAATTTATCATCATTCTTTAGGGCTTTGTTAGGAAGATACTTTCCACCTTTACTCTTCCCACCTAGGGCCTATTAAACACAATTTTGTGTGATATATTTCTTAATTATTTAATTGACTAATTTCCCTCTCCTCAAGAGAATATTATTATGGAATATTCCTCCAATTTGAATTCAAATATGCCCTCCACATGGGAATATCTCCAATATTCTTCCTAAAATCATGGGATTTTCATTTGTCTCAATCAATTTGAGCCCTTGATCAAGATCATTGATGCATGTCATTGAGAAATCTTAATCCTTTATTTCATCTTTGATCCATGTCATTTTCTCTCATTCAATTTTATCCATTGATTAGCCAATTTGATCCTAGCCATTGATTCATCTAAAAATCCTATAAATACCCCCTCATTTCTCATGAATAAGCATTCACAATCACCTGAGCAACTGCACTATAGCCATTTTTACACTCACCATTACCATTTGAGATCAATCACCATTTGTGAATCAACCTCATCATTTTTCATCAATTTACCATTGAAGCTTTGCACATTCAACATGGACTAGGCTTGATAAGCATTCCACATTAATCCAACCCCCAATGCGATGAGGTTTGTAGTTTTTTAATTAGGATTACAATTCAATTTTCTTTGTCATTTCATGTTTAATTGAGTTCTTAGTTAGTATTTGCAAGAATCTCATTGGAATATGGCTTAGTTAGATCAATTTCTTTATTTCTTAGTTGATTCCTAGTCTATTTGATCTTTCTAACTTCCCTTGCTCACACTTTGAATGTATTTTCCTATGATATTTTATTTTGTTAGGCTTCTTAGGAGTTTGTTCATATTTTTAAAATTACCTAAGCTTTATAAAAATAACATCCTTAGAATATATTATTTTTAATGTTATTGCATCCAAAATATCCCATGAAATAACCCATGGAGACATACTTTTATCCTTGAAATAAATAATAATATTTTTATTTTTGGAATATGAAGATATTTTTTACTACCAAAAAATCTAAAATGTGAAACTAATGATGTTTTACTTGTCCATACCTCATAGGATACTTTTTTAACTAGAGTAAAAGTGGGAGATTTGTTAACTAAGGAATGTGTATAGATTTCACATAGAAATGCTATTCAATATTAACATTATTTAGCATGCATGCTCATTTTTCTACCACTCGATTAGGTATTAGCACAAAGTTGTGTCACACTTTTGGCCAGCTTATCAACACAAGTGATTTTAAGTATTTTAAACTAAATATTAATTTTTGTTAAGCATATGAACTTTTAAGATTCATTCTAGCTAAGTTATATATGTCCACAACTTTTCCAACTAAAATTGTTGGATAAATGCATATTTAGCACCACTTTGAGTCCAATTTACCAAAAAAATAAAATTATTTATGTACAAATTTATATTATTATATATAAAAATATATAGGCTTTTGTCTTTGCTCTAAAAAAAAACTTCTACTCGTGTAAAAAATATTTTTTAAAAAAATATAAAAAATACCCTTTTGTAGATCCATAAGTTTAGTTTTCAAAAATGTATATATTCTAATAGTTTAATTATTATTTATATTTTTCTTTTTATTTTTACTAAATGTAGGTTATCAGCACAAAACATTAGGTTAATTACCATGTTAAGGAAAAATAGAAAAACTTATTAAAAAAATTTGAAATAAATATGATGCCCTAGATATAAGGATCTATTTCAAGATGGTATAATTTTTTTTCTATTTTAGATAAATAATTAATATGAAAGTTGACGTCGACTAGAAACAACTAGGTTTTAATGCACACATTTTTTAATATTAATTTAAAAATAAATATTTATCAAAATTAGAAAAAAATATATCCATGCCCTAAACTTTCAAGTTATAAATACACACAAAAAAATTAAGGAAAATAAATAAAATTTACTATATAAAGATTGATGTCTCATGTAACTTCATTTTTCAGCATTTTATCAGCAACTAAATTATAGTGTTAATTTATAAAAAACTATATTAAAATATATATATATATATTTTTTTTTAAATACAAACATAAAATATACTAAAGAATAAATATTTTATTAGTTTTTATCATTTCAAAATTCAAAACATATATATCACTTTTTAGTGTTTCAAGTTTAAAATTTGGATCAATGTTGGCCATTTCCTTTATAAAAGTGTGACACAGCTCTTTGTACTTTTACCTGATTATATTGTGGAGTATATGGAGTTGTTTTTTATCAACAATACTTGCATGCCTAGAATAATCATCAAAATACATAGAGAAAAAATCACCACTATTATCCATTATCAAAACCTTTACTTTCTTATCTATTTGTTCTTTTTATCAAATTATTTAAAATCGTTAAATTTGGAATATATAGTGGACATGTTTTATAAAATAAACCTATGTATATATAGAGAAATCATCGATAAATGAAACATAGTAGCAAGACTTTCAAATTGAAGGCATGTCGATAGGGACAAATACACTGTTGTGAATAACTTCAATTTATTATCTTTAATTCTACTATTTAAATGAAAACCCAATGTCATTTTCCATACATGTATTATTTATAGAAATAAAAAGAAATAGAATAAATTGAAAATACATTGGCCATGTCTTTGTTAATGAGGATTTTGAGACCCTTCTCACTATATGATCTTTCCTGTGGTGGCACAATTTACAAGTAACAAGTTTATTACTTGCATTCATAAAGTTATAATAAATAGATGCCTCCAATCTAAATAGGATGTCACTTTGAGTACCCCTATAAAACATTAAATTTCCTCTACTCAAACTACAACAAATCTTCTCAAAAGTAACATGCACCCCTAAATCTTTTCTTTTAGATACAAAAATCATGTTTCTAGCTAAACCGAGTATATGCAACACATTTGTGAGGTTTTTCACCCTTCCATCACTAAAATAAAATTTACCTCACCTTGGGCCAAAATATTTTATGTTGTTGGCCCCAAGGAAAGCTTCGGGATACCATCATAAGGTCTATGAGTTGACAACCACTCCTTGTAAGGCTCACGTGCTAGGATGCCATTGAATCCATCAACCAAGGGTAAACACAAGTCATTTTAGTAGAAATAATAAAATAACTATTAGCTTCATCATCAAAGGATTTATTAGTGAAGGAGTCATCATTATTTTTAATACTAACATTCCTTTTTGGGGCACCCCTGTTTACCATATTTTCAAGACCTCTAACTACTTGTATCAAGTGTCATATTTATTTGATTGTATCTAGACCTATCCTTAGAATTATCCTTATCATCTTTCTACTTATCCTTACCCCTCTCTTAAAATTTTCCCTATACATGCAATGCACCATTAACCCATCAAAATTATTTCTCCATATCTCATGTGTAAGTGAGATAGTAATGAGGGCATCCAACTTTGGATAATTTATCAAAGAAACATTGACTATAAGGATCATATTATCCCAATATTTAGGCAAGAATAATAACAAAAAAATACACTTATCCACTTATTATATCTTCACATATATCAGCTATAATTGAACATTAGGATTGCAAGGTTGAGACACTTTATCCTAACTAAAAAGAGAAAACCTTGCAACTTTTTCCCATTATTTTGGACATCATGTTTGTCCTTAAAGTAACAACTTGTGTATAAGTGGCATATTCTAATGAACTATTTAGAAAATAATATGATCCCTACCTATTTCTATTTGCACACATCCCTAGAGACTAGTGTTGATTTTGCATTCCATCCATTCATTGTAAGAGATCATTTCCATGTCATGAAACTAACCAAGGTCAATCAACAAGTATACAAGTGACCTCTAGACTTTTAAATTTTAAATTGGGAGTTTTATTAATGCTATAGGACCCCAATTGTGTTATTGAAAAATACACTATGAAAAATTTCTTATTTTACTATTTTATTCATTGTCTTACACATTAATTATTATGATTACAACTAAGTTGGGACTAATGGAGCTACTTGAATCTTTAAGTGTCTAATCTCTAATGGTTTTCCTTAGAGAATTCAAGTTTTATTTCTTCTCCTTTAGCATTCAATTATAAAATAGTATGTTATCATCTTTCAAATATTTATTAAGTAATCTTTGATGATGACATGCCACATCACACACATACAACAACCTTCAATGGTTTAGCATAATTTATCATAATTCTTTAGGGCTTTGTTAGGAAGATACTTCCCACTGTTACTCTTCCCACCTAGGGCCTATTAAACACAAGTTTGTGTGATATATTTTTTGTCCTTGTATTTAAAGGAATACAATGCACTCATTCTAATCATATGAAAATCAAACAAATAATTCATATATGCCATTCAAATATACACAATTCAATTGGTGCTCTAAAAGGAATATAGCTTTGCACGATCATTCTAAAGACATTTGTGTGAATGAAGAGTGTTGATTTCAATATTTTTAAATTATAGGGATTGATCTAGTTGAAGCTCCTTGTGACTCAATGAAAATCCTTTAAACACTACCATATCCGCTAGGGATTTTAGATTAAAACATAGAGAAGCAGTCCAAGATGACTTTTCAAACTAAGCAATAGAGATCAATAGAGTACATAAAAATTTCATGGTTGTATATTAATTCTATACATTAAGACTCGTTCTCATATAAAATAAAAAGAAATTGATTATAGATGATCACCCACCTAATACTATCTATAAATTTATCCTATACAAATATTCATCAATCTTTACATTTATTAATCATCAAACTAAATATATTTGTTTTGTTATTTATATTCTCTTAAATTTTAATTACTAGACTTAATATTTATAATTACAAAATGTTTATTTTCCTTTACAATAATTTGAAAATAAAATTAAAAACAATTAAAAATAGCAAAATAAAAAAAAAAAAAAAAACACTGATTTGTTTTTTGGAAAATGTGTTTTGAAAGAGCATAGAATATTAATATGTCTCCTCTTTTAGAAAAGTAATGGAGAAGTGATTATTGTTGAGCCATGGCATCTTAAAATCCTAAAAACATAAAATAAGGAAAGCGTTGATGCCAGAATGCCAGCAACCAAAAGTCATTCAAGGGGCACAGACACTTCACTTTCCTAGACTTAAATATTGAAATGACTAAAATTAAAGCTATCGGCCACTTTTTCCAAAGTGGATGCCATTCACCACCCACCCAATTTAAGCTTCTCTTTTCCGCGGATAAAGTGCTCTCGATCTGTAACTTATACCCCACTCTCACTTACCTTTGAATGGTGTAAATCTATAAAGAGAACGACCATGCTCCACTAAAGAAGCAGGACATCATGCGAAAGGAAGGCATATATAGTTGCTTGATGATTTTGGAATATGGTACAAAACATTTAGAATTCATTTGTTCTGCATTTTCTTTCTTTTGGTTTTGGAATATGGTACAAAACATTTAGAATCCACTCGTTCTGTATTTTCCTCCCTTTGGTTTTGGAATATGGTCAGAATTCCCTTTTTATCATTTTAAGTATATAATGAACGTATCTAAGTATTATGTACAAAATCATATTAGATGGATTCAATGTGATTAGTAAAAAATGGGTAGGAATAATATAAATTAAATCTGATGATGGTAGATTTTGAAAGTTATTTTTTATTTTTGTGAGGCTGAATTGGGTTTATCTTATATTCTATAATCTAAGAGTTGAATTAATGATATATGTTATCAGAGTAAATGTATGGGAGTGAATGCAAATAGGAGTAGAATAAGGATGATTAGATATTGGTTTGTGAACCAAGTTTAAAACAAGAGTATGGTACTTGTTGATATGTTATCTTAATTAAAGGAAAGCAAGATTGACAAGATTCGAATTGGAAAGAACATAAAGGAACAGAAGATTTGAACAGGTCCCCTCTTACCAAAATTAATGGGAAGCGTTTCTTCCACATCTAAAAATCTTACGAAAACTAAGATAAAGGCGATAATTAATACGGCTAAGTGCCTTGCACGAAAGGAATAATTACTTGGTCATAGATTATTCATAGCTTTAAAATATGCTACAAAACATTTAGAAGCCACGTGGTCTGCCATTTTCAAACGAATAATGTTTGCTTTTACTAATTACTAAAGGGCTGGTCCATAAGGAACCTCTCTTTCCACTCCAGCACGCATCTGGGAACCCCAAAGAGAAGGCAACCTGCTCTTCAAAAGAAGTGAGCATGGTATAAGGAATAAACTTATCATTTGTGTTTGCTCCATAAGCCTCCTCCGTTATAAATTCTGCGAGTTGCAGGATTGTTTTATTCACATTCAGCCAAGTTTGAATTGCATTCCTATCCAATTCTACTTTCAATTTCCAGAGTCTGTAACAAATTAAAGATGGCAACTGGACTTGCTATTGCGTTTGTCAATGGTGTGATGGGGAAGCTTGGTGAGATTGCGGCACAAGCAGCATTGGATGAGGCATCTCTGCTGCTCAATTTCAAAATTGATTTTAAATGGTTGGAGAAGAAGCTCAGAAAGATATGTGCTTCTCTACAAGCTGCAGATGAGCAAAGTGGGCATAATGAAGATGTGAAAGAATGGCTGGCGGAAGTGAGGAATATTGCTTTTGATGCAGAAGATATAATTGATGAGTGTGCTGTTGAGCATTTGTATGCAAATACCAGTCAATCATGTGTTTACAATTGTAGTCAATTAGTCTTTCGGTGTAAGATGGGGAAGAGGATTAGAGACATCAAAGATAGGATTAGGGCTACTATTCAAGAGGCGCATGAGCTCAAGCTTTTCCATGATGTGTCCCATTTAAGTCAGCCCTCAAGTAGTGCATCCGAAAGTGAAGGAGGAGCAGACTTGAGAAGATGGACTTTCTTGGAGAAAGATGCACCAGCAATAGCAGTAGAGCACAAGGTGGAGGAGATTCTGAAATTGTTAGAGACTTCTAACTATGGAGTTGTTGCCGTCGTCGGAATGGGCGGGCTGGGTAAGACATTCCTTGTGCAACATGTCTTCAACAGATCAAAATATAGGTATGAGTGTTCTGCCTGGATTTCTGTTTCACAGACTTGTAGCCTTAGGAAATTACAATGTGACCTAGCCTCCCACATTGATTTGGACATAGACAATAAAGTAGGTGATTTGCGGGCAGCGGAGTTAATAAAAGACAAATTAGAGGGCAAAAGATGTTTAATTGTTCTGGATGATGTGTGGAGAAGTAGTGTAGAAGATAATTTGATATTAAGACTTGGGCTTCCCACTGACCGTAATAACCAGTGTAGAATAGTGGTTACCACTAGAAGTAGAGAAGTTGCTGAAAGCATGAATGCCCACATCTATGAGATGCAACACCTCTCAGAGGATGAGAGTTGGGATCTTTTTTGCTGTATGCCTTCCCGGATGGTAAAGAAAATAGGCCGCCTGAGCAGGTCGAGAGATTGGCTCATCAAATTGTAGAAGAATGTGGGAGGTTGCCACTGGCCATAAAGACAGTTGCAGCATCCATGGCCAAGTCTTCGGTCAAATCAGATTGGGAGTCGAAATTGGGACAGTTAAAAAAGGTAAGAAATGCAGAGGACCCCACCATGAAGATTCTGAAGCTGAGTTATGACTCCCTTCCTCCTAATCTGAAATCTTGCTTTGTTTATTTTTCTTTCTTTCCGGAGGACACATATATTTCTTTTTCTACTTTAAAAATTAAGAGCGCTATACACCAAGACTATGTGATATATTTGTGGATAGCGGAAGGATTTATTCCGCAAGAAATAAACAGAGAACAATGGGATATTGAGTTAGACTATCTACATCAGCTTGAAAATTTGTGTTTGCTGGAAGTAGACAGAGTTACAAGTTGCTACACTGTACATGACTTGCTACTTGATTTGGTTGTAAATATATGCAAAGATCGTGAGTGTGAATTTGATCTTCACTTCAAAGAAACAAGTTGCCGTAGGTTATTACTGGCTAACAAAGGTATAGCTACTAATGATATTTTAGAAAGGCCTTTTAATTGTCAGCGATTTCTACGCACCTTGTCATTCTCTCACAATCTTGGCATTACAAGTATTCCACAACACTTGTTTGATCATGTCAGAGTACTCCGGGTAATTGACTTTAGCCGCACTGCTATATCCACATTGCCAAAATGTGTGGCGAATTTGAAACTTCTTAAGGTTTTGAATTTGTCTCGCACAGAGATCAGGGAGGTGCCAGATTGTGTAAGAAGACTTAAGAGTCTTCAGTTCCTTGATGTTTCCCATTGCACAAGCTTGCAACGTGTACCTGACTGGATAGTTGAGCTCAAACAACTTTCCTATCTCAATGTACGGCGGGGCTTCCCATATGCCGAAGGGAATATCGCAGCTCTCGAGTCTGAGGATACTCAAATCGGGGGGCTTCCCACTATCTATTGAAGATAATGGATTCTTAAGTGTTACAAAGGTTGGCAATCTGATCAATCTCCAAGAAATAAATTTCAGCTTAAGAGATGTAAGGGGATTGAGAAGTATGGAGGATGGTATCCTTGAGCGTCTGGTCAAAATGAGAAATCTGGGAGTATATAATAACATTCGTGCAATGGAGGGTGACACAGAAGAATCTAGGCTTCCAGCATTCCCAGAGAAGATGAATGTTATGAAGGATCTTCAAGAGCTTGAACTTACACGTTTCTCTGTGCCAAGTTGGATATGAGGAATGGAAAATCTGAAGCAAATCGCATTGAATGCGTGCAGTGATTATCCATCTTTCCAGAAGATGCCCAGCTTACAAGTATTGATGTTGAGAGATGATAAGAAATGCAGAGAATTTCCAAAGAACTTTGGAGAAAGTGGGGGATTTCCTAAGCTGCAAAGGCTGCAGATTACAAACTTCCCTCTTTTGGAGGAGTTACCAGTGTTGGAAGAGGAAGCTATGAAACGTTTGGAAAGACTATATATAAAGAATTGCCCGCGGGTGAAGAAAGTTCCAGAGGGATTGGAGCAGTTGAGGAGACTAAAGTGGATAGATGTTGTGAAACATATAAGTGGTGAGTTAGAGGAGAGGTTAAAAGAAGGCGGGGAAGATTGGAATAAAATCAGAGTGAATAATCCCCGCATTCAGATCAGATTGGTTGTGTAAGAAGATTGTTTCCTTCAGTTTGTAATATTGAAAATTTATGTATTTAGATTTAGAATAAATGTTTTATGGTTTTTGTTTTCAACATATATTTTTTTCTTATTTTAGATACATATATATTTTAATAAGGAATATTTAATAAAAGTAAGATTTGATTATAATTTCATTGGATAATTTTAATTTATAAATATATTAAACAAATTATAATATGAAAGTGGATAATGTTTCTATTTAAAAATATATATTTTGTAAAAGTCAAATGTTGGAAGGAAAATAATAATTAGTTGAAATCTAATAGTTAAAAGAAAATAAATAATAGTTGAAATTAAAGTATAAAATATTATTGTCTATAGGTATTCTTATTTATTTTAGAATTATTTTGTTTTTTTTTCACTTAGATTTACTTATTTTATGTTTTATTCAAGAAGTATTTTATTATTAAATGATAGTGTATAGGAGTGAATTTGCACTCCTTGTGCAAATTCTCCTTTTACACACCCCCACCTTAAAAAGTCAAATCCAAAGGAAAAATTTCACATCACCCAACTATCTTCCTTCCACTTGGCATATGTCTATTGTGTCGGTGGAAGAATGTTTGTTGAGACGCGCAAGTGACACAAATGTCCGCGCGGTGTGCTACTGCCCCTGACGGATTCTTGTGTCTGAAGTTGGCAGAGGCGTTACGCTCTTGATTGTGGATGAATTGTAATGTCCTCCTTCAACAAACCATCCCAAAAATGCCTTATTCTTGCTCATTCTTCCTTAAAATTCATCCATTCTCACTACATTTCATCCTCTACACATTCAATCTCTTTTCACATGTCTTAGCAATTCATTTGAGCTCTACACACATTCTCAAGCCATATCTTAGCATTTCCAACACTTCAACACTCCATTGTAGTGGAAACACACCATCAACTCCACAAAGAAAGTGTGAAGCAAGCCATAGTAGCATGGGCTTGTCTGATGTTGATCCCACAATATTGGTTTACAATTTTTGGCTAAACTGGACACTGAAATAATTTTTTCTAACTAAATCTTCACTTTCAGGCACCTATAGCGGCTAAACTGTGAGGAATTTGAAGATGATGCAAACTATTGATTTATGATATTTTGTCTGTAGATTCTAAATATTATTTTTAAAAAAAATTTGGAATTAGATTACACTCTTTTTCCATCTCCTTCGATAATTAGTTTTTTTTCAGTAAACAACATTTTTAAGGTGTGACACTCATTGTATAATACGTAATTTTTTTTTCATGAAGGATAAAATTCTTTTTTTTTTTAATTTAGATTTGTAACTACAATATTTAGTACTTCCAATTGGTATCATAGTGTTTTATTGAATATTTTTTCCTTAATCAAGTTTCAAAGTCAAACTAATTACAATTCAAACATAGGCGGACCATATAACATGTAACTTTTTTTGTATCTATTAAAATTCAATTTTTCTTTTTTTGTTGGATCAAAAACTTCAATATCTCGTGCACTCATTTTTTTCAAATTTCTTTTATAATCTACTATTTTTCTACATGTGTAGAATAGAGAGCTTGATTTTTGATGAAAAACCTACATTCACAAGAAATAAAAAATAAATATGATAATCAAATTAAATTTAATTAAAATTATACTTTTTTGGAAGCTTATATTTAGGAATACATAAAATAAAAATTTAAAAAATGAATTCATTTGATCCCCCAAAAGGTGAATCAAAAGTGGTTTTTTATTAGCATTTTGATAGGTGTAAAGGAGACTTTGTTATAGGTATGGTTTAAAACTAGTAGGGTTCTATCCAAGGGGGTTTGGTCTAAGGTGGTTTGATCAAACCCTCTTCAACTGGAATCCTTTAAATGGAATCCTTTAAGGTGGTTTGAGTTTTGGATATTCATTTTTGGCACATGTTGCCATCAATGACAAAGGGGGAGATTTTCGAAAGAATGAAGAAGGAATCCTTTTAATGTATTGTCATTGATGCCAACATTAATTGTTGACAATTTGTCTAATTTGGTGAACAAAATGTATGTATCTTAATCTAGTATACTGATCCAAAATTTCTCGTGTAATAAGAATTACTTATGAGGTTACAATATGTTATTCTTGGCTATTATGTGCATCTATTTTCAATATTTTAGTGGTTTTGGATGAACAAGTTGAAAGCTACAAATGGCAATAGTTTGACATGCAATTTTGGCTTTATATAGTGTAAATGAGTATGAGTAATTTAGTCTATATTCCTTCGGTGTTTGGAATTATACTTTATAATTTTGAGATATTTTTTACAAATGTTTCTACACTATATATTCTAGATGGTGCATGATTATATGATCAGGTGGATCATTGGTGTTGATTAGATTTGCTTATTTTGTGACTAAGTCTAAATCCTGGCTGACCTAATTCTTAATGTATGTTGTGGAGACTAAATATGCCTTGCAGATATTAATGAGATCTATTTTAGGTCCATGCTAACCTAAATTAAGTGTTGCACATTTGGTTTGAGTGCAAAAATGTTTTTGAATCAAGTATTGAGCCAACAAGGTAACTTTGAATTAAAATAGGGCTACATCTAATTAGGTTGACCTAATAAATGTATGTAGATGTATTGGGTTTATATGTAAGAAATTTTTTGAGTTGTAGGAAGAGATTAGATGACATGATAGTAGATATGATGTGAACATGTGAAATTTTTATGTGTGTTATCTGAATAAAGAGCGGAGCTGTTATGAATGTTCAGTGATTGTAGAGAAGAGTTTTGTAATCAAAGCTTCAAAGGAACTAAATTCAACACAAGGAAGGTGCACTTTGTATTAGTTCATATTTTGGCCACGTAGCCTTTTTTTGTTTTTGTATCTATATTTGACTGTGAGCCTTTTTGGAAACTGTGTCCTTGTAGTGAGCCTCTATAATATTTTATAAGTAGTTATAATATATTGTGAGCTAATCCTCACTATGGCTTTTCCCTTTTTGGGTTTCCATGTAAAAATATTGGTGTTCATGTGTTATGTGATCTTGTGATTCTTTCATGCTTTCATTCATTACTGCAGTAAGATATGTATTGATAATTGGGTGGATTATGATTAAATGGTTTAATAGGATATTGATTCACCCCCCCCCTCTCAGTATTTTGGGTGTTCTATAGACTATAAGGATCATATTATCTCGATATTTACGTAAGAATAATAACAAAAAAATACACTTATCTACTTATTATATCTTCACATATATCAATTGTAATTGAACATTAGGATTACAACGTTGAGACACTTTAGCCTAACTAAAAAGAGAAAACCTTGCACTTTTTTCCATTATTTTGGACAATATGTTTGTCCTTAAAGCAACAACTTATGCACATGTGGCATATTCTAATGTGTTATTTAGAAAATAATATGATCCCTACTTATTTCTATTTGCACACATCCTTAGAGACTAGTCCTGATTCTTCATTCCATCCATTCATTGTAAGAGGTCATTTTCATCTCATGAAACTAACCAAGGTCAATCAACAAGTATACAAGTGACCCCTAAACTTTTAATGTTTAAATTGGGAGCTTTATCGATGCTATCGAGGACCCTAGTTGTGTTATTGAAAAATAGACTATGAAAATTGTTGGTGTAATGGGTGATCCCACAATAATGGGTTACAATTTTTGGCCAAATTTGACATTAAAATCAGGTTTTTTCACTAGACATTCACGTTCTTACACCTATAGCAGCTAAACCATTAAGGTTTTTAAGGTGAATAAAACTATTTATTTGTTAGATATTTTGTGTAGATTCTAATTATATTTTTTTAAAAAAATTAAAAAGTAAATTGTGAATCATTTTATGTAATTTTTAATAACTTATATTTTCTACTAATCAACATTTTTAAAAAGTGATGTTTACTTCAGCCCACGTAACTTTTTTTATAGATAGGATACAATTCTAATTTTTAAAATACAATTTTTTCACACCAATATCTAGGGGATGGATATTTTTTTCATAATTTATTGTTTCATTATTTTTTTAATTAATTTTTCAAGTCAGCATAATTATAATTTAGACAAAGGTGTACTTTGGCACCCATAAATTTTTTTGTATTCATTTGAATTAACTTTTTTTTTTGTTGGAATAAGGACATCAATACCTAGTGGACATGTATTTTTTAGAATTTTTTTTCTCTATTTTTCTATTTTTTTGTATGTGTGAAATAAAGAACTTGATGTTCATTGAAAATCCTACATTCACAAGAAATAAAAAAATAAATATAATAATCAAATTAAACATATTTAAAATTATACTTTTTGGGAAGCTTATAATAAGGGCTGCAGGCTTACAAAAAATAAATTTTAAATAAATTCATTTGATCACCCAAAAGGTAAATCAAAAGTCATTTTTTATCAACATTTTGATAGGTGTAGAGGAGACTCGATTATAGGTATGGTTTAAATCTAACAAGGTTCTATCCAAGGGGGTTTGATCTAAGGGGGTTTGATCAATCCCTCTTTAATTAAAATAATTTAAATGGAACCTTTAAAGTCATAAATCATTGTATCTTCTAAAAATATGTGATTTCAGGTAAAAATCAGGATGTCCCAAAAAGTGTAACCCATTATTGTGGCAGCACCCTAATTAACTATTTAATTACACTTTCATAAGTTTCCTTAGACATTAATTTAAGTCTTAGGTTGCATTTTGTTATCCTTATCTAGTTGAGCTATCTTTTAGCTCAAGTTAGGTTTAGGGTTGGGCATGCTTTCCTTTATAAGCAAGCCTCATCTTGTACATTTGTATCATGAATCAATTATACAATATCATTGATCATCAATTAGATCATGTAATATGTTTTCATGTTAATAGATTACAACCTTTAATCATCTTGCATTTGTTATAGCAAGCATTCTCGCCATTATCTCTCTCTTGTGGAAGTATTTTGGCCTAGTTGTTGATTCTTGGGTTCCTAACATGGTATTAGAGCATCTAGGGTTGCAGAATCCTTCCAAGATCTAAGGGTTTCATTTTGGCTTGAATATTTTTGTTGGGTGCAGATTGGGGTTTCAATAACATCTTGGTTGAGATCATGTTTCCGCAGTTGAAAATATTTTCTACTGTATTTTTATAAAAACTTGGGGCAAATTTTTTAATTATATTGGGAAATTTTTTTGAATAGTTTGGGCCTAAATATTATAATTGTTGGGTTTAGAAATATGAATCGTCATATTGTTAAAAATCTTGGCAAATTCTTATCAGGCTTTGTCAGCGTACCATCTGGTCATGTCATATCGATGTTTAGAAGGGTTCCTTTGGCCACCTGTCAAATTAGGTATGAAGACTTCTATTTCGATGAATTTCATTGCTTTGATCTTCTAATCCATGGCGGTCACCTCACAGTCTGAAATTGATTGTTCTCTTCATCCATCAACATTGTACAGTGGGTACATCGGATCAACTCTCCTTGATGAGCAGTTTTATCAGCCAGTCTCTATATTTCATGCCTTACATCGGTGGTCAAGGTTACTATCATAGTTTGAGGGTACGGGGCCATTTTTCCACCCATGATTCCTTGGCTTGGTTGACATCTATTCCGTGGTGGGTATATCATCAGAATCTTACCAACCCTTTAAATCCACAGGTCATTTTGTCATATCTACAAATCTTGTCTGGTATGGGATGCATTTTTCATCACAGTTTATAACTTTCATTTTAAAAGTTATATATATATCTTTGTAAAGGTCAAAAAATTTATTCGACATTTTTAATTTTTTGCATTCTTTGCAAGTTGGTCATATAAGCATCTGAAAAACTAGCCTTGGGTGCCAAAAATAGTGCCTAATTTTTAGCCATCTTTTTGCCCCAAGTGCTCTCTTCTAGGGCTTTTTTTCATTTTTTTCATAACTTTGGCTAGCGGAGGTGAAATCTTTCAAACAAGATATCAACAGAAAGGTGGAGATCTAAACTTTTGATTGGTACATATACTTTGCAAAAATTTTGTAGTTTTGTGCCTTGTTTTCCAGGTTGAAGCCAAATCACCGTTTTTCACCTCCGAAGCTGCAACAAAGGAGTTATTTTTTGATTTTGTGAGGGGATTTTTTGTTCTTCTCTCATCATGGATTTTCCAAAGGTTGTACTTATAACTCCATTTAATTATCATGAGTCGAAATCTCATATGGAGTTGTTATAGTTAAAGTCGAAGCTGCAATGAATCACTTTTGGTCAAGATCTAGAACCCATAGGAGCAAAACAGAAAAGAAAATGGCTTGATAGGAGGGATGAAGCTCTTGGTAATCTTCTTTTTTCCATTTCTCCAGATCTTAGATATCATGTTGTGTCTTGCACACATCCTAATGAAGTTTGGACTATTTTTGAGAGTCTCTTTGGTAAGCCAAACAAGCTAAGGAAATTTAAGTTGGAGAATGAACTGATGGATCTTAATCTTTCAAATTTTGACAATATCCAAGACTTTTTCTCTAAGATCAACTCTCTTAGATTGCAGTTATCACAATGTGGGCTTGTTAAAGAGGATGAATAGATGATACTTTCTATTCTTGCTAAGCTTGGTCCTTCATATTATTTGCTTGTTTCTACTTTCTATGCTACAATGGATGCTCTTGGAAATGCATACAAAATGCCTTCTCTTGATGATTTTTTTGCACAACTCACAAGGGAACAAGCAAAGTTGATGAACATGTTTCAACCATCCCCACTAGATAGGAACCATAGATCAAATAGAAATCATCATTAACCTATGAAAATAATAAGGATATCAAGCAACATATATGAATATTGTTTGCATCTAATTTCACATAGATACATGTTTGCACACAAGGATGAATAATGTGTGTCTCTAATTTCACAAACATACATATTTGTACATAGGCTTACTAAAATGAGAAAGAACAAAAAAATAATGTTGATTCCATCTAGCATTTAATTTTACTGGCCTTCTATATCGACGTGCCAAACACTTGTAATAAAAATCTGCCACACTTTTTCTGACTGAGATCTGAATGCCAAAAGGGTTAAAAATCAGGAAGGTTGACGAAAATTTGGCCAAAGTGTACACAATATGCCTACTGGAAAGTAAAAATCATTGTACTCCCCCCTCACCGACTTTAGAAGTTTTCTCATACAATTTTGTAGTATTTCCTTCTGAGAGATCATAAACATGTGGATGGAATGTAACTTTCCTAAATGGTTTTATCAAAAAATTAACAATGATAGGTGAACAATGATATGTGAGCATCAAATCCTAAATGAATACTTCAACAACCCAATGTTTCAAATTGTTTGGTTGGGAAGGAATATTTTGCTACACAAGATCTTTTAGTTGTTGTGCAACAATTTTCAAACAACTATGCCCATTAATAAAAAGTATAGTAACTAAACTTGAAACTATGTTGAATTTTTTAGAAATTTAGATCAAGATTGAGATTAGCCTGGCTATGCAATATCACAAATTTAAAATAAATTATATTTATAGTACTAAATTCAATTGCAACATTCAAATTTTGAAAGTTTTTGAAAAAATCATATAACAATCTATTTACCAAATAAATATCACTAATTAAATGAGGATTTTTATAAGAGCCATATCAAACTTTGTGAATTTTTTGGGAGGAAGAAGCTGAATAGGTTGATGCTTCTCCACCATTTTTGCATCTTTGACAAGGTTTCCACTAGCATTCTAGAGAATTTTCTAGCTAAAAAGGACATTGTCCCATTTCTAGAGTTTCCATCGGATTTGATTTTTCTCCACCCTCTTTGCATCTCTTTCAAGAGTGGAGTCTCAATCCGTCAGGGTTAGGATGGTGATTGTAAGGAAACATGAAACCTCCAGTCACAACATTTTGAAAATCCCATAAATATCCCTTTGGAGTCTTCTCATTTTACCTCAAATTTGAGAAATCATGAATACTAAAATTGCAACTAATCTGTAAATAATGAATAATAATATTTAGACAATGACAATCTTCATAGCCTAAGAAAGGATTCATAAAAATGAGTTACATAAAATAATGTATTATTTTATTGGACACTAGGAACACTAAGAGGGAGGGTGAATTAGTGAACATCCACAATATTTGAATTTCAAATCAGATCTTAAACTATCAACAACAATATTTAACCTTTAATAGCATTCATAGCATATAAATAGAAAGAAACATGCAAAATAATTAAATAGATAATGTGAACACCATAACACCAAAAATTTTACGTGGAAACCCTATTAGGGAAAAAAACATTGGTGGAGATTAATCCACAAAGCATACTCTGCTAATAGTATGATAAAAAGGGAATGCACTTCCATTCAGACACACTGCCTAGATCTCACTACTCAAAATAGGGAAGGCTCACTTCCTTATAAAATATTGAAGATTACAAGAAAATTTTGAACTGAGAATATAACATCCACAAATGCCTAGATTCAATTCCAATGAGGCACATAAAATAGATTTTGGACCTTTCATCCAATTTGCACTTTTTCTCTACTTTGCTCTACTTTCATACACAAAAACCCTTCTACTGCACAAACAAAATTCAGTTCAACAGATCTTCCCAATTGCTGACTGAGTGTTCAGATACCAAAAGTATAGCCAGATTTGAATTTTCCAAGACTTTCCTTGGTATACTTTAATTGGGAATTATCTGCTATAAAATGCAATGTCTGTGCATAATTGAAATAAGTCTTTAGGCATTGTGACAACAGAACCACATTGGTCCTGTAGAGCCAAAAGTGTAGGATATTTAAATCTTTGACTAAGTCTTGTTCGTTTTCCAAATCCATCTATTGGTTATTTTTTCAAGAACCAAACTCAATCTCAGTCCTTACCTATGAATTTTCCACAATTCAATTATCACAATGGTTGAGGATTGGCCAACACTTAATTAATGTACTTAGTACCTCACTTCTCTTTGGTCTTTATGAGACCCAAGAGGGTAATCCTACACATGCTCATAATATCTCAAATTTGGTCAAGAGCACATCCTCACATAGATGCATTCCTCAAGAAACTCATTTCATCAAAATCTTGGCAGACCTTGGGTGAGAGTGCTATTTGTTATAGGGAATGCATTTATATACTAAAAGTTGGGGCAATGTAGTTTAGAGTATGTTATGAATTCATCTCCATAATGAATCTGAGGCCAAATTCATTACTAGCTCATTAGGTCATGAGATAAACTAATAAAACAACCAGTGCCCTTTCTAAGGGAATAACAAAGTCATAACTTGCAATCAATCAGTAATTCAATTATGATTGAACATAAAAAATTAATGGACTATTAGCATGCCACTTTGTAGCATCTAGCTCATTTTGTTTTAAAATATTGCTTCCTTACCAAATCCTATAACCCTTTCTCACAAACTAATGGCCTCATTTTAGCATTTAATCAACTCATTGAACTAAAGCATAAAACAAGCATGTTCATTCGATGCAAATGATAGAAGACAAATGAAAATATAATTAACAACTTCATTCATAATTTGGAAGAAAAATACATAGGAGAGAAACATTTTAGAACTAATATTCTCCTTCATTATTGATACTACTTTGTAAAACTATATTTAAGATCTTCATATAGTATAAATTTTTCCCTAGGTTGTCTTCTGATATATTTACTAATGTATCTATTTACATTCTATTTGCTCTGAGAGCATAGCATTTACCTTGACCTCTTTTGGACTCAAAATTTTTGAACTATCTCAACTCTAGCCATGAAATCCCTTGTATAAATAGGGGAGCAACAAGCATCTGGCTGATTGCAATTTCATTTTCATTTCATTTCAATTTGAAAAAAATAATTTCAACTGATTCCTCAAAAAACTCCCTAGGAATATTTTATGCAATCATTTAGGAACAAGGGAGGACAAAAAACAAAACACATGTGTAGGATACAATTAGTCATTGTCACTACATCCATGTTGAACAAAAAGGATTACATATCATATCAGCTGGAGGACCTCTACATAAGCATGGAAGAGAAAAAGACAAACCACATACATATTGAAACAAATACCTCATATGCAAAGACCATGTTTTCATCAAAAAAAACATAAGGAGGTAACCCTATTCAGATTCATTAGCATCAGAGAATTCTCGACCACTCCTTGTCCTTAATGAAATTGGAGGGACCATCACCAAGTCGTTCTCAAAGCTCCCATATGGTAGTAGAGAAAGAAGGTACTGGCCCTATCCTGAGTCAATGTCACATTCAACATCCGAAGAAGTATGAGAGAACACAATAGGAGAATTATGTTTTCCTAGGCAGACCCTATGACTTGTATCCTTTTTCTTGGGCCTCTTCATTGGTTGAGCTAGTTCCTTGCCTTTGAACTTGACCATTTCTCCTGGGATAGCCCTATTTCTCAAGCTGTACGTACTTTACACAATTGATTTCTTCTTATGACCTCTAGCCCTCCTTTTTCCCTTTGAAACATAAGGAGAAGCCTATGCTTCTTGCTCAGTTATATCCTCATGACACTCAAATACATTTAGTTAGCTAGACCTTCTAATAGGCTGAATTGTCACACCACATCTCTAGAACAAGCAGAGTTTAACAATTTAAGACAAAGCTATAGGGAGACACACCTACAAGCCAAGATAACTGTAACCAACCCAACACATAAATTGCTAACCAAACTAGAGAACCCAATTTAAAACCAACTTACTCAGGACAATAACACTCAATATTCAACTCAAGAAAAGAAAAAACCTCTAACTCTTCTTCACACTAAGCCTTACATTCAGTGCAGACTAGAAAAATTATGAAAATACACAATTTGGAGCATGTAAAATTAATGATTCAAGAACTCCTCACATGATTGAGTTGATAACTTAACAAATCTTCTTTAAATCTAGGCCATTGATCTTAGAACAATTAAAACTTCATCTATGGTGACCATGAGCATCATTTTTTGACCATTAGCAACTTTTTCCCAGAAAACAATGATCCCATCTCAAATGCTGCCATATTTTCCTTTAATCTTGATTAATCATACATGATCTAACAATTACTATGTATCACCAACCCAATCCATGCTCTTTCATTAATATCAGTGAAGTACATAAGACCAATGTTTCTTAGAGAGAATATTTCTTTATACACTTCATCGCTCATCATTGATCCTCCCCAAAATTTAGGGTGCAATTAATAATGAAAGTATTGCTACAATGAAGTTTAGTCCATTGAATGATCCTGTTTTAAAACCACATCAATGGTTCTCCAGTCATCTAGCTACTTTCCTTTATATGATGTCCTTAGGATTCTGCTGCATTTCCTATTCCATCAATAGCCATTGCATATCGTAGATGCATTTCCTCTTTCATTGGCCTCATTACTGATGTCAACATACTCATGATGAAATCTCATCCCTTGGATCTATGGCCCTTCTTTGATAACATTCATCCTTCCATCATGTATCGCTAATTCAAACATTGCACCTTGGATCCTATTAGTGATGGGAAATTCAATGAATAAATCAAATTTAGACACATACACCAACATGAAAATTAATGGTACAAAAAACATCATATATAAGATCTTATCATATTAGCGAAAGAAACCTTTCAAAGAATCTCATTCCTCATTGTAGTTTTGAAACTTAGGCTCAGGAATGAATCCACTATTCATGATGAGTGACAACAAAGAAATGTCACTCACCACTCGTCATTGATTTAGGACATACAATTTTAAAGAGAGAAGCAAGGAGCGATAAAGTAAGATGGTCATCAAGACTTAAGTGGAAACTTTACACAAATGCACTTAAGTTGTTATGAGGAGGGAAACCTCTAGGATGATGTGAGAGAAGGGGCTCAAAAACTTCTATGTCACAAAATGCAAAGGATGTAAATGCCGAAAAGGGGCCCTCTACCTAGCCTTATATAAATTATGAGACTCAGACCTAGAATTCAGGGATTGGTTACTTGATGATAGTGAATGACATAAGATGTTTCTAAGTGATAGACAATAGGTGATACAAAGTTAACAACCAAATAGCACGTTACAAACATTTATAACAAATAAAACCCTAAACCCTCATATATCAACCCTACATTCAAATGTGACAAAATTTTGAGATGGAACAATTTTTTTTTTTAGGCTTTCATCAGTGGCTCCTATTTGGGATGTTTGGTCCTTAGTGAATAGAGCGAGAAACCAGAAACTTAGGTGAAGCAGACTTAGAACAAAAACCAAAAACCAAGGACAAAGTAAGAGAACCAAAACCAAACAACATAGGTACAATAATTACATAAGATACAAGGCTAGACCAACCTTAAAATTGGTGTTCACCTTTGTTAGAAACCCTACTTTCCACCCTTTAGGCCATGCCCTTACTGAAAAATTTACCATGAAGAGTCCACTAGCTAAACATGCTGCAACTACTATGCTCAACCATCATAGACATGTGTTTGATCTTGCACTTATCTCTCTCATTTATGTCCCTTTTTGCATTGTAACTAGGGGTTAACTAGAATATATGATTAGTATAGCACTCCCCCTGATTCAACTTATCATTATTTTTCATCAAATGGTCACTTAATTGGTTTGGGAAAGTGAAAAATTCATAGTCTATTTTACTGACATCAGATTTATTTGAATCAACACCATACACATTTGGTGTAACAAACAAGAAGAACTAATACACAGGATCCTCTTCAAGATGATATTCATATTCATTACAATAATATAAACCAATCCTATTGCGCCATGCATCATTTTCTTGAAAAATCAATTTCTCATAATTCAAGGTAGTTTCATTGTCATTTAAAGCACAATCCTTCTTACAAAAGGTATCACTCACATGATTCTAGAGGTCATAAATAATTTTTGTTTAAGGACCCATACCATAATTTGATTATTCTTCCGAGTCATCATCTTTCAACTAAAAACATTTTTTTTTTAAATGGATCAATTAATTCAAAATTGAGATGATCAAAACTAGGGTTTTGAACTGTGTTTTCAACTAATATGTCTATTGACTCATGATGGTGATTTGAACATAGCTCCTATTCTTCTATGTAGACTATTTCTTCTCCTTCCTTAGTAAAATTTTGAGAAAAAAGAACCATGTCTATCATTATATCAAGGTCTACACATCCTACTTCTATTTTATATAAACATTCAGAAACCCAACCTTGTCATTTGTCAGTACTCATCCTTTTCTTAAAATTAGGTTCTAGATTCAAAGTATAAACACTCTTGTCTTTATATTTAACATCAATCAAATTGCCAGGACATTCTAATTCTGAAATAGTTAGATTATTCTGCAAGAATCTATCACATGAAATATATTAGGTATGTGTAGGATCATCATGGAAAAGATAGGCCCTTAAGTGGCAATTTTTTATAGAAAAATCAGAGTTAGGCAGCATGACGTAAAAAATTGAATAAGTTATCTATATTATTTAAAAAATATGTAAGAATAGAATCTATAGCAAATTGAATGTAGTTTCTAAACTACTAGGTTTATTTCAAAAAATAGAAAATCTATTCGGTGAAAATTTGAAATTTCAATGCAATAGTACTTAAATTTCAGGGAAAAAATAAGAAGTAGGTGTGTTTTGGACCACCCTAAACACAATAAAATGATAATATAATTTTTTATACAATTTTAGATATAAGTAGAGGACTCATGTCTAGATGTGATGCATTTTTTTTGCATTTGTTTTCAATGTAAATAATTATTTATGATTTTTTTATTATAACTTTTAAAAAATATAAAAAAATCGTATGTCTGACCATCTTAACTTGGTCAAAACTTCATGAATTTTTTATTTATTTTTAATCCTATAGTATGTGAAGCATAGAATGTGACACATTTTTTGAATTCAAAAAATGTGATACCATTTAAAAGCTATAGATGTTTTTCAATCAACCTGTCAATTAAGACTTTATTTGTAATTCAAATAGAAAATGAATAATAATTATTTATTAAATTCAAAGTAAAACATAATTTATAGTGGTTGAAAGCTAAGAATCTCCTTTGAAAACCCTTTCCATTTCATCAATTGTGGGCAAAAAAAAGTTGTCAACCACATAACCTACACATACCCATCATATCGCCACTTTTTCGCCCATCATGATATTGCACATACCCTATTTATTTATTGGTAAAGGAAGAGTTTCATGAATATTAACATAGTGAAATTCCTTGAACAAAAAAGGTGCTTTCAAGTTTTCCTCACATAGAGATTTGTATTTCTTATGAGAACAATTAAAATATTCATTTCAATTATCCTGGTTTCTAGCCTTTGGTAATATGCCAATAGTGTTTGCAAGTATGATAATATCATCATTTGTATTGATATGTGTACATTCACCTTTACAAATATATTTATTCATGCTTTGAGTGAATTCTTGATCTTTTTTACTAAGGGTATCCACCTTGTCATTTTGAAAGCTCACAGTTTGTTCATAAAAATGCTTTGTTTCCTTTGTAATTATGATCCAATCAATTATTTGATCAAAATTCTGAGGTTTTAATTATTGATGCAAGGTACTAAGCCCTAGTTCATCAATGTCATAGAACAAATCATTGTAGACTGAATTCTCAGGTCTTAGCCTCTTAGGGATTTCTAGCAAGGAATACAAAAACCTTGCTAGTAATTCATCTAGTGATTCCTCTTTATTCTTTTTCATACTAGCTAATTTCTTAATTATCAATTCTTGATCATTATTGTATGAATGCTAGTGAAATTTATCTTGACTTTTCTCAAGATCTGTTTGTTGTGAGAATGAAAAAAATGAGACATCAAGATTATCCTTATATTGATCATCTTTTTCTTTCCTATTTATTTCATCTTTATAATGTATACGAGGAGAACAAACACTTGCAGCCACATATCCTTCCATCATTGAGTATTTAATGGTATTTTATATGTCCATAGAAATATGATATGATTGTTGCAATGTCATAGGCTCTTTATCCCTTATCAAATAACTCATTTTATTTCTAAAAGCACCCAGATATGTAATTAACTTTTTTGCATCACTAGGTCTTAAATACTCAGGAATATCATTTACTGCTCTCATGAATCTGAGATTAAAAGAAGGGACTAACTCTTCTTCCTCTTGTTGGATTTCCCTAAATCTTCTTCTTATCTCATTGAGACTAATCTTTTCACCAAACTGTTCTATAAATACTATCATGAAAGCATCCCATGAAGCTATAGAACATTCTAGTAAATATAAGTACCAATTTCAAGCATCCTCTTTTAGTGACTAAGTAAACAACTTCATGACAACATCATTATGATTTATTTCAAAATATCCCATTACAACTATGAATACATTTAAATGCTTAGAAGATGACTCAATTTTTTTCCTATAAACTATGGTTAATGTTTCCCAATGCCATCAAGAATCTTGTTAGGGAAGCCTATGATATCTCAAAAGCTTAAAGACTTATATCTCTCAATACAAAACTTCCTTTGTGGGTATTCTAGGAGTTGTATGACTGAAATATTTGTATTTGTTATTCTACCACAGAAGATAGGGGAATGGTACATCTCTTTTGTATTTCTATTCGTTCTTCAAATGCTAAACCTATGGTAAATGCATAGCTTAAGTGTAGTTTATGCCTTTGCAATCTTTGAAAGGAATATTACAAAAGTAAGAATACTTATTACATTTCATCCAGGTATAACAAAATTTAACTCAAATATAGGCAATATGACTATAACTATTTCATTCATTAGTTCTTTAACTTGCCGATTTATGAATAAAGTATTTCTTCAATATCATTAAATGTATCTTATATACAATTATTTCTTCTTTTGTGTCAAAACAAAAGGGAAAATATCGGGATATATTTGTAGATATAACACTTTATTAGGCTCTTTGAATATAGTTGCTTTTTCCTTTGTAGAGGATCAAACTTCAACCATATGAAGGTGATTTCATCAATTGATTCCACTTTGAAATTCTTCGTCTTTCGCCCTCTCTTTTTCCTACTAGTATAGAGTTCTTCAAATTAGCCAGCCATTATCACTAAGAACTTTGTATTTAGAACCTCTATGACTCTATCAATCCAAGCTGTTGTACTACAAATATTTTCCCAAGTAGATCCCTAACAGAGTCACCATTTATGTTGGTTATTTTTTTAAGGACCAAACTTAATCTTAGTCCTTATCTATGAATTTTCCAAACTCTATTATCATCAATGTTGAGGATTGGAAAACACTTATGTAAAGTACTTAGTACCTCACTTCTTCTCTTCAGGCTCTCTGAGACCCAGGAGGGTAATCCTACACATGCTCATAATATCTCAAATTCAGTCAAGAGAACTTCCTCACACAGATGCATTCCTCAAGAAATTCACTTCATTAAAATCTTGTCAGACCTCAGGTGAGAGTTCTATTTGTATCAAAAAATGTGTTTATTTACTTAAAGTCAGAGCAGTGTAGTTTAGAGTATGTTATGAATTCATCTCAATCTTGAATGTTAGGGAAATTCGTTACTAGCTCAGTCAACCATGAGATAAAATAATAAAACAACCAGTACCCTATCTAACGGAATAAAAGAGTCATAACTTGCAATCAATCAGTAATACAATTATGATTGGACATAAAAAATTAATGGACTATTAGCATGCCACTTTGTAGCATCTAACTCACTATGTTTTAAAATAGTGCTTCCTTATCAATTCCTATATCCCTTTCTCACAAAATAATGGACTCATTTTAGCATTTAATCAACTCATTGAACTGAAGCATAAAAAAGCCTCATTCATTCAATGCAAATGATAGAAGAATAATGAAATTATAATTAACAACTTCATTCATAATTTGGAAGAAAAATACATAGGAGAGCAACATTTTAGAACTAATGTTCTCCTTCATTACTAATATTACTTTGTAAAACTATATTTAAGATCTTCACATAGTATAACTTTCACCCTTGATTTTCTTCTAGAATATTTATTACTGTATTTTACATTCTATTTGCTCTGAGAGCATAGAATTTACCTTGACCTATTCTGGACTAAAATCTCTAAACTCTCTCAACATAAGCCATGAAATTCGCTTTATAGACAAGGGAACAAAAAGCATCTGATTGAGTTACAATTTCATTTTCATTTCATTTCAATTTCAAAACCATAGTTTAACTGATTCCTCAAAGATCTCCCTAGGTAGTTTTTATGCAAACATTTGGGAACAGGGGAGGACCAAAAAAAAAACACATGTGTAGGATACCACTAGTCACTATCACTACATCCATGTTAAACAAAAAAGATTCCATATCATATTAGCTGAAGGACCTCCATAGTAGCATGGAAGAGCAAAAGACAAACCATAGACATATTGAAGCAAATACCTCTAATGCAAAGACCATGGTGTCATCAAGAACAAAAATAGGGAGGTGACCCTAGTCAGAGTTGTCGGCATCAAATAATTCCCAACCGCTCCTTGTCCTCGATGAAATTGGAGGGACCATCACCATGTTGTCATCAGAGCTCCCACATGACACCAAAGAAAGAAGGTATTGGCCATATCTTGAGTCAGTGTCACCTTCAGCATTTGAAGGAGTATTAAAGAGCACAATAGGAGAATTATCTTCTCCCAAGTAGGCCCTATGATTTTTATCCTTTTTCTTGGCCCTCTTCACTAGTTGACCTAGTTCCTTTCCTTTGAACTTGACCATTTCTCCCGAAATGGTAATTTTCTCAAGTTGTGCATACTTTGCACAATTGATTTCTTCTTACAACATCTAGCCTATACCTCATTTTCCCCTTTGAAACCTTAAGAAAAGCCTAGGATTCTTGTTTAGTTATAACCTCATGACACACAAATACATTGAGTCTGCTAGACCTTCTAACAAGTTGAATTGTCACACCAATTTTCCCCATCTCCAGAACAAGTAGAGTTTAACAATTTAAGACAAAGCTATAGGGAGGCAAACATACAAGGCTAGACTATTGTAACCAACCCAACAAAAAAATTCCTAACCATACTAGAGAACCCAATTTAAAACCAAACTTACTCAGGAAAAGAACACTCAATATTCACTCTTCTTCACACTACAAACTGGAAAGATGGTAAAAATGATCAATGATCAACCTACATTAAATAGACAATTTGGAGCATGCAAAATTAATGATTCAAGAACTCCTTGTGCAAGCAAGTTGATATTTTAACTTTTCTTTGAATCTAGGCCATTGTTCCTAAAACAATTAAAACTTCATCTATGGTGACCATGAGCATCGTTTTTCGACCATTAGCAACTTTCCTAGAAAATAGTGAGTCCATCTCAAATTCTACCATGTTTCCCTTTAATCTTGATTAATCATTCACAATCTGAAAATTAGCATGTATCGCCAACCTAATTCATGCCCTTTCATTAATATCAACAAAGTACATAAGACCTATGGATGTTGAATCTGCAAATGGTTAGCATTTTAAAACCAAACTAATAATCAACATCCCTATGAAATAACTCTACATGCTAATAATCCAATAAAAGCAACAAAGATATACATAGATAAATTGAAAGCATATAGTAAAACATGGAGAGAATTATATCTCATAGTGGATTGGTGCTTCTATGGAAAGAATCCCTTTTCCAATCCTTGCTTAAGCTCCATGATATGAAAATGATATGTTGATGATCAAGATGATGGATGGGAAAAATCAGTTCTCCAATGAAGAGTTACTTTGCATAAGCTTTGGGGATTTGTGGAGTTGTGGAGGATTTGAACAATAGAGGAGACCTCTATTTATGGCCAAAAGTGGTAAAAGAATGCCAAACATGGAGGATGTGGGACTAAAGATAAGCCAATGAGAAAAAGCCACTTGTCAACTTGTGATAGGATGAGGAATGTGCAAGATTTGGGAAATGTGCCCAAGAGAGGGAGATTCAATTTTGAATTTGAGAGTTAATGCTTCGTTTGACTTGTGCAAGGGACATGTAAGAGACATTAATTGCTTTGTTGGATGTGCATGTCCACTTGATTTTGAATTCAAACTTGAGGGAATATTCCTCCTAGATGCCATGTTGATGGAAAATGTTGATTTAATAAATCAATAAATTGTTTTATATGTACAAGTGGCAGAATCTAGAGAATACAAGTGATTAGGATTAGCATTTAATCATGGTTAGATTAGCTTAATGAAGATTTAGGTGAGTTTGACCTTTTTGACTTGAATATTTGATTTATTTAAATTAGAAAAGGATGGAAAATGCATTTGGTATTTAATTAAATAAAGTTTGGTTTATTTAATTAAAGGGATGATGTTTGATTTATTTAATTGAAAGGTTAATGTTAAAGTTTGTTTAATTTTAAATTAATGACCTTAGGAGATGGAAATTAATGAGATTACCTGATGAATGGATGAAGATGAACTTGATTAATGGACCTAATGCATGATGCTAATTTTTCATGTCTACATTTTTCCCCTCTTTCAAAGAATAAGCTTGCCATGATCAAAATTCAAAAAAAATCTGATTTTTTCGGATGCCCCAGGGGAAAGAAGTACATTGGTACATTGCCCCCTCGAGAGATAGAGTGAAAATATATTATTTGAGGGTTGATCTCACGATAAAGAGGTTCAAACTGGATGGCTATGGATGATTGTGATGATGATGAGATGATGATGTGACATGCTATGATTATGCAATAGCGATAAAGAGGTTCAAAATGGATGGTATGGATGATTGCGATGATGATGCAAATGAGATGATGATATGATATGCTATGATTATGCAATAGATGTTTTATGCAAATGTATGATTTATGAGATGCTTAGACTAATAGATCTATATTATGATGATGACTATGTATGTGAGATGATATGCCAAATGTTGATGGTTTGTGGATATAGGATGGATGTAGTATGGATGCATGATGGATGCATGATGGATGCATTTGTGATGTTATGTCAGCATGGAGATAAGAAAGAAGAAATAAGATGATGAAAAGAGGATCCAACAAGTCCATGATTTGATGAGACTTTATGAGAGATGACAATGATGATAGATGATGATGAGAAATGAATGATTTTCTTATCAAGGATTGGGATTTTAAAAGTGCTGCTTACCTTATGTTTGATTACACACGTAGATATGATGCATCAAGGTATAAAGAATGAGGATGGAATTGCACCTAGTGCGATGGACTTTGACTCGACAAACAGATAGGATTATTCTTGTTCACACTTGACATACAGAAACCTTGCGAGGACGTACCTAACAAAAAAATTATTCACCAAGTTATTTTACAAGAATGTCCAACAAGCATAGCAGACAAAAGGATAATGCTCGTTGCCCCATTCCTATCTCTCTAAATCCTTTGTTCAGATATATCAAGAGGTCCTTGGAATGAGCGCAATAAGGTAAATCAAAAGAAAATATTAAGTACACAAACAAGTCAATTCTCTTCATATCTCTAGCCAAAAGGATTTGTTTTGATAGGATAAGAATCCAAGGTGATATCCAAAATGATGCCCATTGTCGGAACAATATATCCTAGGACATTCATTGTATAGGATGATGATGGTTTGATAAGTTGATTGATAGGCTGTTGATATAAGGTTGATTGACATGTTTGAAAATGATCAAGAGTTTGATTTTGCATTTAATGGTTTGTTGCTTCAATTTTTATTTTATGATTGAAGCTTGCTTTTGCCAATTGTTGTGATTGCTTCTGTTTGTTTTTCCAAGGGATGAAGGTGACGATCAATTTATTATGCATGATTGATTATTTCGAGTGAAAGAGAAATGAGATGGATGGATTTTTTCAAATATTTGGATGTTTTTGACATTTTTGGAATGTTTTTAGGCTGTTTTTGGTATTTTTGGATTTTATAAATGTTTTGATTTTTGATTTTTTGAATGTTTTTGGATTTTGTGTTCTTTGAATGTTTTTTGGATTTTGATGGTTTTTGAATGTTTTTGGATTTTGATATTTTCTAAATGTTTTTGGATTTTGATGTTTTATGAATGTTTTTGGATTTTGATGTTTTCTGAATGTTTTTGGATTTTGATGTTTTCTGAATGTTTTTGGATTTTGATGTCTCGAGGGCTAATCAAAGATGAGCCTTGCCTACGTTTAAGCTCAAAGACAACATAGTTCAGATTCCAATGTTTTTGATGTTTTTCTGATTTTATGAGTGTTTTTGGATTTTTCGATGTTTTGGATATTTTTGGATTTTTCACACAATTTTGACGATTTGGATATGGACTTGTGTGACTATATTAGTTCTCTATTTGGGATTTTTTTGAAGACCAAGATAAGGTTGATTGATCAAATTGATGGATTGATGATGATGATAGCATTGTTGAGGATACACAACAATGTAAGGATAGTGTTAAGCAACACAATGATTGGGAAGGATATATCCCAAGATGATGATGAATTGATGATGATCTGATCAAGACTGATGATGATAACATTGTTGAGGATGCACAACAATGCAAGGACGTGATTGATCATGATTGATGATGATAACACTGCTGAGGATGCACAACAATGCAAGGATAGTGTTAACCAACACAAAGATATCCTGAGATGATGATTTTTTTATTGGATTTGATTGATCATGATTGATGAAGCTTGATTTGGAACAAAAGTTGTCTGAATGATTTGATGTGACGTTGATGTGCAAATTAGATGCGACTGATATCGATTGTTTGGATCGATGTTAGATAAAAAGGTGAATACTGATAAGGAACATCTTCTTGTCAAAATATGCCATGGGCTAGTGATTTGGAATTTTTCTCACAAATTCTTTGACCAATTTGGTTTCACGTTTTCCAATGCTTGGATCACCACATAAGTTGGAGAATATAGATCAAGATTTATTCCCGAAGCAAGATGTAAATATCCACCCCCAAGTGTCTAGCAATGTATGGAATATCATGTGTGGATGCTTGGATAGGTGTATGCATAGATGGATGGATATGGATTATCTTGCTATAAGATAAGGTGTTCAAATAAAGAATGTTCATTTGGATAGTGCTTCACGGCTTAGATAATGTTGTATAGGATAAGCTCAATGAACACAACCTATGTCAAGATGTTTACCATAAGCAAGCATAAAGTGTGCCCCAAACTTTCATCAAGATCAAGATAACTTGGATGTTGGACATAGATGGATGAAAATGGATTGGATAAATGGCTCATGGATGGATGGATTTATTATGGATAATGTGGAATGCTAGATTTATTATGGATGAGATGAGATGCTTTCATCTGAACTGGTGCACACAGATGCTCGATTCTACACATGACGCCTGTTTGCTAGGTTTTCATCATGGTCTTGCCCAAAGTGCCACCTATGCAGTTTTCACTAGAGGATGATTTTTTTTTATCTTTACTCTTTTCAATCCTTTTTTTGATTTTTTTGGATTTTCATATTTTTTGGCTTTTTTTTTTTGGATTTTTCTGAAAGATTTTAAACTCATGCTAAATCACAAGGTGTTGCTGATGTAGATGCCCTTATCATAATGTGCCATTGATATCCTGCTTGAAGAAGTTGCTTTGCTAAGATACGTGCACTTGAATGCAACTTTTGGGATTTCTTGATCTACTTCATCGATACCAGAGTTAACTTTGTCTTTGTGCGCACATCATGATAGAGTGCCTTCAAAATCCTTATGATGAAGGGTCCTTTCCAATACATGGTCAATGTGAGAATTGAATATCATGCGTGGAGGCGTGGATAAAGTGTGTTTAGGGATAAAAGATGGATTGGTTGATAGTTTTGAACCTTTGACTCTCCAAACTTGGGAAGATGAGCAATGATGGGTGGATATGAAAGTATGCATGGAATTAGGACCAACTGCTTGATACACTTTATACATCACTTGAAAAGCTTTCTTTTGATTTTGTGGACATCTTTGATGGATACTTTTCCCTTTTTTATTTTTCCCCATAATTTCTTTGACTACTAGAGTTTGATAGGGATGATCTTTCTTTGTATTTATTGGTATCCATTTGTATTTGACTTGTCCATTATGCTTCTCAGCTTCTTTTTCTTTGATAACATTCTTCTTACTTTGATTCAATTCTTTCTTTTCACGTTGATCCCAATTCCTGGATGGGTTAATGGATGGATGAAGATTCATGACATGACTGGTTGTAGTATTGACACTAGTTTCATCATAAGGACTCTTCGTGCTCCCTATGTTGATGCTTGCTTGAGACAAATTTGCCCCCAGTATTGTGGAAGTAGTACCTTGATGCTTTGATTCCGCCTATTCTAAGAGCTTTTGTTTAGAATGCATTCTCCGATAAACAACCACTGTAGATGATGTTATTTCAATTGGATGCCCTGAAATATCTTGTTCTGTCTGACCTATTTCCTTGAGTGGATAATGCTGGATATCTTTATTCATGATGTCCTTGGTCTGAATTTGGGATATGTCTGATCTTGATGTTGACAACTCTGCTTCACTGTATGAATCAATAACCTGCTCTTTTTGTGTAACAATGTCAGGAATAAAGGGATCTTGCTCTGAATGAAGATCATCTATGTGTCCATCCATAAAAAGCCTGTCATGGGTAGATGGAGGAGTATGTGCATATTGCATAGATAGGAGAGTGTCCATTACATCATTGTAGTATCTTGGAGATACAAATTATTGATCTTGAATGATCTTGGAATTGCTTTCAACATGCTTTGGATCAAGTTCCTGACATGGGTCAGTTTCAAAGGATGCTTGGATATCTTTATTAGGCATGGGAATTGGCACAATATCCTCTTGGTCTTTGAGTGGACTTGGATCAAGTGTCAAGTTGAGGATTCCTTTAGTATCTATAACCATGAGGTCAAAGGGGGTCAATATGTCTTGGAAAGGACAACTGCTAGACTTTGGTGAAAGATGTTGATCATGATTTGGAATGAATTCTTGAAATATGTCATCTAACTCATAAGGTGGTGTAGAGACATTTTCAACATGATCATAGGTCAATGGATCATGCATTATGTCAATAGGATCAAATAATCCTAACACTCCTTGAAATAGATCACTAAAAAGTGGCTCTTGATGTATGGTGAGTTGATCATTGGATGGGGTAGAAACATCCTCAATATGCTCCTTAATTGAGAGATCTTGAAAATTGTTTTCAACAATTGTGGCAAAGAGATTGTGAATGTCTTCAACCATAGGGTCAAGTGATGTTGACATTTCCTGAATTGGATCATTGTCGAGTATTGTTGGTGGATTTTGATCATGATTGAAAAGTGACTCTTGACCTATGTTGATTTGATCTTCAAATGAGATAGAAGCATTTTCAACGTGCTCTTTGATGGATAGATCTTGATCATTGTTTTCAACAATTGTGTTGGGGAGATTGTCAATGCTATCACTAGTAGTTGAATGTTCATTGTTATCCCCAATAGTTATCATTTTTTGTGTTTGTGCTTGTGTTTGTTGGGTAGCTTGAGAGGCTTGTTGCACTTGTTGAGCTTGTATTACTTGTTGTACTTTTTGAGCTTGTATTGCTTGCTGTGTTTGTAGATATTGTTGGATGGACTTTTGGTAAGCATGGTGAGCTTTTAGTGCAATGTCATATTGTCTTGCTACATTTGGTTTGGGTGGTAGTGGTGGCAGATTCAAAACTGTGTTGGATATAGTGACAAGTGGTTGAGATACAGTTGGAGTGATCGTGAGGGTTTGAGATGTGATGGGTGTGATTGGGGTGGTTGGAATGATCAAAATGATAGGGATGGTTGGAATGACCAAGGTGATAGGCCCTTGGGAGACCATGTTTTGATTTGTTGGGATCAACATTGTTGCTTGATTGAATACCATCTGTTGGCACAATGTGGATGATATACTCAAAGGATTTGATGTGATGGATTGATTGGTGTTAGGTGGATTGATTTGGATGGAGTGATTGGTGTTAGGTAAAGGGGGAAGCCCTAAACCAAGGAATGATGTTGATATGGGTAATGGTGGTGGAGATGTCTCTTGGCGTAATGACTCCACTATTTTGGCAAGTGTAGCAATTTGATCTCGCCAAATTTGTTCTTGATTTCGATCTTGACTCCCTTGATATAGTTGATTTGGTTTTTGTTCAAGAAAATTTTGAGTGTGTACTTTTGTTTTATTTTGGAGAATGTTCTGATTTGGGATGATGTTCAAATTTGGCATTATGGGTTGAAATTGAACATTGTTGATGTTCGGAATCACATTGCCTTGTTTTAGGTAACTCTAATCTTGCATGGTGTTTCCTTGACTTGGAGTCATTAACATCTTGTTTGGATTTTGAACAATATTCATATGATTTGTAACCATATTTATCTGAAAGTTTTCCAGATTCATGTTTTGAAAACTTGTACTTGGTACATTCTCATTTGGCATGTAGGGATTTGGTGGGATGACGTTGTTCGTTTGAAGGATCATGCATTGATTGTTTGGTTGGTGGACTTGTAGGTTTGGATTTAGATCTACCATTGGGAAATGTGTTCCAATCTTTGATTTGGGCATACTCACACTTGTTGTGCCATTGACATTTGTAGAAACTAATGAACCTATGTAGGGATTTTATAAGTGTGATTTTTGATAATCAATCAGCATTGTTAGGCTTTGATAGCTTAGTTGACTTGGATTACTCATGATGTATGAATCAAGTTTATATTCCATGTTCATCTTGTGTTTTGACCTTGTTGCAAAAGGTGACCTCTAAGGTTCTTAGGACTTAATCACGAGATGAAGGATGAAAGATGTAAATGATATGAGTGTTTGAACATTTAGGGAATTTGTATCAATGCTAGACTTAGGCCTTGATTTTGATTGTTTGATTTGGATAATGAACTTGTAAACCCTAAAATGTTGGATGTAATCTTAGGATTAACTTGTTCAAAGGATTGCTAATTCAATTAAGTGTATGAGAAAGGATGCATTCCCCTACACCTAACTAAACAATGTGGTTTAGATTTTGATGACTTACCTAAGTCTAGAATAATGTTTCCAAAAGCTCTAAAGTTGTTTGGTGGGATGGATTTTGATAGATGTTTGGAATTTGGATGAATTTTTTGATTTTTTATCCTAAATAAATCTAGGAAGGACTTGTTTACGAGACCAAGATAGTGAAGAACATGCCTTTCTCTAAAAGTAATTTAAACCAAAAGACCAATGTTTGCATGAAAACCATATGACCAAAAGATGCCAAGCACATATGTGGGGTCCAATTGATTTAATCTTTTCTTAGTGGATTCTTTTTACCACAAACACACTCTTGATTGGATTTTGAATCTAGATGTCTAATGTCTCAACTTTCCCCTTATCCCACAAAGCGTATTATGTGGAAACCAAGGAAATTTGAGGCAAGACTTACCTAAAGTTGACTTTAGTAGAAACAAATTGAGATTCAATCCAAATGTTTAGAAGCCTCTAAGGAGATGAATCCCAAGGGAAAGCAATAACATGTGAATTTGTTCAAGGATATTTGCTTCTCCTAAAGGGTTTGAGATTTGATGCTCATGTTGAATGTTGGTTTTCAATGTTTTCGATCAAAGCATTATATTTTCAAACTAACTCACAAGTAATATAACATCCTAGCTCAATTGGTACATTTTTCTTAGTGGGCTTGCCTCATGCCCTTCATAGTAGAAGAGATGATTTTACATGCAACCAAGGATAAAATATAAAGGTATGTTAAGAATGAAGTCTTAACCTCTATATTTCAACCAAGATCGGACATGGTAAGTAACTTTTTGGAATCTAAATTCCAATGCACCACTTTGATAAACTTGTTGGATGGACTGGTTGGCTTCTACAAACAAGGTTCTTAATGACTGAACATCAGGAATATGGCACCTTGCGAGTGTCTAGCAAGCCACTAAAGGCTTTAACCAATCCTACTAGGGGCTCTTATACATTTTACGGTAGTACCCCATTCTGAAAGACATTGTATGGCTAAGGCCTACATACCATGAAGACTTGATAGTTTAGTCTTATCCATTTATATACTGGCCCGAATGAAAAACTAGTTGGAATTTCCTTCGAGTTCTCCTTTCAGATGTGTCTCTTAGGCAGGCCCCTTTAAAGGTGACTCAAAGCAATAAAATGTATTTTGAGTGTTTCTCTTGCACCCTAGATCGCACGAAGTGCAAGGGGAGAGGATACACACTCAAAATGCACTAAAAACAAAATCACACAAATCAAGCACTTGTTCGTTTTATAGCCTCAAAGCAAAGATGAATTCATTTAAGAGCACCAAGCTGAATGTGAAGTTGATTTGTTCAATTTTAGTGCAAAAGTAAAAGACTAGTAAGTTTCTAACATTCAATTTTAGACCAATTTTGAAAAGATCAAGATAGCGATTGATTTTAAATCCAAATTGAAAGAAAGTTGTCCTAAAACAGAAAATGAAAGTAGCAAATGGAAGATCTAATAAGCATTAAAAAATGCTTTTTCCAAGTTCAAGCGCCTACTTTCTAATTCAAGTCTGTCGTTATTTGATTCCTATTCAAGAGCAACCATCGTTGTTTCTTGATGCCAACCTTATAGAGAGGTCTCCAATAGTTATTTCAAATTCATCCCACTAGTCAAAAGTTTAACTTAAATGCAATATCAATGAGAAAATATTGTCCCCACTCCAAGTTGATATTTGGGGAAATCAGCCTGCAAAAAGTGATTAGATGATCATGAAAACAACTAGATATTTGTCACAAGTTGCCACCTATTAAATGCACTCAACTATTTTCCTACTCCAAGTTACTCTGATTAAATGTAACAGCTAGATATCCCAACATATTGTGCAGCAGAAATAATTAAAACCTACACTAGCTGCCAAAGAAGGATGGTGAATTTAAAATAAAACAACTACTGTCCCACATTTAATGAAACTATAGTAAAATGGTATTGCATTTGTAGTTGCATAGCCAGTGTAAGCCATCCATCAAACAATTTAATTCTCTCACTTCAAATAGGTATTTTGCAACTGAATTGTGCTCTCTTTACTATAGCTTCAAGATATTTCATCTTGGATTGCGCAATGTCAAATATTAGAATAAACCTTTTCCAATTTGGTGGGCAGCAACACAAAAGAAGGTCGCTATAATTAGTGCGTACTTGTTCTTGTTTAGAAAGTTTGATTTTCCAAACGATCTCAATCCTCTGAAGCCATGTCAGCCATCACTTTCAATAGTCTGACATCACAAGTTTCCATTGTCAGATCACCAAGTGCCTGAGTATAAAGAATACGTTACATTACAACATGAATATCATAGAGGAGGCTCCTTCACATATTGTGTGCATCACAATGCTTTGTAGACTGTTCATAAATACTCAATAATATTAAATGGCGATTAGAAGCAGCTAACTATCTACATCATGAACTTTGGAGTATTTATCAGGTTCAAACACACAACGCGATGGGATTGGCATGATAGATTTTTTGGATACAATCAATGTCTTAAAGACATAGAGGTGTAAAGCATATAGGCGTAGCAAATGAAACAACTAGCCTACACTATAATACCTTGCACCATGTCAAGTATCCAGTAATAATGAAGGGACATCCATCAACACATAAAAGCAGATTTTTTTTTTGGAACGGAACAGCATAGAAAAGGAACGCGAACTGTTTGACAGAATGTTTAAAGAAGACACATTAATGCTCAATTGAAGACTCTCCTAAGGCTAAAGAAAAGAATCATTTATCAACCACCATTCATTCGGCTTCATCCCAAGCATGATGATAGCAGTTACGTGACCAGTTCAGTAAGGATAATAGTTGCCTAAACTGAACAAAGAAGCAAGCAAGATGATTGGGGCAGAGGTTCAATCTAATCATGAAGACGTTATCAAATATGAGATTAACTTTGTCAGCTTCCCTTAGTGCAACTTTCCTGTTACTATTTGTGATCGATTGCCTTCAATGCTTTAATGTGGGTTGAAAATAGAAGAAATCTGTCACATCAATTATCTTTTCACACATTGATGAATGAATGCACTAAGTTAGAGGGTGGTATTGAAGCTATCGCCTAGATGGCAGTTTGACTACCACTTAGGAGGCGAAACACTTGTAATGTCGTGAAGGAGCCTTGTTATTGTGAAGCTTGATATAAAGATGTCATGACTTACAGACTTTAGAAAAAAACTGAAGACTATACACCTCGATATATCATGTCAGCTATGTGACGACACTAACAAGTTCCATTGACAACAAATTTTTAACACAACCTTCATTAGTAACTTCCCCGCTACTAAATGCTTGTGAGTCTTATGCGTAACAAGGACATCATGGCTCCACACAGTCTTTACAACTACATTAGTAAATACAATGGTGGAAAGAGATAGAAACAATGATGCCCATACATCATTGACTGGTGTGATTTAGGGTAAACCATTAGTCACCTTTCAAAACACTTTGGAAGATATCTTAATGAAGGCTAAGCAATAATGACGCATTTTGTAAAAGAAGAACAAAGCTAGTAACGAATCTGCCAGAGCTGGCGAGTAACCAAATTGCTGAAGCATAGATAAGACATTTTACTATTTAACCTAACGCATCAACAAGGCACGTTGTTATTTAAAAAAATGGCTCAGACCAGTGTTTCAAAAGACCTCAAGCTTATCTGTGAAACAGAGATGGGCCTGTTAACACAGTGCTACTATTTTGACTATGTCCAAAGATGTTTGGTGATAAACATTCAAAATATCCAAAGACTCCAAAAGTGGACAAGCATGACTAATGGGCATTTGGAAAGGCCATGAATAATGTGAAGACACACTGCACTTTTAGTGAAGGAGCCATAACTTCCAAACTGAACTGTTACTTTCTAAAACCTTCGTCGAAAAGAATCTCAAGCTTAATGATGCAAGGAAAAAAAATCAAGATAAGGATTCAAACGTTGAGATTAGAAAGGCGAACCAATAAAATCCAGAAAATAATATTTAACAAATAGTAAGTTAATAATCCATGAAACTGATTATCTTTCAACTAATCCATATTTCCAAACACATTTAAGACGGAGACCAGCAAATAAATGATTTAAAAACTTTCAGGCTAATGCAAAAAATTCCACTTCGCCCTCCTTCTAGCACCATTTTGTGGATGTCGAATCTACAAATGGTTAGCATTTTAAAACCAAACTAATAATTGACATCCCTATGAAAATGAGATGATGTAATGAGAGGATTTATATAGTGACAATGTGTATCACGTATCACTAATATAGAATTGTAGCACTTAAAACATATTTGTGATATGCGATACAAAGGAATTTCATCATAGCACTCATCATTGATCTTAAATTTATCATTTTATGACCATCCGCGATGAGCGATAAGATTGTAAGGCTAGAGTACATCGCTTATCGCTATTACAATGCTCAAGGCTCAAAAGCCATTAGTGATAAGCAATTCCTTAACAATACACAAAACATCACTCATCACTGATTGTTCCAAGAGTTGCACCAGCTATTCGCAATGAGCGAGAATAAAGAAATGTTGCTCATTGCTCATTGCTAATTTAGGACATACAATTTTAAAGAGATCAACAATGAGTGATAAAGTAAGATGGTCATTTCAAGACTGAAGTGGAAACTTTAAACATGTGCACTTAAGTTGTTCTGAGGAGGGGACCCTCTAGGATAATGTGATAGAAGGGACCAAAAACTTTGAAGTCACAAAATGTAAAGGATGTAAAGGCAGAAAAGGGGCCCTTTACCTAACCTTATAAAAATTATAAGACTCAGACCTAGACTTGAGTGACCGGTTACTTGATTATAGTGAATGACATAAGATGTTTTTAAGTGACAGGCAATAGATGATAAAAATTTAACGAACAAATAGAATGTTACAAAAATTTCTAATGAACAAAACCCTAAACCCTCAGATATCAGCCCTACATCAAAATGTGACAAAAGTTTGAGATGGAACAAAAATAAAATTTGAGGGTTCCATCGCCATCTTTGAGTCTTAGCATTAGAAAGTGGCTATTCTTTAGGACTCATTGGATTTGTTGATTTGGGAAATCAACGCATCCTATCAATAATAAACCTTATATAATTGTAAGGTTGAGACACATTTTCCCAACAGGATGGTCCGTGAATAAGAAAATTTGGAAAACTCTATTTATTTACTGATCATACTCTATGATGAAGAAACTATCCATGAAATTCCAACTAAATAGGAAATAAAATTTGATCTAAAATACAAAGGGAATGGATTTACTATTTCCTGATAGTAATCAACTCCTACATGAATTGGGCTAAATAAAATTTCCCTCTAAATAATGAATGATACAAACATATGCTTCAAGAATAATAAGTCTCTAAATACAATGTTCAACTATATTTTGTCTAAAAAAAGTGGTAAATAAAAAATATACTACTTGGAAGTGAAACAAGAATTAAAGAAGGAATTACTAATATCACTACTATCTTATTCTCATTATTCTTAGAAATCCATTCCATTTGATCAATATTTTTATCTTCTTCGTATACTACTATTTGGAAACTCATCTTTACATGTCCAATATCTCCCAAAAATCCTAGCAGTAATAGGTTTTCTATTGACCATTCCAAATGAATTATGGAGGAAACTTAAGAAAAATAAGAGGAACATACCATGGATACCTATTACAGTTAACCCATAACTGTATGGCAGCCTTAACCACATATTTAGAACTTATCCTCCCACCATTACACATAGAAATAAATTACTTTTAATTTTTCTTAAGGTTTTTTGAATTATATTGGTGGTGCCTTTAGCAATAAATACAAAAACACATGTAAGGAATTTAATTTTTCTCTCACCCAAATTTTGATTAAGTGTAGTCATTTTTATGTTTCTTTGACAATTTTTTTATAAATTTCCCTAGCCAAAATATTTAGTTGCCATTTTTAGTTTTTTGCAATCACTAATGTTCACATTTTAGAATCTTAAAAAAGAAAAACCATTAAGAAGTTGGTTAGTTTTCTCCTTTAGCTAATGTATTAGTCTAAGCACCAAAATAACAAATACAATATTAAACTAATAGTCCCTTCAATAAGACCCTTCAATTTGTTTTGAGAGAAATTTAGATAGAATAAGACCAACAAATCTATAGGTGTATGATTTCCCCATCCTAACCATCTTATATACAAATGAATGTCACATAAGAAAGTAACAATATTTTCAAAACCATCAGCCAAAACATGGAGCCCATTTTGTGAGTTCAAATTACTCTTCCCAATCCCAATGGCCCCTCATGATGAGTGAGCCTACTAGGAATACTGTGTAACTTTTTATGTCATACTTTCCACCCATCAAAATAGGACTACATTTTGAACTATTTAATCCTATTCAAGATGCTCTTACCCACCATTCTTATGGATCATAAATTACTTAAAAAGTGTCTTGCATATGCTTCGAAATCCATTTTGTAAGCCAGTCTTATGTACTCTTACTTGTCATGGATTCTCTTATGCATCTTACAAGGTCAAAGATACTCTTTTAATTTTTAAATGATTTAGATGCTCTTGCAGACATCATAATAAAATATCTAATTCATATAATGTGCCATTAAAAGAATCTTGAATTTCCTTCTAAATGAAAATACATTTTCCATATGAACCCATATGCAATTTGGGGCTTTCCGATCGATAAGGCCTAATAGGTAACACATGATTTGATAGTTTGCACAAATTGTGCCGGTCGGTTTGGTTCACCGTTATAAAATGAATGGTGATATAAAGTTTTGCCCTATAAAGAAATAATAGTATGTATAAAACTGAAACGTTTAATATTTTACCTGGAACGAACGGGGTCCATCTTTATCAAAAGAGTCTTATTTAATCTTTTGTCAACGGAAGAAAGCTAAACCTTCCCTCAAGTTCAGCAGATAAAGCAGGGTATGCATTAAAGCCTCCATGTGATGTGCTGTACAAACTTGCCCGCAGTCAACGAACTTTTTGTCTATGAATTTGCTTCAAACAATGCTGAAGGGTTGCTCGCAGTTGGAGATTTAGAAGGATTAAGTTGTGCCAAAGGGAAAAGAATATACCAGTCGTTATGGATGGAGGACAGGATAAAAAAGTCTCTGACAAATTCAGGAAGGATGAAGCGAAGCAAAAGAGGCAAAACGTGAATGAAGCGAAGAAAAAGGAGGATGAAGCGAAGCAAAAGAATGGAGGAAATGTTGCAGGTAAAAACGCCTCTGACAACGCCTCTGACAAATTCGTGAATGAAGCGAAGAAAAAGGAGGATGAAGCGAAGCAAAAGAATGGAGGAAATATTGCAGGTAAAAACGGCTGTGACAACGCCTGTGACGAATTCGTGAATGAAGCGAAGAAAAAGGACGATGAAGCGAAGCAAAAGAATGGAGGAAATGTTAAAGGTAGAAACGCCTGTGACACATTAGTGAAAGATGCGAAGAAAAAGGAGGATGAAGCGAAGCAGAAGAATGGAGGAAATGTTGAAGGTAAAAACGCCTCTGACAAATTCGGGAAGCATGAAGCGAAGCAAAAGAATGGAGGAAATGTTAAAGGTGAAGAAGTCTGTGAGAAATTCAAGAAGCATGAAGCGAAGCAAAAGAAGCACTAATCTCATTTCACCATTTGCAGCTGAGTCATCTGTTCCAAAGGGCAATGATAAAGTGCGCGGGACGAGGAATAAGCCAGCTTATAACAAATGATAGCTGAAATCACTGCTGACCGTGTTCTAAATTAGCGGTTAAATTTTGTAATAATGTTGTCTTCAGTGATTTTGTGTTTAATATAGTAAGTTATCTAGTTATGTTAGTTTTGTTTTATGTGAGTTGCCATGTGGTTTGGATAGTTACATTATGGAAAGACTTTACAAAAGTCGTATTGTAATGCTTTTAATTTCATTGTTGAATGATTAGTATCTCAAAAATTTAGTACTATTAGTATTTCGTCTGTTATTCCGATTGTTGAGTTTGTTTTTCCAACTGTTGTGTTGATTTTAGGATACATATTTGGTGTTTTTAAGGAGGATATGGACTATAATGTTTATACTTGGGTTGAAGCATAATACAATGGTTTCTATTTGATCATTATATGAATTTCTTATATTTCATACTTCTCTTCATGGACAATTAGACTCTTGTGTTCAAGATGGTGGTCACTTGATGGATGATTCAGGTTTCCTTATTAAGCTTGCAAACACTAAGAGGTTAGTTGAAACTGCCTCATATTATATCCCTATTAAATTTAGCTCATTTTTCAAAGTGTATTATGTATTTTTAATGTAAATAAAAAATGGGAGAACACTAGGATTAGGTTTCTTATTAACCGAATAATGTCTAATCCAACTTAATTATTTATACCTCATTAGTTGCATTTCAAAAGAGTTTGTGGAGTGAGGAAAATAGGATGTCTATTTGAGGATTGGGATATATGTAATTATTTTACTATTCAATGGTAACTAGTAAGAGTATTGTAATGAGGCATGAATGAATGCATTATATAGAAGACTTAGATTATCTTCTATTATTAATGGCTATAAGATAGAATTACTGCTTCATGAAGGAGTCCTTTGGAGTAACATATACCAACTGGAGTGATGGAAGTAGAGCATATTCTTATCAAGGATGTATAATCTATTCATGGAGAACATTATATCAAAGTTTTACAAATTTATACTATGGTATTTGAGGACCTTATTGAGGCACATGTTGTTACTTTTTGGTAATTTTTTTGGTTTAGTTTTATATGCTAATGGATTATAGAATCCATCAAAATTGTTAGAGAAAAACTAATTTCCATTATTAGTCCTCAAAAATTTATTTTCTTTCTAGTCTATGGTTTGTCCACCCTCTTCCATTCTCAAGGAATGTAATTTCTTCCTCAAGAAAATATTGTGCACTAAAGATTTCACTTCATACATCTCACCAAGTTTCTTCCATAGTTTTTGTTCAGAAGTCTCTTCATGGACGTTGATTAAAACAAAGTTTACCAAGCACAATCGAATTAGACCCTTCGCTTTATGGTTCATAACATCATATTGAGCAACCTAAGTAGGATATGCAGGCCTTGAAACATTCTCATCAACAACATCTCATAGATCTTGATCTATGAACAAATCCTCCATCTTTAGCTTCCACATCTCAAAATTATTTCAAAAAAAAATTTCCACCTCTATTGTCCTCGATGAAATTTCCATCTAAATATTCCTGCAACAAGGTCACAAAGTGTCTTTTGCACAAGCTCCCACTGAAACCGGGATTAGTTCAAAAAACCTGACAACCCACGACTGAAACCAAAGGTTATTAGGCTTTGATACCCCTTCTAAGAAAGCTAAGGTAGCGTAACAAATTCCTACACTATTGCTAAGAAAAGAATAATGAAAAACTTTATAAATATTTAATAGTTGCAGAAACTTAAAAAGAATAAATATAAATATCATACATACTACGGCATAGTGATTTACTTGGGGAAAATCCTTTCAAGAGAAAAATACAACAATCCAAAAGCCACTTAACATATTATTTAGAAATCACAAAGATTACAATATACTTGCAAAGTAAGCCTCTCATAGGAGTATCACCACCAGAGATCCAAAGAAAATATGACCACTATCACACTGTTAAAATAAATCATTGAATATAATCATAGTACAACACCATCATAAAATAGGGTTACCTTCTAGGGCAAGGCATGCCAAAAAAATATCCACCATTAGATGTAAAACCTAATAATTAACAGTCTATATTTTTAATATATTATTTATTTAATGTATGTAAGCCATTTTAGGAGTATTTTGAAAAATTTAACATTCTCACATTTCACTCTCTGCTACCAATGTATACACGTATCTGAGAAACTAGGATATATATATATACCTCCTATCAACAATAAGCCTTATATAATTGAAAGGTGGAGACACATTTTCCCAACAGGATGGTCCATGAATAAGAAAAATTGAAAAATTCTATTTATTTACTAATCATACTCTATGATGAAGAAAATATCCATGAAAGTTCTGATGAGCTTAAAAAATGCTCATAATTTGAATGTTATGATAAACTTTTAATGTCTTTACTTTTGTTATTTCATGACTATTGAAACCTTTTATGGGGATATCCTATAGCATAATACTTTCATATTCCTGCAGCTCATTGTGTTGACTTGATTGCATTTATTGCCCCATTGACTCCCTAAAATGGCTGGTATATTGTATACAGTTTTTGAATGATGAAGTAGATTTAAAATGTGTGATTAATGAATAGATATCGTGTATGTGCCATACGCCTTTTCTCTCGCATTAGTTACCTTTTGTTTCACAGATTGTTGAAGATTGCTCGAGTCAAGCGCAGCCGATCTCGGCCTTGCAGTAAAGTCCATTTTCAGCACGACTTCGAGGAAGCTCCGGTGAAGACTCTATGACCAAAACCTTGGGAAAGAATTTTAATGACAGTCAATCTGGAAAGAGTGGAGCACTAGATTCTCTCTGAATTGGGTTGAACGCATAAATTCATTATGAAGTCTGATCCTTGATTTGGGGATATACTTTACTTTCACGTCTTTCTTTGATAGAGTTAGTTAGTTGCTCCCCTGTTTTTAAATAAAGTTCTCCTCCTATGCGAGAGAGACAAGGGGGATGATAGTTAGAAAAAGTTAGAGGTATAGTGATAGCAGATATCATGTAAGAGTCAGTATGATAATGAGAAATAAAATCTGTATGATCAAAGACAGAGTTTGTTGTTAGTTTCCACATCAACAAAGCAATGTATACCATTCTGTTTTCATGAATAAAGTTCAATGAAGTTCTGAGTTTAGCATCTGTGTAATCGTTAGATGCTTGCTAAGGGGGCCCACTTAGTAAGTATATATAGCTAGCTAGTTAGTTGTTCTTTTCTGTTGATCTTCAGTTAGCTTTCATCTTTTAAAGTTTTTATACAAACTCAGTCTTGTACTGCTCCTGCAGCATAGAGAATCCATCCCTGTGCCTGTTCCTGCAGCATAAGACCAGTTTATGGTTTGTGCTTCAGTCGTAGCTGTTATGATTTTTGTTTTAATCAAAGCATAGCTGAGTTAAAGAACATTGCATTACCTTCCTGTAGCGTGGATAGAATTCCTTTCCAGTATTTATTTCTGCTAAGATTTGACCAAAACTAGTTCTTAGTGCATATATTTTACTGTGCCATTTAAAGTATACGTCCCCTGGTTTGACAAGTAAATGAACATCCATAGAGAGATATAAGTCACCTGTTGGAATGTCCAATTCCTATGAAAGGTTTTATTGTGATTTTAATATCCTTTTATGGGTGCGGCCATTTTTGGCGCCGTTGCTGGGGATGGCGTCCAACTAGGAATTTGTTAGAGGTCATATTTTGCATTAGTTTAGTTTGTTAGTTAAAAATTTTCAAAATCTTTCAAGCCACTACTCACCGTATTGCATGCATAGAAGAAGAAGAGACGCACTGGGAAGGTTCCTCCCTAAAAATTTATTTATTGAACTACCATTTGACCCAGCTGACAATGAACCTGAGGAAAATCCATTCACTCTGTTATTCCAACAACCAAACATGGCAAATAATTCACCTAATAATCCACCTTCTACATTTGAGTTTCCCATTGTTCCCCAACAAGATACTGACAATCTTAAAAACATTCCCTCTTCCTTGCTTCCAAAGTTTTATGGCTTGGTTACGGAGGACCTAGAAACTTTTCTATTTGAATTTGATGTCCTCTGTCGCAGTTATGACTACAACACAGATGCTCATAAACTGAAGTAATTTCCTTCAACCTTGAAGGAAGGAGCTCTTAGGTGGTTCATGAGTCTGGGAAGAGGCGTTGTAGATAGTTGGGCAGCCATGCAAATAAAATTCCTTGAAAAGTATAAAGAATATTGTAAGAGTTCCAGCAAGGGTGATGACATATTCCGAATCCAGCAGAAGGAGGATGAAAGTCTGGAAGATTACATTTCCAAGTTTTTGTTTTCACTAAAAAGGAACTCAAACCATACTCTCAATGAGGACTCACAGAAACTACTCTTTCTAAGGGGAATCAGTGATGCCTATATAGATGCTTTGGACATAATGGGAGGAGGTGATATAACCCAATTGCCTTGGGATGATATAAAGAAAATATGTCTTAACTATTCTCGAGCAATAGTTAAGAAAGGCCAAGGTCATCATGCTACAGTGGAGAAGTCTTCTTCTAGTGGAGTTTCCCAGATGGAGATAACAAATTTGCTGTCTGATTTCAAACAGGACATCATTAATAATATGGCTACACAACTAGACACTATGCAGGCTCAGAAGAAACATGCGGAAGCTGAGGTAGTTTTGGCCGAGTTCTATCCATACTACAGACAGAAGAAGTGTGACTGTAGATGTAAGATGGTGGCTAATTTGGAAGCTAGGCAACTACCTACTAACTTCAAGCCAATAGAAGGTGATGATGATCAAGTGTTCTTTGTTGCACAAAGGAGACCATGGGCCCAAAGACAAGGTATGCCTCAAGATCCTTTAACTTTTGGTAATCCTTATTTTGGCTATAATAACCAATGGTAACATTCATATGGATCACCACCACCCTGGAATCCACCTCAATCAAGTTGGCCCAATTATCAAAACCAACAATGGCAATGTCCTCAAGGAGGTTGGCAGTAGCCATAAGGGCAATGGACCCCACCTTCAGGAAATTGGCAGCAAAATCCTCAATGGAGAGGTCCTCAGCAATGGCAAAACCAGTCCTCTGGATTCCTACAACATTGGCAGCAAAATCCTCAATGGAGAGGTCCTTAGCAATGGCAAAACCAGTCCTCTGGATTCCTGCAGCTTCCACAGCCACAACCACAGGCCCTCACACCACCTCCTGCAGCAACTGCCACAAATCCTGGCCCTCCAAAGCAAACGCCTATGCCTGCCCAGCCGTTGCCAAATCCCAATAATAAGCAACAGCAGCAGCCAGAACAACCTACATATCTTGCCGAAGCAAACCAATATCAAGCTTATGCCTTAAATGTTAATGACATCCATTTGAGGTCTGGAACTACTTTACCTGCTCCTAAACCACCTCTGATTACTGAAATACTAGATTCTCCCCTTGAAGAATCTACTGCACCTGCTGATCCTAATGACTATACGCCTATAACCGATACAGTTTCTATGGAACCTGTTTTGCATAGTCAAGACAAACCACCTTTTGACATTCTGGATCAGCTCAAGAATGTACAAATTCAAATCCCCTTATTTCAGGCTATTAAAGATGTTCCCTTTTTTGGAAAAGCTATTAAAGAAGCCTATTTGAAGAAGCCTGGATGGAAGAAAAAGGATCCCCAAACAATTCATGTTTTAGGGAAATTGGCTGATATAATGTTGGGAAATGTAGTAATTCCAAAGTATATTGACCCTGGAAGTCCTGTAGTGCAGATACATATAAATGGCCAAGTTGTAAAAAATGTTTTGATTGATTTAGGTGCTGCCATTAATGTCATGACAAAGCATACTATGGACTCCTTGAATATTCCAAATATTAGGTCTACACCAACAGTTCTGCAGCTTGCAGATAGCTCCATAGTTAAATCTAATGGGATGGTGGAAGATGTAATTGTCACTCTTGAATCTTGGGAGTATCCTGCTGATTTTACAATATTATCAGTTAAGGCAACTTTAGGAGGGTATCCAGTTATCCTTGGTAGACCATGGTTAGCAACTGCTAATGCTTTTATAGGATGTCGTTCTGGAGATATGACCATTTTTTATGGTCAATCCACAAAGAAATTGGCCTTATATCCGCCAGCTAGACCTCAAACAGATTTGTCCCAACCTGTTTGGCCAGATGTGGGGGAAGAAACTGAAGAAGCCAATTCTTTGGCTCAATTAATGATGCTTCAAAATGATCCATTCTCACAACTTCAGAGTGAAGATGCTTTGCTTTTTTAAATTTTGCAATTTAACCCTGATACGGGTAGTTCATCTGATCCAAGTGGCAGCCATCTTCAATGTTTCCTGCAGCAACCAAATTCTGAGAGTTCACTGCGTAAACTTCCAGCGATTTTTCATAATTTGCTTCCACATGAGGTACAAACATCACCTGTAGATTCTATGAGTAACCTCACGAAGCAGATAGAATTGTCTCCAGGTCATTATTTGAATGTGAACAACCTGTCACAATCTCAACAAGATGACTTATTAAAAATGCTACAAGAATAGCATAAAACTTTTACATGGGAATATGGGGACATGCAAGGAATAGATCCTTGAGTTTGTACTCATAGGATATATATCAAAGAAGATTGCTCACTAGTTAGACAACCTCAAAGAAGAGTAAATCCAACACTTAGAGAAATAGTGAAAAATAAACTTCAAAAGTTGCTTGATGCTGGTTTGATTTATGCAATCTCTGACAGTCAATGGGTTTCTCCATTAATCATTGTCCCCAAGAAATGAGGAAAATGGAGAGTGTGTGTAGATTATAGGGAGTTGAACAATGCCACTAAAAAAGATCACTTCCCACTACCTTTTGTAGATTAAGTACTAGACTCACTGTCTGGAAAAAGATATTTTTCCTTTTTGGATGGTTACAGTGGATACAATCAGATAAAAATTGCTCCTGAGGATCAAGATAAGACAACTTTTACCTGTCCATGGGGAACATTTGCTTATTCAGTCCTACCTTTTGGTCTATATAATGCACCAGCAACCTTTCAGAGAGTAGTAATTAGTATCTTTGCTGATATATCTCATAAATGTATGGAGATTTATATGGATGATTTCACTACCTATGGAGTCACATTTGAAGAAGCACTGGTGAATTTAGAAAAGGTATTGACAAGGTGCAGAGAGAAAAATTTGTCTCTAAATAGTGAAAAGTGTTTTCTAATGATGGAAGAAAGTATTGTTCTAGGTCATCATATTTCAAAAAGTGAAATTCAGGTTGACCCCGCTAAAATTGAAGTAATTCAAAATTTACAAACTCCTACAAAACAAAAAGATGTCAGAAGTTTTCTTGTCCATGCAGGGTATTATAGGAGGTTTATAAAAGATTTTAGTAAAATTGCCAGCCCACTTTATGCCTTGTTAACTAAGGATTCTCAATTTGAGTGGACAGAGGCATGTAAAAAATCCTTCTTACAACTAAAGGACTTGCTTACTAAAGTCCATATTCTTCAAGGTCCAAAATGGAATTTTCCTTTTCACATACATGCTGATGCATATGATTTTGGCATAGGAGCAGTGCTGAGTCAAAAAGAAAATTCAATTGAGCATGCTATCTACTTTGTCAGCAAGAACCTTCAAGGTCCTGAGCTCAACTATACTATTACAGAAAGGAATTGCTTGCAGTAGTGTATGCTTTAAATAAATTTAGGCATTATGTCACAAGTTATTAGATATTCATCCATACTGACCATGCAACAATCAAGTATCTGATGAACAAACCTGCCATTTCTAGTAGATTGGTACGATGGCTCATGTTGTTACAAGAATTTGACATTACAATTATTGACAAACTAGGAAGAGCTAATGTTGTAGCCGACTTTTTATTAAGACTCCAATCAGCTGCACCTGTTGCACATGAGGTCATTGATGATAGGTTTCCTGATGAACACTTGTTTTCAATTGCTGCACATACTCCATGGTATGCAGACATTGCTAATTACCTAGCAGCAAATAGAATACCAGCTCACTTTTCCCCAAAAGAAAAGAAGTTAATAGAAAAAAGTTTTAATTTTTCATGGATTGCAAATTATCTGTTCTATACTGGACTTGATCAAGTAATACAAAGATGTGTAAGAGAAGATGATACTTATGATATCTTGCATGCTTGTCATGATGAACCATGTGGGGGACATTTTGCAACAAAAAGAATAGCAATGAAGGTTCTTACAACAGGGTATTACTGGCCAACACTACACAAGGACGTTGTGGCCTATACAAGAAAGTGTGACAGATGCCAGCATATGGGAAAACCAACTAAGTCAGATGAAATGCCACTATATCCGCAGGTCATAGTCACCTCTTTTGATAAATGGGGAATGGATTTTGTGGGACCAATTGATCCACCATCAAATGGTAAGTCATACATTCTAGTTTGCATGGACTATGTCACAAAATGGGTCAAGGTAAAAGCTATGACTCATGCCCGGGATAACAAAGTTGCTGAATTTCTGTATGAACAAATTTTCACTAGATTTAGAGTCCCCAAAGAGCTTGTAACTGATCAGAGAGCTCAATTCACATCAAATCTGATCACTGCACTAATGAATGACTATAAAATCAAACATAGGAAGTCTAGCCCCTATCATCCTCAAGCTAATGGTTAGGCAGAGGTAACAAACAGGGAAATTGAGGCGATCCTCACAAAGACAATGCAGATCCATAGAAAAGATTGGAGCAATAGACTTTCTGAAGCAGTTTGGGCATACAGAACTACATGGAAAATAACAACTGGGTTTACACCTTTTGAATTACTTTATGGGAAAACAGCCATGCTGCCCATTGAATTTGAGCACAAAACTTTAAGGATAGCTCTTGAACTCAATATGGAAATATTTGTAGCATAGAAGGACGATCTCCTGCAGCTAAATACTTTGGACGAAATGAGAAAAGCCACCCTGCAACACACAAAAGTAATCCAACAACAAAGGAAGAAATGGCATGATCAACACATCAAAACCAAAAAAAATTCTGCTGGAGATTGGGCTCTGTTATATGATTCTAGATATCAAGAAAACTAGGGTAAGCTCACAACACACTAGCTTGGCCCCTATGAAGTTGAAAATGTGTTCGACAATGGAGCTGTATAGCTAGTAACAATTGATCAAGTCCGTTTCAAATTGCTAGTTAATGGCCACCAACTCCGGTTGTACCATAAACCAGTCTCAAAGGAAGAATTCATGCAGTAGTTCATTCAGGTTCCTCTCGCTACTCTTCCTGCAACTGAAGGCTTTAGCCTTTCTCCTGTAGTGTTACCGTAATGTTCAAAGAAAGCATGCCCATAATAAAGGTTTTCTTTTTAAAAAATGAAAACCCCTTTTTCTCCATTTTCATTTATCACCTCCATCTCACTTCTTTATCTTCCATCTATCCATCCCATCCATCCATTTCATCCATTCAACTCATCCACCCACGTCACCCATCCACTTCATCCATCTGCATCAACCTTAATTAAGATATCTTTACCACTTGTCAATTCATGCAGATGCCATCATCTTTCTTCACATGTACGTGCAATTATCAAGGTACGCCATTTATTTTCTTATCGCATATTTGATTTATTTCATTCCATTCATTTACTGCTATGCATGTACTGGTCATTATTACCCGAATATCTACTTGTTCTTTAGTACATGTGCAAAAAAATGTCATACTTTAAGTAAGGGGCGGGGTAATCCATCTTTTGTACCTGTCTTTTCGCCGCTGCCATAACTGCATAAATGACTTTTCTTTAATACTTTTCTGGTACTTTCCAAATGTGATCGCATGTCCTTCTTTATTGCATGTTTTTCTTGTAAACTGCGATTAAGACTGCTTGTTTAAAAAGTTCATTTTTGGAAAAAAGAAAGAAATGTGATGGCACGATAGAATAAAAACTAGAACAGAAAGGGAAACAAAGAATTTGAATCTTCAGCAAGGGATTGAGTTCAGCTAAGAAAAAAAATACAAATATGGGAGGTCAGTTGGTGCGACATGAGCCTGTAGCTCATGAGTTATTATTGCAAAATCCGCAAACAGTCCAAGCATTCAGCCTCTGTGGATGGTTAAATTATTTCTTGAGCTTAAATGATTTTGATGAGGAGGCTATTGGAGAATTTTTGAGAACACTCTCTGAAGGGGAAGCTACTATATGGGGTCTAACGGTTGTTGCAACTGAAAATAGAATTGCTGAGGTAACTGGGCTTCCAGTCGTTGGAAAAAAATTTTCTTCAGACGCTGCAGCTACAAGGGCTGAGTTTTCAATGCCTGCTGATGGACCTCTGGAAGTCTCCAAGCAGGGATGCAAGCATGTATCGTTGCCTCCTCCTTATTCAGAGTATGTCACTTATATAATCAGGTATTTAACATGTGAAGACCATTTCTCCTACCTGCATTCTCATCATTTTAAATTATTAAGCCATATGAGGCATGGGTTGGTTGTAAATATTTTGAATTTCTTGTCAAAATTTTTAGAACAAAGTGCCCACGGAACTCAAGAGGGGAAAGAAAATTCTGTCACTCATCATGGCCTTATTAAATTACTGATTGAGCGCTCTTTGAGGGATGTCTCACCTCTCCCCTGGCAACAATTTGTTGCCCAAAAGAGTTTGCAAATCCTACAACCCCCTAGGGTACTTACCCCATGGCCTCAAAGAAAGAAGAAAGAAATTGTATCTACCAGTAGAACAGGGCAGGGGCCATCTACTCCTGTAGCCCCTGGTCCTACAGCTTTCACACCTGAATCCTCTGCTAGGGTACAAACTAGGTCTGCCACTAGAAGAGAGAAGGGTAAAACAAAAGCAAAAGGGTCCCCTAAGTCTGACCCTCATTCTTAGAAAAGGCAATGCCCTTCTCCTGTAGCACTTTCTCCTACAGCCGTTTCTCCTATAGCAACACCTATTGCTATTACTAGTTCACTGTCATCTTGTGGTAGGGCAGAGCCCTCTGAACAAATAAGAAAGTGGAAAGCTACTGGAACACCTCCTGTAGCCGCACCAGTGCCAAGAAGGGTTTCCACAAGGAAACAATCTAAGACCTCCCCTGCTTCACCTCAACCAGAGGTTATTGTGATTTCAAAAGGGTTTGTTGAGTCTGAATTTAATGTTTCACAGAATGTGTCCGAGGATGCTGCTTAGAGTTCATTTGTTCCTGAAGGGGAACAAATTGAAGCAAAAGAAATAGGGAATAATGAGCAAGGGTTACCAAATCTTGATGATTTGGCTGCTGCTGCTATGCAATTTTTGGAGGAAGCACAGACTTCTCCACCGCAGCAACAAGAAGAATTTATCTTGCAGCAAGAGCAAGAATATATTGAACAATTGAATGTGCTTAGTGAAGTTGTATTTCACCCTACAATTTGTAAAGCCATTGTTGTGTATAGGAGGACATTTTTAATTGAGTTTCTGGAATATGTTAAAGCTAATTGGGAAGCAGTTACATTGCAAACCTTGACTTTCCGACACATAGCCCAGATTGATATGCCACAAAGTCTATGGAAAGTAGAAAAGAAGAAATTGAAAGTCAGAAACAAGAAATTGCTGAGTTGAAAGCAAAAATAGACGAAATGTTAAAAGTAACTGGTTAGATTATGGAATGTAGACCACCACCCAGAGTTTATGCTCTGTTCCTTAAAGAACAGTTTTTATGGTTTCAATTGATGAGAATTTTCAGAAACCAAGATCCTATCATTCATTCTGCCAAAAAATTTTATGAAGCATACCAGGCAGCCCCTAACTGGTTAAGGAATTCTCTATGTGAATTCTATTTGCATGGCTTTTTAATACCATTTGAAACAGAATGGAATCATCTTTTATATATTGGTGATATTCATTTGAGAGCATTTATGTCATGGGCAGCAAATGAGGCAAATTATGGCAGATAGTGGGAAACCTATGAGGAAGCTAAGAAAACAGACCCTGTTCCATTACGCTCTCAAAGTTCAAACCCCCATGCAATGTTGAAAGATTGGTTTGCTCTGACATATGGAATTAATAATGTTATAGCCAGAGAGAAGATATTTGATATCAGAAAATAGGTATATGATGAATTCCAGGCACAACAATATTCGTTTTGGAGACTAGCATATACCAGGAGTGAGAAAAGATGGGAGAGATTAACTGTTGGGTTAAGAAAGTCAGAACCACATGGTCCCCTAAATTTTACAGCAGCTCTCAAATGAACCAACAGATATATTCAATTGGGACTTCAAACAAGATTTGAACTGTGGTTGCCACTGACATTCAGACCCCCTGTGCTAATGTGGCCCCTCTATCCTCACCAGGCTACAAATCTTAACAATGAATTAAAAGATCGAAGGTATGAAAGGTGCCGGGATTTCAGAGGATTTTATTCTAAGTTTGGAAATCCATTCCAGAGTCATGCAGCAACCACAGACTTCAGAGAAACCGCTAGGAAAGTTAATGCTGGAGGACCAGCATTGGGCTCAGTAGGGGGCAGTGATGAGCTTAAAAAAATGCTCATAATTTGAATGTTATGATAAACTTTTAATGTCTTTACTTTTGTTATTTCATGACTGTTGAAACCTTTTATGGGGATATCCTATAGCATAATACTTTCATATTCCTGCAGCTCATTGTGTTGACTTGATTGCATTTATTGCCCCATTGACTCCCTAAAATAGCTGGTATATCATATATAGTTTTTGAATGATGAAGTAGATTTAAAATGTGTGAATAATGAATAGATATCGTGTATGTGCCATACGCCTTTTCTCTCGTATCTGTTACCTTTTATTTCACAGGTTGTTGAAGATTGATCGAGTCAAGCGCAGCTGATCTCGGCCTTGCAGTAAAGTCCATTTCTTGCACGACTTCGAGGAAGCTCCGGTGAAGACTCTGTGACCGAAACCTTGGGAAAGAATTTTAATAACAGTCAATCTAGAAAGAGTGGAGCACTAGATTCTCTCCGAATTGGGTTGAACGCATAAATTCATTATGAAGTCTGATCCTTGATTTGGGGATATACTTTACTTTCACGTTTTTCTTTGATAGAGTTAGTTAGTTGCTCCCCTATTTTTAAATAAAGTTCTCCTCCTGCACGAGAGAGACAAGGGGGATGATAGTTAGAAAAAGTTAGAGGCATAGTGATAGTAGATATCATGTAAGAGTCAGTATGATAATGAGAAACAGAATCTATATGATCAAAGACAGAGTTTGTTGTTAGTTTCCACATCAACAAAGCAATGTATACCATTTTGTTTTCATGAATAAAGTTCAATGAAGTTTTGAGTTTAGCATCTATGTAATCGTTAGATGCTTGCTAAGGGGGCCCACTTAGTAAGTATCTGTAGCTAGCTAGTTAGTTGTTCTTTTCTGTTGATCTTCAGTTAGCTTTCATCTTTTGAAGTTTTTATACAAACTCAGTCTTGTACTGCTCCTGCAGCATAGAGAATCCATCCCTATGCCTGTTCCTGCAGCATAAGACCAGTTTATGGTTTGTGCTTCAGTCGTAGCTGTAATGATTTCTGTTTTAATCAAAGCATAGCTGAGTTAAAGAATGTTGCATTACCTTCTTGTAGCGTGGATAGAATTCCTTTCCAGTATTTATTTCTTCTAAGATTTGACCAAAACTAGTTCTTAGTGCATATATTTTACTGCGCCATTTAAAGTATACGTCCCCTGGTTTGACAAGTAAATGAACGTCCATAGAGAGATATAAGTCACATGTTGGAATGTCCAATTCCCAGGAAAGGTTTTACTATGATTTTCATATCCTTTTATGGGTGCGGCCAAGTCCTACTCAATAGGAAAAAAATTCAATCTAAAATTCAAATGGAATGGATTTACTATTTCCCCATATTAATGAACTCCTACATGAATTGGCGAAAATAAATCTTCCCTTTAAATAATGAATGAGACGAACATATGCCTCATGAAAAGTCCGTAAATACAATGTTCAACTATATTTTGTCTAAAAAAAGTGGTAACTAAAAAAAATACTACTTGGAAGTGAAACAAGAATAAGACAAAAGGGACTACTAAAATCACTAATATCTTATTCTCATTATTCTTTGAACTCCATTCCATTTGATCTCTATATACTACTATTTGGAAAATGATATTTACATGTTCAAGGTCTCCCAAAAATCCACGTAGTAAAAGGGTTTCTATAAACCATTCCAAATGAATTGTGAAGCTAGGAACTTAAGAAAAATAAGAGGCACATACCATAAATATCTACTAGTAGTTCCATGTAGTAACACGCAACAATGAGCCAATAGGAAGAGAGCGACATGAAAGGCAAGTGATGTGCAGGTAGTGTTTGTGGAAAAATATTTGAATGTGAATGGCATGAGTGGGGACAATAGCTATATGCAGATGTAGATAATATAGTTACACATTAGGGAATCCAACAAACAATTCAATGGATTGCTAGATATATTATGGGGGATAATTAAAGTGATTAAGTGGGAACAATATTGTATACCATTTTTACCTCACAGTTTAACATCATTATTTTATTTTAAATTATAATGGGGATGAAAGGAGGGTGTTAACCCTAATGGGTTGAAAGGAGGATATGTATATAAAGGAGAAAGTGTGTAAGCAATAGTTGGTGAAGAAATAATGTTGTAGAATAGGGTATGTGCAGGATCATCATGGAAAAAAAGGCCCTTAAGTGGCAAAAAATTCTGAAAAATCAAAGTTAGGCAACTTGATGTAAACATTTGAATAAGTTATTTATATTATTTCAAAAATATGTAAGAATAGAATCTATAGAAAATTGAATGTAGTTTCTAAACTACTAGGTTTTTTTTTTTTTTTTAAATCTATTTGGTTAAAATTTGAAATTTCAATGCAATAGTACTTAAATTTCAGGGGAAAAATTGAAGTAGGTGTCTGTTTGACCACCCTCACCACAATAAAATGATAATATTTTTTTATAATATTTTAGACATAAGTAGATGACTCATGTCTGGATGTGATGCATAATTTTTTGTAATTTTTTTCCAAGTAAATAATTAATTATGAATTTTTTATTACAACTTTTTCAAAATATAAAAAATCATATGTCTGACCACCTTAACTTGGTCAAAACTTCATGAAATTCAATTTTTTTTTTTAATCCCATAGTATGTGATGCATGTTTCGGATTCAAAAAATGTGATACCTTTTGAAAGCTATAGGTGTTGTTCAATCAACCTATCAATCAGGACTTTAGTCATAATTCAAATAGAAAATGAATAATAATTATTTATTAAATTCAAAGTAAAGCATAATTTATATTGGTGAAAAGCTGAGAATCTCTTTTAAAAACCCTTTTCATTTCATCAATTTTGGGTAAAAAAAAAGTTGTCAGCCACATACCCTACAAATACCCATCATATTGCCACTTTTTGGCCCATCATGATCCTGCACATACCCAATATATATATACACATATAGAGTTTTGGTTGAAGAACAATTGTATTAACATTCAATTAAATATTTGGTGATAACATTAGTATTATTGGTAATTGGTTTAGCGGGGCAAATAATAATATTATGTAGTTAAGTTTTTTGTTAAAGAAAAATATTATTATTAAATTTGAAATGATTTCATTAAGTAATACCAATATCATTAAGTTTTATTGCTTCATCAAAATAAATTATTATTATGGATAGGGTTCAATGTCTAATTTGATGACATTACTAATGTGCAATTAGTTGGGAAATAATAATGTTGACATAAAATTAGTTGAATTCATCATTATATAGGCCCACCCCATAATTTAGCCATTGCATCAATTATTTATGATACAAACTAAGGATCTTTTGATAGGTAGTAACAAAGAACCCTACATCAATTATAATTTAAAAAATCTAAAAGTAATATCAATATCATTAAGCTTCATTAGAGAATCAAAATATAGTATTATTATGGATACGGTTGAATGTCTAAATAATTGGTGATATCACTAATGTGTATTTAGATGGGAAATAATAATTGTGGCATACTATGAGTTGAATTCATGATTATATAAGGACACCCCATAATTTGGAAACTGCATCAATTCTTAATGATACAAACTAAGGATCTTTTGCTAGCCACCAACAAAGTACTGTACATGAATTTTGGTTAAAAAAATTTAATTATTTGTGTGATGTAGAGTATAACCAAGCAAATAATAATCAACAATTCCCAATGGAATCTAACATAAAGTGTATAAGATCAACTATTTTAGTCCATTGTAACTATAAGCTTAAACATGTGATTTTTTTTCTGATTCCCATGTTAGAAAGATAGGGATCTGTACATACAACATATAAAGTAAAATTCAGCACAATGAGGCCTGCTCTCCACCCTACCATATTGGGTCATGGAGCCTCATGGACCATCACCAAATCCCCAAGCAAGAATATAGATTGGACACCACTGTGATTAGGGGTGAAATGAATATTGCTTATTACAATCAATATAGAGTACATTAGGATATGATTGTCTATTTGATCATTGTTGTTGATTTTACAGTCACTATCATTATTTGATAAGGTTGTTTGTAACACATTAGTTTATGAAACACCATATTATTGTTGTAGCATGGTCTACAAGAATAAGAAAAATGTGTTAGTGTGATAAACATGCACCATCGGTACACAATAAATAAATAATTAAATATAAAGACTTATACAATTAATTACAAAGATGATGCAATACAGTTGTAGTAGAACACAGTAAGTAAATAAAATCTAGGCATACCTTTTATAGGGAATGGATTGAATTGTGGACATAGAAAAGTAGGTTTTCTCTCCAACCTACCATATTGGCTCATGGAGCATCATCGACTCTTCTCCCTTGGGAAAGAGAATTCAAGAACTGGGAAGTTGATTCATAAGCATAATTACAATCACTTCATCTTCACAATTGGTTGAACTTGATTAGTAGAGGCCGTCCATCTGTTTACTATATAAATTGGAATATTAACACCTGAGTTCTTGAAGTATCTCTCCCAAGGGAGAATAGCAATTAGATGATCGGAGAGGAAATTTAAAAATTCAAGTAGAAAATACAAAGCATAAAGGGAGAGCAAGAGGGAATTGACAACAACTCAACACAACACTATCAAATATTGAAACAACATAGCCTTTTTGACAACACCTTCTTAATAATCAAATGCTATAGCTTAGGAAGGAGAACAATAATCAATAACGCCCAATGCAATCTAACATAAAGTGTATAAGATCAACTAGTTCACTATGTTGTAAGCTTAACCTAAAGCATACAATTTTTTTATGAATCCTATGTCAGAAAGATAACAATTTGTACATAAAAAATATGAAATAAAATTGAATACAATAAGGCCTACTCTTCACCATACCATATTGGGTCATGGAGGCTCATGGAATCTCACCAAACCCCCAAGCAAGAATATACATTGTCCACCACTCTGATAAGTGGCGAATTGAATATTTCTTATTGCAATCAATATAGAGTACATTAGGATTTGATTATGTAATTGACTATTGTTATCGATTTTCCAACGACTATCATTATTGTGAAAGGTTGTTTGTAAAAAAATAGTCCATAAAATACCGCATTATGGCTGCAATATGGTCTACAAGAAAAGAAAAAAAGTGTGAAGTTTAGTATGTTGATCATGCAAAATAGAATGTACATAAAATTAACTATTTTATTCCATCATAGCCATCACAACAAAAAGCTAAAAACTAACACCCATGTCCCTATACAAAACTTTTAGTGCAAAGGCTAGACCTTTTGGTCGCAATGCATTGAGGTGTACAGACAGAAAAGGTGCCATGCTTCAACCCTACCATTTTGGATCATGGAGCGTCATCAGCTATCACCAAACCATTGCAATTACTTACCATAAAGTACAGCAGCTTTTAATGATGATGCCAATGAACAATATTGTTCGAGTGAGCAATTCAATTGTGGATCTAGCAAATATAAAATGAAACAAAATAGAATGAGGCCCGCTCTCTAATATTGGGTGGCCAGTGCTGTGATGAATGGTGAAATAAATCTTCTCATTGTCTTAGACAGTCTTATAATCTCTTCATATTCACAGTTGTTTGAAAGCTCATTAACCTAGTTAGCATCTATACTAGAATATGAACATCCCACTTCTTGAATTCTCTCTCCTAAAGGAGAAGCATGTTCTCTAGAGTAACTACGAATATGAAGAAATTATAGAATTAACTAAGATGAAGCAGATCATGGGAGTAGAAGAATAAAAATTATACACCTCTTCCTGCTTCAATTACATCTCTACCCGCTTGCTATCTCTTCCCTCCATTCTTTCTCCACCGCCTGCAAAAAATAAACAAAATTTAATCAGAACTCACAATTTTTGCAACCATGAACACATGCAAAGAACACAAAATAACATCCAAGTACCTTCACAGAGATTCCATAACCAATGAACACGTGTGCACCCCCAAAGAAGCTTGTGATGCTCACTGGAAGCTACCTTCAACAACAACAAAAACCTAGACAATGAAACCAAACAATACGTTATCGATAATTGGATAGGCATTTTCTTTTTATGTTGGGGAATTTAAAAGAGATGTTACTTACACCATCACCACTACATGGAAACCATACAAAAAATAATGTTGATGCTATTTCGATGGCCTCCACAACTACCTTCAACAACAATATAAACTCAGAGAATGAGACCAAAAATTACGTTATCGATAACTACACATAAATTCATTTTATTTTTCAAGGACTTTAAAATAGATGTTACTTGCACGATCACCACTACATCAAAACCGTACAACAATCAATGTTGATGACATTTTGTTGGTCTCCTATATAGCTAGTCTATTCCCTGGCCTCCTCTATTGAATGATATAGCTTAAGCAAGCGATCAATTATCAACAATGTTCAATGCATGCTGACATAAAATATATAAGATGAACTATTTTAGTACATTATAACCACATCCTAAAACATTTGAATTTTTTTGTGAATCCTATGTGAGAAAGATAGCAATTTGTACATAAAAACTATAAAATAAAACTCAACACAATAAGGCTTGCTCTCCACCCTACCATATTGGGTCATGGAGCCTCATCAGCTCTCACCAAACACCCGAGAAAGAATATACATTTCCCACCACTCTAATCAATGGTGAAATGAATATCTCTTATTACAATTAATATAGCATACATGAGGATATGATTGTCTATTTGACCATTGTCACTTATTTTCTAGTCACTATCATTTTTTTGAAAGGTTCTTTGTAACAAATTAGTTCATCAAACACTACATTATGGATGGAATATGGTCTGCAAGAATAACAAAAAAGTGTGAAGTTTATTGTGGTGATTATGCAAAAATAGAATGAACCACACAAGATTAACTATTTTATTGAATAACAACCATGGCGGTGGGAAGGTAAAATTCATAGCTACAGTTCTATTGAATGGAGTGATTATAATTTAGCCATACCTAGTGTGTGTAGGAGAATACACTATTCCCAAAACAAAACAAGGCCCAATTTCTACCCTACCATATTGGCTCATGGAGTATCGTGCACTCTCACCAAAATCTCAAGCAAGAAAATAAACATTCCACCACTATGATAAATGGTGAGAGCAATGTTTTGACTGCCAATGACTCAATGCAATATCTAATCACATGGAAAGTCCTATGAAGGAAACTTGTTTTGATTAGTAGAGAATAAACAAATGAAAAAATATGAAGACTTATAGAATTAATTACAAATGAGAGGAAATGGAGTTGTAGTAGAACAAAGTAAGTAAATAAAATATAGAATTTCCATGTGTACAGAATGGATTGGAGTCTAGACAAAGAAAAGGAATCCTGTTCTCTAGCCTAGCATATCAGGTTATGGAGCATCATTGTCTATCACCAAACCCCCTAGCAGTGACATTAATTGTGTAGCACTTTGGTGAATTTTGAAGGCAATGGTATGGCATCTAAGGGAATCTATTTAGAGGAAATGAACGTTATACATTTTTTATAATTTGACATGGAGTTGTTAAATGAGAAATGGAAAAAAAGAAATCTAGCTTTACATTATATATAGATGGAATATAGGTGGAGGACATACGACATGTAAATGTGCAATCGTAAAGCGATTTAGCATTTTTGGGGAGCGCTACATCTTTTATATACAAATACAATGTAGTTGTAATCTAAAATTGTTTCAGTTGGATAAACCTACATAGAAGCAAACTGTGAACTTTGGTACTACAAACATGCTTTATTGGAAAGCAATATCTAGAATATAAAATTTAAGTGACTATATAATTTATAAGAAAAATATATGTAATAGGACAATTACATGTCACATATAAAAAATGATAATGAAATGAATTGAGAGAGGGTCCAGATTCTATATGCATAGAGGTGAAAAGAAAAAGAGAAGAAACTTACTGTAAAGAAGACCAACTTTTGATGATGATGATAATGAATAGTTTTGTCAGAGAAGATCATCTTGTTTGATTTATAGTGCACTGTAATTTTTGATATGTATCCTACAGTTTGTAGAAAAATACAAAGGCATGTCTACATAGTTTAGGTGAGCAATTTAGTTGCTTCTTGTTTTGGTGCAATTTTTCTATATGCCTAAACTCTGAGGAAAATCTAAGCCTTTCTGAAGAGGCACATATATGTACACATTGTTGATTACACAAAGCACACAAATATTGTGACTGGCAAACCAATGATTGAAATAAACCCAGGGTAGCGAGCAATGAACCATAAAAAGAAGACTAGATTATGTTAAGAATTTTATTAGATATTGTAAACATAGGTGAAAATTCAATTCCATACAAAGAAGTATAGAAACAAATTCATGCTGAGAATCCCATGGAAACTATAGGCTTGTTTTTGAAGAGAAGCACTAGCAAAAAATTATCACAGGGGATGTGCTAGAAAAGGCGAAAGGGAAAAATATACCCTAATTTAGAGAAGAATAATCAACTCTTACTTACCAAAAATAACACAACCTCTATAACTCAAGCTTTTTTATTTGCATGCACACAAGAAATAAGCATCACTTTGCACAGCCTACCATGAGGAGATTTTCTCATGTATGTGCTACATATATTGCCAATGGTTGCAATAATACTTTCCATTTAAAACTCACCAAAATGATTGAGAAGATTGGGGTAGTTTCAAAAATGTATTGTTCAACACAGGGTTGTGGATTAAGCTGCAAAACATACATAAGAAGGGTATGTGCAGAATCATGATGGGCCAAAAAGTGGCAATATGATGGGTATTTGTAGGGTATGTGGCTGGCGACATTTTTTTTACCCAAAATTGATGAAATGAAAAGGGTTTTTAAAGGAGATTCTCAGCTTTCCACCAATATAAATTATTCTTTACTTTGAATTTAATAAATAATTATTATTCATTTTCTATTTGAATTATAACTAAAGTCCTGATTGATAGGCTGACTAGAAAATATTTATAGCTTTCAAATGGTATCACATATTTGGAATCCAAAACATGCATCACATTTTATGCTTTGCATACTATAGGATTAAAAAAAGAAAAATTGAATTTCATGAAGTTTTGACCAAATTAAGGTGGTCAGACATACGAGTTTTTGTATTTTTTAAAAGTTGTAATAAAAAAATCATAATTAATTATTTACTTGGAAAAAAATTATGAAAAAATATACATCACATCCAAACATGAGTCCTTTGCTTATGTATAAAATCTTATAAAAATAATTATCTTTTTATTGTGGTTAGGGTGGTCAGACAGACACCTACTTCTTATTTTTTCCTTGAAATTTAAGTACTATTGCATTGAAATTTCAAATTTTCACCAAATAGATTTTTTATAAAAAAAAAAAAACCTAGTATTTTAGAAACTACATTCAAGTTGCTACAGATTCTATTCTTACATATTCTTGGATTAATATAGATAACTTATTCAATTTTTTATGTCAAGTTGCCTAACTCTGATTTTTCTGAATTTTTTGCCACTTAAGGGCCTATTTTTTCTGTGATGATCCTGCACATACCCACAAACACTATAGGTAAGAAGCATACTACATCCATATCTAGCATGGCACTATCATTAGGGATTGCTAAGTAGTAACAAGAACACTTGGTAACCATTAGATGGTTAGCCAGACATGATAGTTACATAGACAAATACATCATCAACACATATATGTGCAAAGAAATCTGTCAAGATATTCTATGCACTAAGAACAATATAAAAAAGATAAAAAGAACATTCTCTTTAGAACAACTCACAGATAGTTGTAAATATTGAATTGTGTATGCATATATGCATGGATATCCAACATGTGAACCAATATCTACACACATCTATACTAGCAAGTTCTATAACACAGGGAAATCTCAATTGCATGCATGTATATTTATCTATATGCATATGTAAATGCACACATACATACAAATATGTCTACAAGTAGATATATGACCAAGTGTAGATAGCAATACATCTCCTAAAAAGGACAATAATTCTATATAAACAAATATTATAAAATTAAATTAGAAAATATACACTTAAAATGTAAAGAAATTATAGCCAACATAATTAATAGAAAAAAAATAATTGTATCTTTTTAACTTAGAAATTATAAGTTATACTTCATCGTCTTAATATATAACCACTCAAATAAACAACAAAGCAATAGCAGTAGAGAGCAAAGGTATTTTTGATGTGAAAAGGAGTGCGAGGGAATTAAACAAACTAAATGTCCAGCCAAGATGAACTAAAATAAATATACAAAGTCCCAATTAGCCATGCTTGTCTTGGTCTTCAAAAGGGAACACGACAACTATCTTCAGAGCCTGTTGCATGGTGGCAGAAATAGTAGACAAATTTTATAGTAAGAGCTTGCAGTCAACTTTAAAGTTAAGCTTTGCAACCTTCACTATTATTTATTTCAATCTCGTTTCTAAATTATAAGTTTGAGTTTTGATTAGAACTGTGAAAACAAATGGTGTGTAGGTGACAACATTGATAATAGAATCAATACTCATTTTAGTGGTAGACTCATATTGCAACATGTAAAGTTGTATATTTGACATTTGTAATAGGCTTGTTGCACCCTCATCAAAAGCAGTTTCCCAAAGGTCTCCTGTGTGGTCTTCGATCTTTAGTTGCAATAAATATTGAAAGTCATAGTCAACTATTTTTCTCTAGAATTTTGGGAAGAACCATGTATTTTTCTCAAATTGTTCACACTTTTTTTGCATTTCCTACCATTCACCTCCAATGAGCATGTAACATAACATAATGCATCAGTTTTTATAAATTTTACTATTGCCTTCAAATTAGATTGCAAATTATTTGGCAAGCCAAGGTAGTGGTTGAACATATATGTGATAGTGACTCTCCCATTTCCCAAAGTGACCTTTCAAGGGACTGGACGAGGGGACTTGAATTAATATAGCCTCTCTCGATCAATGCTTGTGCCTCTAGTATTTCAGGATTTATATATAGAAGAGCCCTTGTGGTTGTGTTCAAAATGGCTCCACTGAAGTACCCAACACATATATTTTTCATAGCAAGGATGAGAGCTAAACTTGAGGTGTACAACCTCTCTAACTCATGACCCTTTGCTTCCCAATTTGAGCCTCAGAAATTAACATCAATAAAAAATGATGACAAATCATTAAGTTTAATAGTCCTTTGAATTGTTTGGGATTGATCTTTTCTTTGTATGATAAAAACCATTCCCACATGCATCATAGTGCCAATAACATCAATTGAACTATTATTAGTGCAATCTACAATTTTATTTAATGGTGTGAAATAAAATACTTTCTTTGGCACAAAGGCCTCATCATCATAGCACTTTAACATTGAACTTTGATACAAAATGATTTCCATCTAGTTGTTTAACTTATTAAATTTTGTGTCTACTTGTCTCACCGATCCCTTTGACACATAATCAATACCTCCCACCTCAACCTTATCATAATACATGGCTGCAATATCATTGAAGCATGTAATACGTATTTATGTGCTCTCATCACCAATGATATCAAAGCTGAAAACCTGCCCCTCACACCCTTGCTTGCTATAATGGTGCATATCCCTCTTTGTTGTTACACGACCTTTTATCGTCCATCTAGTTTTGTAAACATTCAACCCTTTAACAGGGCTGATTTTTGTAGGATCATCTTGCTACCTTCATGATATATTAATTCCAAAGATGGAGGCTCGTTTGGATGGGGAGGGCGACTCACAAACAACTTTTTGTTCTTCTTGATCTCTAAAAACATATTTAGGTTTTCCAATTAGCTAGCAATCTGTCATCTTCATATCTAAGGACAATATGACAATTTCCTTGTAATGAAATGAACATTAATACTTTAAAAGACATCCCCCAAAAACAACGAAGCAGGAAACTATAATAACAAGCAAGGAAAAAGTATATCAAACTTTGATTCTCACAAGTTTCTAGACACATAGTTTGTCAAGCACACAATCAAACCTATTTTCAATTTGCCTATAAACAAAAGATCATTGTATTTTGTAGAAAAAGTTTCCATCTGCATGTGGGTTCCATCAGATAGGATGACTTTGTACTGATCGACTAGGCTTTGATCACCTCCTATTTTTTAATAATACATTAGTTGGAGGACTAGAGATGGGACAACATCTCCAACATCTATAAAGTGTAGTGCATCTCTTGTTAAGGCTAGATTCACATTTGTAGCCTATAAGGAAATTAAACATAGAATAGTGGCAATAATGAGATGTCTATAACTGTGACTCAACTCTAAAAGGAAACAACAATATTAACACATTTGGAAACTAAGACATTTTCCCCTCTAAGATCTAAGTTACTCCAAAAAGGGCAATAAATTGAGGGGGAAACAAAATAGATAGTTCAAATATAAATAAGTTGGAACATATATCATAGTAATTCTTAATGAAAATGAAGTATTTTTTCATTTATTTGGTGTTCTTAAGAAACTAACAAGGTAATTGGCAGCAACAATAAACTAAACAACAAACACACTTACAAGACTGTTGCTTGAGGATTGTTCACCAGCCTTGAAAGAGCTAGAGACCACTGACATTGCTCTATCTACTCTTTTAGGAACAAGGAGTTGTAATGCCGACAGTTGGTTAGAAGGTCTATGACTTTAAAACACAACATGGGCACTTAATTTTTTTTACATAGCCATTAACAATATGCCAGAAAATGATTAATAATAACAAGGGCTTCAATTATTCAAATAATACTTAACATATAATTTGTTAGTCCAACATCACTATTTCAATTTTAAAATTTCTCCTTTTTTCCCCTAGAAACACAAAGAATATGAAGGAAAACAAATAATTAGCAAAAAAAGCTTCAATGTTGTATATAACAGTTGATGTGGAGTATAACATTTTGAAGTATGTAATGTCAAGATTCACACAAATAACTATTTTCAAAAAACAATAAACATTGGGAAGAATACACATGCACATTTCTTACATCTACTTTAGTTTACTTACAAATCTACACACAACAAAATATAATATTTTCATTAATGGATTTTGTTTTATGTAAATGATTGCAATATATTTAAATAGTTTGTGTTGTTCTCCACAACAAAATCCAACTGTTGTTTGATAGCTTTGGCCATATTCCACTCTTTGCAATGCATAATCAAATACTTAATATCATACAATTTATATTGTTATCCAAAAATGCATTCTTCACTATCATATATATATATGTATATACTTACATAAATGTATTTACCAGGACCCTATCAAAAATTCAAACAATACAGCCTCTTGGGCATAGCCATATGGAGAAGAATGTCTTTCGGAAAACAACATTGAATCTATAATTTTACCTATTTTATTATGCATTGTAAATGAAAGTATACAACCAAAGCTAAACAACGACAATTAGGATTGGGCCATGAGAAACATTGGTTGGAATTTTTTCTAGCTTGTGCCTCTCTATGCCTCTAGCACCATGTAGTAAGTGTTGTTTTGTCTTTTTTTTTTTTTCTAAATTGAAAAAGCCTTTGGAATAGTGATACAGGAGGGCAATGAAATGGCACCAACATTAATCATTGTATGGTTTCTGTCTAGTGCTGATAGTGCAAGTAACATTTGCATTTAAAGTCCTCAGTAAACAAAGCGAATGTCTGTGCAATTTTCAATAACGTACTATGCATATATATATATATATACACATAGAAAGATACAAATATATATACACAAAAACACACACACGGGTTTGTGTAGGATCATGATGGGCCAAAAAGGGGCAATATTATGGGTATTTGTAGGGTGTGGCTGATGATTTTTTTTACCCAAAATTGATGAAATGAAAAGGGTTTTAAGAGGAGATTCTCAGCTTTCCACCAATATAAATTATGCTTTAATTTGAATTTAATAAATAATTATTATTTATTTTCTATTAGAATTACGACTAAAGTCCTGATTGATAGGCTGATTGAAAAATATCTATAACTTTCAAACGGTGTCACGTTTTTTGAATCTAAAACATGCGTCACATTCTATGATTCACATACTATAGGATTAAAAAAATAAAAATTAAATTTCATTAAGTTTTGACCAAGTTAAGGTGGTCAAACATACGAGTTTTTATATTTTTAAAAGTTGTAATAACAAATTCACAATTAATTATTTACTTGGAAAAACATTACAAAAAAATATGCATCACATCTGGACATGAATCCTCTACTTATATATAAAATATTATAAGAAAATATTATCATTTTATTATGGTTAGGGTGGTCATATAGACACCTATTTCTTATTTTTTCCCTGAAATTTAAGTACTACTGCATTGAAATTTCAATTTTTCACCAAATATATTTTATTTATTTTTAAATAAACCTAGTAGTTTAGAAACTACATTCAATTTTCTATAGATTCTATTCTTACATATTTTTGAAATGATATAGATAACTTATTGATTTTTTTACGTCAAGTTGCCTAACACATATTTTTTTGAATTTTTTGCCACTTAAGGGCCTATTTTTTCCATGATGATCCTGCACATACCCACACACACATATATACATACATACATATATATATATACATGTATATACATATATATATATATATATATTTATATGTACATATATATATATAGATATAAAAGAATTACCACAACCCACACCTTTTGCAACCATCAAGGCATACAAAGAACAAAAGATAACATCCAATCGCCTAAACAAAATTTTCATAGCCGAGGTGTGTTGTGATAGTTCTTTGTTCATTTTTAGGAAGCCATCGAGAGAGGAAAGAGGGAAGAGAAACCAATTGGGAAGAGGTGTAATTGAAGGAAATCGTAAGAGGTGCATATGTGAAAAGTTGTTCGTGGAGTATTTCTAAAACAATTTATGTTATTTTCAAAAGGGGATTGTTTCGTTTCTTGTGTTGAATTCACATGTTATGCAGGTTTCTTTGTGTGACTGGCTCTTGAAACTAATATTGTTTGATTGTGTCGATTGCTGGTTAAAAGATTATATAGTTTTATGGGTTTCGCCGTGTGGGAAGGTGTTGGCTATATTGTTTCATTCATGGCTTCGATTTTCTTTGAATAGTTCCAAAATACTAAATATGTTATTTCTTTGGTGAATCTTGATATAAGGATTTATTCTATTTTGTGGGTTTTGGTATGCAGGTGAGAATTGAAAATTAGTGACAATGGTCAAATAGACAATCATATCGTTGTGATGCTATATTGATTGTAATAAGCAATGTTGATTTCACAATTAATCAGAGTGGTGGGCAATGTAAATTCTTGCTTGAGGGTTTGGTGAGAGCCCATGAGAGTCCATGACCCAATATGGTAGGCTAGACAACAAGTCTTATTGTATTTAGTTTTATTTTATTTATATATACATATATATAGATATAAATACATATATATGCATATATACACATACATATACATATAAATACATATATATATACACATATATACACTTACACACACACACATATATATACATATATGTATACATATCTATAGATACATATATATATACACATAGATATATATATATATCAAAGCACAAAAAAATTGCACAACAACAAACTAAACCAAAAAAACCAACCCAACCTAGCCATCAACAATTGACAATTGTCGGTTTTGGCATGTGGATGACTGCTAGCTATATTGTTCCATACATTAAGTACAATATAAAGGAAGACAAATATTTCATCTCACACTTTATATACAATTGGATAAACAACAACTACAATCACAAGTATTGCAAGTACGCACAAACCATACAACAAGCAATCTCGAAACCAACTAGCATTCAACAGACCAAACATCCACACAACATTTTCCCTCAATTAACTGGTTCAGGAGGCTACGAATTCAAACCTTTCGTTTCCTACAATAATTCCTTGCTTCGGGCTACACAATATAGTATAGCCAACAAAAGGTTTGAATTCCTAGCCTTCTTGTTTAGGAAAATGAGGGAAAATTTAGTCTAGATGTTTGTGCTCTTTCCACAAGGATTAAAACAACAAGGGCTTGTGGGAATTTTAGCCTAGATTTTTTTAAGGTTAAGGCCATTTTCCACCTTAGCCTTGGTTTGTGGAAAGATAAAAAATCAAAAAGGATTGCAAGGATTCCAACCAAAGTACACACAAGAAAACTAGCGGCTAAGAATATAGAGGACAACATTCAGCATAGGTTATATAACCATGACTATTTTATTAGATTGCAACCACAATGAGTGAAAAAAAACCATAAATCAAACATTATAGGTTTCAAAGTTAAAACCCATGCAAAAAAAAAATCTTATAGCACCTCTTTCCACTTGCTTCAAACACACATCTTCTCGCCAACTTTCCTACACAAAAATAGGCAAAATATTATCATAGGTGACACTTTTCTTTTGGATTTCCAACCATCCACCTTTGTAAAAAATACAAAATAACCTCCACCCACCTTCGCAGAAGCTGTACAAAGCTTAATCCATCTTGTACCCTCACAAAAGCTTACCCTCATTGCTCACACCTCTCATATTAGGTATAGCAATAGAACAACACCAAACAATGCCTCATTGATAATTTCCCAAGCATTCGTCTTGTTCCTTGAGGTGTTAAAGGGCAGTTGTTATTACGATGATCCTGCGTACATGCAAAGCATACAACAATTAATGTTGACGTGAACTAACATTTAATTTCCATAGCCTTCTCTATCCACACAACCTAACAAATGCCACCCTATTCTCAAAGCAGCCAAGAACCACCTCTACCACCTTTTTCACAGTTATCGAAAGGCCAAAAATCTGAGAAGTAGACAAAAATTATGACCAAAGTTATAACCCACCCGCCACCTTGTTACCGGTTTCCAGAAGCCTAAAAATGGTGAGGCTAATGAAAATTCCAAGCAAAGTTGACACAAATAGCCTTTCAGCTAAAATAGCCATATATATATACATATACATATACATATATATATATATAGACATCTAAATATGTATATACATATATCTACATATTTGTATATACATACTATGTACATATACATATACATATACATATACATATACATATACATATATATATGTATGTACATACTAGAATATGATGACAACCATGGTAGGAGAGTCCTTAAAGAGAACAGTCCAGACAGTGCAACAAGAGTAACACAATGAAAGCAAACAAAATATGGAGGAAAATGCAAATGATAATATTCTCATTAACAACATTCTCAGTTAGATTCGGCCAATAACATCCGGGCTTACAAATTCGGCTCACAGGCTTGATCAAATATGCAACATTCTAACATGCTCCTATATGCGATATTTTAACATTCTACATTCTAACAAGGGATCTATTATCCACTCCATTATTAACTGCAAAAAATAATTCCATTATTAGCTATAAAAAATATGCATTCTTAAGATAAGATTTTCATCTTGTACTATTCATCCACATTCCTAGCATGTAAAAACTAATAAATAGCTAGATAGCTTATTTGAATTACAATCTAAGAGAAATAGTGCAATTGAGAACTGTAATCTTGCAATGCTATTGAATTGAAACCATATAACTATGAACCCATTAGACGTTAAATATCTTGGGATGCAACAGAACCTGAAGACTGCAATCAAAAAATAGCTACATGTCTTTGATGAAAATAAGGGCAATAGATCTAACAGACACTCAATCCAGTCCATTATTAATAAAAAATATGCATTTTGTAAGATAAGATTTGCATCTTGTAATATTCATCCACATTCCTAGCATTTTGCTTGCCTTTGCCAAAATGGCAATATTTTGAACAAATAGGATATGGACATCTACCAAAGGATAAACAAACAAGGGTTTTTTGGATGTCACAGTCACCCATTAGAGAATAGAAATATGGGGATGGAATAGAGTCTGAAGAGAAGGGATGCAATCAGAAAATAGCAACATACCTTACACGAAAATGAGCTCAAGGGATCTATCTGACAATCAATCCAGTCCATTATTAACTGCGAAAAATAATCATTGTTAACTGCGAAAAATAACTCCATTATTAACTACAGAAATTATGCATTTTGTAAGACAAGATTCACATCTTGTAATATTCATCCACATTGAATGATAGGAGTTCACCATCTATTTTTTTCATCTTTGGTAGATATCGATAATCAAATTTTAAATATTTTGATGAGCAGCAGGGGTTTATATCAGGTTCTGGGAATTTTAGTCATCCATCATTTTGGTTGTCCTTGAAAATGACCATTATTGTGGTTCATCATTGTTTCACAATGAAGTGTTTGATAAAATGCTTTGATAGACATGTATGAAAAATGTGGTAGCATAGACAAGGCAGTGAACTGTATGGATAAATGCCTAAAATAAATGTGGTCTCAACGCAGCAGTGACCTGTTTGGAAAAATGCCTCAAAGAAATGCGGTCAATGCAGCAGTGAACTATTTGGAAAAATGCCTCAAAGAAATGTGGTCTCAATGGAATGCAGCAGTGAACTGTTTGGAAAAATGCCTCAAAGAAATGTGGTCTCAATGGAATTAAGACCACATTTCTTTGGAAAAAATGGTCTCAATGGCATTGAGACCACATTTCTTTGAGGCATTTTTCCAAACAGTTCACTGCCATATTCTATCCTACCACATTTTTCATAAATGTCTACCAAAGCATTTTATTAAATAGTTCATTGCGTTGTTGCTATGGCTAAAATCCTAGGATAGGTTTTTTCGAACAAGTTATGGATGTTTGGAAAACTCACCAATTCAAGAATGATATCTTCTTAAGCTTTTTGATTTGATCCTACTCATTGAACTGGTCTGCACCAAATGCTTGCAAAGAAGGCTTATGCCCACCAGTGCCAATTGCTATCAAATACAAAGCCAGGAAGAAAATAACTTTGGCAGAATTCTGCACACTTTTTAGGCCTCAGAGCTTAGAGGGATACTGAAAGTGTCAATAAAATCAATCCTTTAAACATGAATTTCATGCATACAATTTAATCAAACAGATCTAAAATTCAGACTTTTGATACTGCACAGGCATTTCTTTTTGTTTTCAAAGGTAATCTAGAAAGAATTTAGATGTGGGTATATAGTATACAATACACAAATTTAATCCCTCAAAATCTCACCTTGAGATATGTATTAAATCCTTGATGTGATGTGCTGTACAAACTTGCCCGCAGTCAATGAACTTAGTGTCTATAACTTTGCTTCAAACAATGACGAAGGAATGCTCACAGTTGTGTGAAAGGGAAAAGAATATACCAGTAAAGAAGTCCGTTAGAAATTCAGGAAGCATGAATTTCTATATGGACTCAAGCAAGCCCCAAGAGCTTGGTATGCTAGACTGGATAAATATTTGCTGAAGCTTCGATTCAATAAAGGTACTGCTGACAACAATTTATATTTCAAGTTGGATCATGATAAAGAGTTAATTATTGAGGTCTTTTTTGATGATATTATTTTTTGGAGGAGATGATAATCTATGTATGAATTTTGCTGATGAGATGAGTATGATTGGTGATGAAATTATTTCTGGGATTACAAGTTGCTCAGTTACACAATGAGAAATTTATATCTCAATCCAAGTATGTGAAAGAGCTGCTAAAGAATTTTGGCATGCATGATTCAAAATATGTTGGTACTCTCATGGTAATTGGATGTAAATTAACACAAGATGATAATTCTCCCAAAGAAAATCAAACAAGGTACAGATTAATGATTGGTGGATTTCACTACTTAACTTAGACTAGACCAAACATTATGAATGTTCTATGTATGGTTGTTAGATTTCAAGCTGATCCTAAAGAATCCCATGTGATTGCTATAAGGAGAATTTTTAGATATTTGAAAGGAATAATTGATTTTGGAATTTGGCATCCTAAGGATGATGATCTTACTTTGAATGCATATACTGATGTGGATTGGGTAGGAGATATAGATGACAAGAAGAGTACTAGTGGTGGTGCTTTCTTCCTAGGGAAGAAGCTAGTGTCATGGTTGAGCAAAAAACAAAACTCGATTTCTCTATCTACTGCTAAGGCAAAGTATATGGTTGCTGCAAACAATTGTACTCAAGTTATGTGGATGAAACATATGTTGAAAGACATTAGAGTAGTATATGATAAACCTATTGTCATATACTATGACAATTCAAGTGATATTAACATATCAAAGAATCCGGTGCTACGTTCTAGGACCAAGCATATATCAATAAAGTTTCACTTTCTGAGGGAGAAAGTGAGTGAGAAAGAAGTCAGACTAGAGAATTTAGGATAGATATTTGGTGTTCTTAAGGAGGATATGGACTTTAATGTTTATACTTGGGTTGAAGCATAATACAATGGTTGCTATTTTATCATTATAAAAATTTCTCATATTGCATGCTTCTTGTGATGGACAATTAGTGTCTTGTGTTCAATATGGTGGTCACTTGATGGATGTTTCAGGTTTCCTTATTGAGCTTGCAAACACTAAGGGGTTAGTTGAAGCTACCCCATATTCCATCCCTAATAGTTAGTTTATTTTTTTGAAGTGTCTTATGTTTTTTTAATGTAAAAAATGAATGGGAGAACACTAGCATTAGGTTTCTTATTCACCATGCATATCTTAAGGTCTAATCCAACTTAATTATTTATACCTCATTAGTTGCATTTAAAAAGAGTTTTTGGAGTGAGTAAAATAGGATATCTATTTGAGGATTAAGACATAGGTAATTATTTTACTATTCAATGTTAACTATTAATATTATCATAATGAGGCATGAATGAATGTGTTATATAGAAGACTTAGATAATCTTCTATTATTAATGGCTATAAGATACAATTAGTGATTCATCAAGGAGTCCTTTGGAGTAATATATGCCAACTGGAGTAATGGAAGTAGCTTGGGTAGGATCTGTAGGCCATGAAATATTCTCATCAACAACATCTCATATATTTTGATCTATGAATAGATCCTCCATCTTTGGCTTCCACATCTCAAAATTATTTTGAAAAAAATTGTCCACCTCTATTCTCCCTGATGAACTTACCATCTGAGTATTCCTGCAACAAGATCACAAAGTATCTTCCTCCCAAGCTCACTTTCAAACTAGGATTAATTAAAAATTCCCAACAACCCATAGATGAAACCAAAGGTTATTAGGCTCTTATACCTTTTGTAAGGAAGCTAAGGTAGCGTAAAAAAATCCTACACTAATCCTAAGAGGAGATAATGAAAAACTTTACATATCTTTAATAGTTATAGAAACTTAAAAAGAATAAACATAAATATCATGCATACCACAACATAGTGATTTACCAAAGCAAAACCCTTTCAAGAGGAAAACTACACACTTCAAAAGCCACTCAATATATTATTCAGAAATCACAGAGATTACAATATACTTGCATAACAAGCTTCTCATAGGAGTATCACAACTAGAGATCTAGAGAAAACATGATCACTATCAAACTCTTAGAATACATTGTCATCTATAATTGTAGTACAACACCCTCACAAATTAGGGTTACATTCTATTTGAAGACATGCCAAAAAAATATCCATCATTAGATGTAAAACCTAATAATTAATGGTCTATATTTATAATATATAATTTATTTAATGTATGTCGGCCATTTTTAGGAGTTTTTTGAAAAGGTTAACACATTCACATTTCACTTTGTGCTACTAGTCTATACACCTATCAGAGTAACTAGGAAATATATGTATAAATATATATACATCCTGATGGAACCTTAAAATTTTACAAATTTGAAGTGCCCATAATGGAAATTTTGATTTGCAAACTTAGAAGTGCACTTGAAAAATCTACCCAAGTGACCTACTTTGGAGGGTCATAATTCAGAGCTAGCTGAGTTTCATGCCAAACCCCTTGGTGAGCATATTAAGTTGACATATGTGAACATGCATTGTCAATTTTCATCTTCCCATGATGAGTTTTGATAGGGTTTTGAAAAGAAAAGTTGGAGGGTTCTAGGACTATTATGTTTTTTTCAAACTCTTTGTCCCTTGAAGTGGCCTCCTGTTCAAGCTGATATTTCATAGCTAGATGATTTTCATGAAAAATGGATTGTTTCCCTGCATTCCCCCCACATTCATATGTTCCCTAGTTTTGTTTTAGAGCCACATGATGAGATTTGATATTTTTCAAGATCAAAAGCAAATGCAGTTTGTTTCAATTTTATATAGATGCATTTCTAGAAATGTTTCAAGGTGGTCAACTTTGACCCTAATATCTCATGAAGAATGATGATTGAAGGAAATCCATCTTACAAACATAATCAATGGACCTAAATTATCTAATTTTTCTAGTGGTAGCTTCCGAAGAGATGATTTGATATTTTTTCGAGGAGGTGACTTGGTGAGCCCTAATTGGTTTTTGATAGGTGTAGTTGTAGAAAATTATGAGTGAGCTACTTCGACATAGAATATCTTACACCTCCTTATATGCTTCATCACATTGTTTGTTACACTAAGTTCATGGGTCAAATATCTATATTCCCATGAATTTTCATGACTTCAAGAGGTCATTTGACTAGTTTCTAGGGTGATTCTAGAGGCTACTAGTCCTGTTTTGACTATTGTGCAAATATGCTAGAAAGCAAATTTTATTGACAACCCGGTTCATTTTTTCACCTCAAATGCTTTCAGAGGCAACCTTAGATCAATTTAGGACAAAACTTGTTTGAAAATGATTATTTTTAGCTGAGCCCACATTGGGACCCAACATGTTTTACATAGTTATGAAGTTGTATGTGTTCCAATGTTGGTAATGGAGACATAACAAGTGATTCTATCATTAAAGAACCACAAGAATGCATGGGGGTAAGGTTTGGTATCTCAAATTATGCTTCAAATAATGATAATTATATTCCAAGCTGTAGGTGGTTGTTTGGATGAAGCAAATATGGAAATGCTCACTTTGAATGAGGAGAATACTGATTTACTTAATAATAGACAATGTGTTGATACTTGTCAAAATTCAAACCCATGTGTGAATCCCTCAGGCGATGAAATTTTTATGTTCATATTGATACAAAGGAGGACAATATTAACTATAATTTCCATGATAAGGTTGATCATAAAGCTTTGACATTGGGTTGTATTGTTATTTTTTCAATCCTTCTCTTGAAGCATTCCAAATGAAATTTAGTGATGAAATTTGTGAACACAATGATGGATACAAGGATGTTTGTAAAAGTGAACTCCTTCAGCCTATTGGTCATGGTAACCATGAGAAATGGACCCATGGGATAAAGTCACAACATTATTTAATTTTTCTCTATTTTTTGAAAAGCTATATGGTACTAAAAAGGAAACTCTTTTATAGAGGATAACATTATTCAATTTTCTTGGTAAAGTGGCTGCATTATTTTGAATCAATGGGGAATGCATTTTAAAGTGGACTCAATTCAAACCATATTAGTAAATCAGATGCAAAGAACTCTTTGTTGAAAATTCCACTTGGAAATTGGGATTATTTCCTACCTTTGCGCAGCAAGAGGAAGGCTTCAAGGAACAAAGCAATACTTCTTGAGAGATATCATGGGGCCATGTAGTGTGTCAATGTAGAGCAATGAGAACAATCAAAACTACATAATGTGACTTTGTTGCAAATAATTATACTGTTGATTTTAACTAGAAAATTGCAATTACTTTGCAGGTTTTCAAATGAGGAGGATTTCAAAGAACCGGCCACAAAACCAACTGAATAGGACCAATTTGACATTGCAAATGAAATTTTAACAGAGGCATAAGAATCAACTTTAGGAAACACCTTTGTTCAGATGTTGGTGTCTAAATAAACCTAACACAGCGTGCTCAATTTAGTGCATAGGGAATTTTGTGCTTGTAGTGAAAATGTAGCAAACCTTTTGGGAAATTCTTTCTTGGCACGAAGACCCAATTTATATATAGCTTGAACACATTACAAATTGAATGGTAGCAAGATTGTAGAAGATAATTACTATGATTCCCTCAAACCATTGGTTACACTTTCCCAGGCTTTGCAATTTTTTTCATGAAGCCGTGATGGGAAACATTATTGTCTCAATGCTAGGTTTGAGGTAGAGTAGTGGCGTGACTATGAGTCCCCATTGAATGTTGGGAAGAATTTGTATTTGTTGGTGCTACCATTGTAAAGGAGGAGTTGTAGAGGATTTAGGGCAAGAAAAAGATCAATGGCAAGAAGAAAATGGAGGACGTGGCCAAAACCTGACCCCATTCCGTTGAACCCATGGGACTGAGGATGACGTCAGAAGAGGAGTCGTGGGATATGCGGGGTAGGTAAAAGGTGGGCCTAAATAAATGTTTTAAAGTTATCGGATGAAACATTTATTAAATACATTTGCTAATAAAAAAAATCAAATCAAAGATTTCCTGTGGGGCCGCTAAATGCAAAATGGTGAGGATGGGAATGGGTAAAATAGTTTTTCTTTGGAAAATATTAAAGGTCCCCACCATTTAAAATGTAAATATTTTTTTAATGTAATGAGCAAATACAAAGCAAGTGAGTGAATTTTTACCCAAGGAAAATGTTGAAGGGATAATATTTTGAATGGAATATTTAAAATATTATGCGCACAGTGAAAGCTGAAAAGGGGTTAAATTGCTCCATTATAAATGTTAGAGTATTTTATTTGCTTGAGGTGAAATGGTAAAGTGCAACTAAGCAAAAACGAGCCGAGGTAAAAGGATTTTATAGAGGAATAGAGCATTTGCAGCCTAGGTAAATGAAGGTGAAGGTTTTTCACAAGGAGGGGTAATTTTTTGTTACAAAATCAAGTGAATATAAGAAAAATACAAAGGCAGAAGTGCAAAAAATTGGTGGAAAAAGAGAAGTGGTTTTTTCTCAAGCAAATAATTTTAACTGCAGGGGTAAAAGAAGGAGAGAAGAGAGAAGATTTTTTCAGTTTCTTGTTGCTGATCAATAGAGGATGAAGCTGCCTTGTTCCTTTGACGTATATATTTTGTGGCTTCTTTTGTTTCTTCTTATTCTCATTCCTTCCCATTTTTAAATGGTTCTAAACTTTTGTATGTAGTTGAGTAGATAGAAAAATGTTGAATTTGAGTCACAGAGAGATTATGTGTGTAGGATGCTAAATCTGCATTTGCTCAAACAAACAACTAAACTTTAAGCAAATCAAATAAGACATCCTTATGGAATAATACATCAATGCTTCATAAATGCAAATGAAATAAACAACAAAACCAAGAAAAAGCATATGAAAACATGAAATGAATCCCATCCCATATTGGATTGGTGCTATCGTTGAAAATAACCCTTTCCCAATCCTTTCTTAAGATAAGCTAAGTGATGAAATTGCTGTGAAGATGATATAAAATGCTTATGAGGATGATATGAGGTGGGAAAGATTAGCTCTCAATTGAAGAGAGTAACCTTGTATGAGATTGTGGAGGATTTGATCAAGGATGAAGCCTCTATTTGTAGATTCTCAAATGCTAAGAGTGCTCAAGAGGTAGCAATGTGGGACTAAAAATAAGCCAATGAAAAGAGGCCACTTGTCATCATGCCATAGGTTGAGGGATGTGCAAGATTTGGGAAATGTGCCCATGAGAGGGAGTTTCAAATTCAAATTTGATAGTTAATGCTTGGTTTGACCTTTGGAAGGGACATGTAAGAGCTCATAAATGACTTGTTGGATGTACATTTCAACTTGCCTTTTGAATTCAAACCTGATGGAATATTCCTCAAATATAACATGTTGAGTGAAAATGTTGATTTAATAAATCAATAAATTGATTTATTTGTGCAAGTGGGATTATCTAGAGGATGCAAGTGGTTAGGATTAGCATTTAATCATGGATTAGGTTAGCTAAATGATGGTTAGGATGATTTGAATTTTATGACCTAAATATTTGATTTATTTAAATCAGAAAAGGATGGAAATGACTTTTGAGATTTTAATTAGATAAAGTCCTGGTTTATTTAATTAAATGGATGATGCAAGATAAAGGTTGAATGATTTATGAGAGATGAAATGTTATTTTTTTATTAAACCATTGGATTGACTTGTATGCATATTTTGCATGTCTACATTTTGCCTCTCTTTGAAGCAATGTACTTGTTGCGTTGGTTCAAAGAATAATCTTACCGTGATCAAAATTCAAAAAAATTCTGATTTTTCGGATACCCCAATGGAAAGAAGTACACTAGTACATTGCCCCCTCGAGAGATTGAGCGAAAAGATTTAATTTGAGGGTCAATCTCATGATAAAGAGGTTCAAAATGGATGTTTATGGATGATGGTGAGATGGTTTTAAGATGCTTAGAATATAGATCTTAAACAACTTAAATGATGATATGATGTGATGATGGATAAGATTGAGGATGTGATATGTTCTGATTATGCAATGGATGATTTATGAGATGCTTAGACTAACAGATCTATATTATGATGATGAACATGCATGTTAGATGATATGCAGGATGCTGATGGTTTTCTGGATGCAGAATGGATGCATGATGGATGCATGATGGATGCATTGGTGATGATGATAAACTACTCATGATATAATGTTAGTGCAAAAAACAAGACATTAGATGATGACAAGAGGATCCAACAAGTCCGTGATCTGATGAGACTTTATTAGAGATGGTGATGAGAAATGTTGATGATAGATGGATGATGATGATTGCTTATCAAGGATTGGGATTTTAAAAGGGCTATTTACCTTATGTTTGATAACACACATAGATACGATGCATCAAGGTATAAAGAACCAGGATGGCATTGTACCTAGGGCGATGGACTTTGAATCGACAAGCAGATAGGAGTATCCTTGTTCACACTTGACATACGAAAACCTTGCTAGGACATACCTAACAAAGCAAGTATTTGCCAAGTTATTTTATAAGAATGTCCAACAAGCGCAACATACAAGAGGATAATGATCATTGCCCCATTCCTATCTCTCTAAATCTTTCGTTTGGATATCATCAAGAGGTCCTTGGAATGAGCACAATAAGATAAATCAAAAGAAAAGATAAAGTACACAAACAAGCCAATGTTCTTCATATCTCTAGCCAAAGGGATTTGTTTTGATAGGATAAGAATCCAAGGTGATATCCAAAATGATGCCCATTGTCAGAACGATATATCCTAGGACATGCATTGTATAGGATGATGATGGTTTGATAAGTTGATTGATAGGCTATTGATATAAGGTCGATTGAAATGTCTAAAAATGATCAAGAGTCTGATTTTGTTTTAAAGGTCTTTTGCTTTTGATTTTATGATTGAAGCTTGCTTTTGCTGATTATTGTGGTTGTTTTTGTTTGTGTTGCCAAAGGATGAAGGTGGAAATCAGTTTATTATGGATGATTGACTATTGTGGGTGCAAGCAAAATGAGATGGATGGATTTTTTCAAATATTTGGATGTTTTTGATGTTTTGCAATGTTTTGAGGCTGTTTTTTTCTATTTTTGAGATTTTGCAAATGCTTTGATTTTTGATTTTTCTGAATGTTTTAGGGTTTTCTGAGATCTTATGAATGTTTTTGGATTTTGATGTTTTTTCGAATGTTTTTGGAATTTTTTGTTTTTTGAATGTTTTTGGATTTTGATGTGATTTTGGATGTTTTTGGATTTTGATGTTATTATGGATGTTTTTGGGTTTTGATGTTTTTTTGAATGTTTTTGGATTTTGATGTGATTTTGGATGTTTTTAGATTTTGATGTTGTTTCGAATGTTTTTGTGTTTTTGTGTCTCAGGGGCTGATCAAAGATTAGCCTTGCCTACATTTAAGCTCAGAGATGACGCAGTTCAGATTCCAATGTTTTTGATGTTTTGAAATGTTTTGAGGTTGTTTTTGGATTTTTTGATGTTTTGGAAGTTTTTGGATTTTCGCATGATTTTGACATTTTGGATCTGGATATGATATCAGTGCTCTATTTGGGATTTTTCTAAAGACCAAACTAAGGTTGATTGATCAAATTGATGGATTGATGATGACGATAACATTGTTGAGGATACACAACAATGCAAGGATTTGATTGATCAGGATTGATGACGATATCATTGTTGAGGATGCAAAACAATGCAAGTATTGATGATGATAAAATTGTTGAGGATGCACAACAATGCAAGGGTAGTGTTAAGCAACAGAAGGATATCCTGATGATTTCTTAATTGGATTTGATTGATCATGATTGATGAAGCTTGATTTGGAACAAAAGATGTTTCAAATGATTGGATGTCATGTTTGTCATGCAACTTGGATGCAACTGATAGTGATTACTTGGATTGAGGTTTGATAAAAGATGAAGACTAATAAGGAATGTCTTCTCGTCAAAACATGCCATGGGCTAGTGATTCGGATTTTTTCCCACAAGTGGTGGACCAATTTTGTTTCATGTTTTCCAATGTTCGGATTGCCACATAAGTTGGAGGATAAAGACCAAGATTTATTCTTGAAGCAAGATGTGAATATCTACCCCCAATTTCTAGCAATGTACGTAATGCGATCGATGGATGCTCAGATAAGTGCATGGATGGATGGATATGGATTATCTTATGATAGGAAAAGGTGCTTAGATAAAGAAAACTCATTGGATAATGCTTTATGTCTCAAATAACGCTGCATAGGATAAGATCAATGAAAATGACCCATGTCAAGATGTTTTACCATAAGCAAGTGTAAAGCGTGCCCCAAAATTTGTCAATATCAAGATGAATCAGACTATAGATGCAGATGGATGAAAATGGATTGCATAAATGGTTTATGGATGAATGGATTTATTATGGATGAGATGGATGGAAAACTCGATTTATTATGGATGTGATGAGATGCTTTCACCTGAACTAGTGCACGTAGATGCTCAATTCAGCACATGATGCCTGTTTGCTAGGTTTTCATCATGTTCTTTCCTAAAGCACCACCGTAGTGGTTTTCACTAGAGGACAATTTTTTCTCTTTATGTTTTCAATCCTTTTTCTTATTTTTTTGGGTTTTCATAGTTTTTGGATTTTTTTAATTTTTCTGAAAGATTCATGCTGACCTACCTAGTGGTGTCAATGTAAATGCTTCTGTCATAATTTTCCATTCGTATCCTGCCTGAAGAAGTTGCTTTGCTAAGATACGTGCACTTGAATACAACTTTTGAGATTCCTGATCTGCTTCCTCGATACCGGAGTTAACTTTGTCTTTATGCACACATCGCGATAGGGTGCCTTTAGAATCCTTATGGTGAAGGGTCATTTCCAATACATGGTCAATTTGAGAATTGGATATCATGCGTGGAGGCATGGATGGAGTTTGTTTAGGGATAAAAGATGGATTGGTTGACAGCTTGGAATCTTTGACTCTCCAAACTTGGGAAGATGGGCAACGATGGGTGGATACGAAAGTGTCAAGGGAATTAGGACCAACTGCTTGATACACTTTGTATGTTGCTTGAAAAGCCTACTTTTGCTTTTGTGGAAATCTTTGATGGATACTTTTCCCTTTTTTATTTTTCCCCATAGTTTCTTTGACTGATGGAGTTTGATAGGGATGATATTCCTTTGTATTCTTTGGTATCCATATGTATTTGATTTGTCCATTATGCTTCTCAGCTTCTTTTGATTTGATAACATTCTTTGTGCTTTGATTTAAATCTTTCTTTTGACGTTGGTCCCAATTCATGGATGGGATGATAGGTGGATGAAGATTCATGACATGGCTGGTTGTCGTATTGACAGTAGTTTCATCATAAGGACTCTTTGTGCTCCCTATGTTGACATTTGCTTGAGATGAAGTTGCCCCCAGTATGGTGGAAGTAGTACCTTCATGCTTTGATTTTTCTTGTTTTGAGATGTGTTGTTCAGTAAACATGCTCTGACAAATGACCACTACAGATGATGTTATTTCAATTAGATGCTCTGCTGACTTCAGAATATATTGTTCTATCTGACCTGATTCCTTGAGTGGATAATGTTGGATATCCTCATAACTGATGTCCTCAGTCTAAATTTGGGATATATCAGATCCTGATGTTGATAACTCAGTTTGACTATAGGAATTAATAATCTGCTCTTTTTGTGTAATAATGTTAGGAGTAAAGGGATCTTGTTCTGAATGAGGATCATCGACTTGTCCATCCAAAGAAATCATCTCATGAGTATATGGAGGAGTATGTGCTATGTGAACATAATTTGCGACATCTCGTATAGATAGGAGAGTGTCCATTAGATTATTGTAGTATCTTGGAGATACAAATTCTTGATCTTGAATGATTTTGAATTTCTTTCTGCATGCTTTGGATCAAGTTCTTGACATGGGCCAGTTTCAAATGATGGATTGCTTACAAAGGGTTTGGATGTCATCATTAGGCATGGGGAATGGCTCAATATCCTCTTGATCTTTCAGTGGAGTTTTACCAAGTGTCGATTTGAGGATTCTTTCAGTATCTGTAACCATGAGGTTGAAGGATGTGAATATGTCTTAGAAAGGACCATTGCTAGACCTTAGTGAAAGATTTTGATCATGCTTTGGAATAAATTCTTGAGATATGTCCTCTAACTCATAAGGCGATGTAGAGACATTTTTAATATGATCATTGGTCGATGGATCATGCATTATCTCGATAGGATCAAATAATCCTAACACTCCTTGAAATAGATCACTAAAGAGTGGCTCTTGATGTATGGTGATTTGGTCATCGAATGAGGTGGAAACTGTAGACACGTCAAATTGACATAATGCATTCAACTAGGTCATATTCATCCATTCAGAAAATACATCTCCTAAAGTCATCAGTATAAATCAAATAAATCAACTTGATCCCATCACCCTCATTTTAATTAAATAAATCAAGCCTTTTATTTAATTAAATCCAAATGCATTTTTCATCCTTTTCTAATTTAAATAAATCAAATATTTAAGTCCTAAAAGTCAAAATCTTCTAAGCACCATTAAACTCACCTAATCATAATTAAGCTAACCTAACAATGATCAAATACTAATCTCACCCACTTGCATTCTCTAGATTTGGCCACTTGCACATGAAATTGCATTTAATTGATTTATCAAAATCTTTATTTTCAACTTGGCATAAAGGGAGAATATTTTCCAAGTTTGAATATCCCCCCAAGTGGACATGTACACCCAACAGAGCATTTATGAGGCCTTACATGTGTCTTACATGTCCCCTTCCAAAGGTCAAACTCAGCATTTATTGCACAAATTTTAATTCAAATTTCCCCCCTCTTGGGCACATTTCCCAAATCTTGCACATCCATTGGCCTATCACCACTTGACAAGTGTCTTCCTCTCATTTGTCCAATCTTAGTCCCACATTGGTCCATTTTCAACACTCTTAGCCTTTGAAAATCTATAAATGAAAGCTTCATCTTTGATCAAATCCTCCACAATCACTCATGCAAGGTCACTCTCTTCATTTGAGAAATGATCTTCTCCATCATTATCATTAGGTTATCTAAAAGGGGTTGGGAAAGGGCTACTTTCCACATCAAAGTAGCACCAATCCCCCTATGAGATGATGTTTGAAGTAATTTAGGAATACATTTCATGCTTATTTCATTTATAATTTCATGCTAGTTTGGTGATGTTGTTATTCCTGTTGCATTAGCTCAACAATTTCATAGGGAAGGTGATAATCTCATCTATTCAATGTTGACAGATTTCTCCTTATTTGTCAATCATGGATTTATGCAGATTTTTCATCTTCACAGAAACATCTTCAATGTGCTCATCAATGAAGAAATCTTGATCATTATTTTCAACAATTGTGATGGAGGGATTTCCAATGTCTTCAACCATAGGGTTAAATGATGTTGACGTTTCTTGAATTTGATCATTGTTGAGTATTGTTGGTGGATTTTGATCATGATTGAAAAGTGACTCTTGACCTATGTTGATTTGTTCATTGGATGAAGTAGACATAGCTTCAAGGTGCTCATTGATTGATAGATTTTGATCATTGTCGCCAATGGTTATCATTTTTCGTGTTTGTGCTTCTATTTTTTGGGTAGCTTGAGTGGATTGTGGGGCCACCTGATATTGTTGAAATGCTTGTTGGTAGGCTTGATGTGCTTTTAGTGCGATGTTACGATATTGACTTATTGCACTTTGTTTTTGTGGTAATGGTTGTGTATTTGGAATTGTGTTGGATGCAGTGACAAGTGGTTGAGATACACTTGGAGAAATCATGGTAGTGAGGGCTTGAGATGTGATAGGTATGATAGTGATGTTTGGAGTGATTGAAGTGATAGGGATGGTTTGAATGACCGAGGTGATAGGCCCTTGGGAGACCATATTTATATTTTTAATGATTGATGTGGTCATTGGATTAGATACCATCTGTTGGTGCGATGTTGATGGAATATTGAAAAGATTTGATGTGATGGCTTGATTGGTGTTAGGGGGATTGATTTGGATGGAGTGATTGGTGCTAGGTAAAGGAGGAAGCCCTAAACCAAGGAATGATGTAGGTAATGGTGGTGGAGATTTTGCTTGGCGCAATGACTCAACTGTTTTGGTAAGTGTAGCAATTTGATCTCGCCAAATTTGATCTTGACTCCCTTCATATAGTTGATTTGGCTTGTGTTGAAACAGATTTGGAGTGTGTACTTGTATTTGATTTTGGACAATGTCCGTATGATTTGTAACCATATTTATCCCAAAGTTTTCTGGATTCATATTTCAAAAACTTGTACTTGGTACATTCTCATTTGGCTTGTAGGGATTTGGTGGGATGGCGTTGTTTGTTTGAAGGCTCATGCTTTGATTGTTCAGTTGACAAACTTGTAGGTTTCAATTTAGATCTACCATCAGGAAATGTGTTCCTATCTTTGATTTGGGCATACTCACACTTGTTGTGCCATTGACATTTGTAGAAGGTAATGATCCCATGAATGGATTGCATAAGTGTGAGTGTTGATAATCAATTGGCGTTGTGAGGCTTTGATAGCTTAGTTGACTTGGATTACTCATGATGTATGGATCAAGTTTGTATTCCATGTTCTCCTTGTGTTTTGATCTTGTTGCAAAAGTGACCTCTAAGGTTCCTAGGACCAATGACGAGATGAAGGATGAAAAGGGGTGAATGAGATGAGTGTTTGAATGTTTAGGGGCCTTGGATCAATGCTAGACTTAAGGTTTGATTTTGATTGGTTTGATTTGGATAATGAACTTCTAAACCCTAAGATGTTGGATGTGATCTTAGGATGAATTTGTTCAAAGGATTGCTAATTCAATTAAATGTATGAGAAAGGATGCATTCCCATAGACCTAACTTAAAAAAGGTGATTTTGATGATGATGATTTACCCAAGTCTAGAATGATGTTTCCAAAGCTCTAAAGTTTTTTTGTGGGATGGATTTGATGAATTTATGGGGTGGATGAAGTGTTTGATTTGGTTCTAAAAGAACCTAGGAAGGACTTGTTTACAAGACCAAGATAGTGAAGAACATGCCTTTCTCTAAGAGTAAGTCAAAATCAAAAGACCAATGTTTGCATGAAAACCATATGACCAAAAGATGCCAAGCACATGCGTGGGGTCCAATTGATTTAATCTTTGCTTAATGGATTCTTTTTACCACAAAAACACTCTTGATTAGATTTAGAATCTAGATGTCTAATGTCTCAACTTTTCCCTTATCCCACAAAGTGTATTATGGGGAAGCCAAGGAAATTTGAGGCAAGAGTTACCTAAAGTTGACTTTAGTAGAAGCAAATTCAGATGAAATCCAAATGTTTAGATGCCTCTAAGGACATGAATCCCAAGGGAAAGCAATAACATGTGAATTTGTTCAAAGATATTTTCCTCTCCTAAAGGGTTTGCAATTTTGATGATCATGTTGAATGTTTGTTTGCAAATGTTTTCAAATAAAGCATTGTGTTTTCAAACCAAGAACAAGTACAAACCCTATGGATGTGTAAGGCAATATTTATTGAATCCCCACATGGAAAAGTCTAGCTACGCTTATCTTTAGTGAATGGTTAGATGCTTGACCCCATTGGCTCCCCTTCATGGCTCATTAACGTCAATCGGGGCAGCCAAGCATCAACACCCATGAAACTCCCATGGCATGCTTTCCATTTCTACTAAAGATCATAGAAGTGTGGGGCAGCTTCAGAATGACCATTCTTACACCAACAAATAGATTAAGGATTTTGGAAAATTCTAGCACATGGGTTCTAGTAAGGACTTTCCATTCGTGGAGATTGACCCATATGGCAAGAGTCCCCTTTCAGATCCATCTTGTCAGAATCAATTGCGTGATTCTGGCATTTCTTCCAATACCCACATTTATATCTTAGCTGGAAATATTGTTGGCTTTAGAGTGTTACCGGTTGAGTCGTTCCCTTGGGTGAGTACTTTTTCCCCAAGGCAGGCCCTCTAGGATAAACAAAGGCATGCAAAGAAAAAATCCGTAACTCGATCAATCTTTGACGACTCAAAGAAAGAGAATATACGCGATGATGCTCTACTCACACTTGCACAAGATGTTCAATTTTAAACCCAAATTGAAGTGTGTATGGGCAATTATTTACGCAATTTAATGTCACCAAAAGCCTTTTGATTCTCAAGATCGTCGTGAGATGTGAGAGAAGCGCATACGTCTTTTGATGATATTACTGTGTGTAAATAATTACAAAACAATAAAGGAACACATTCATTTTATCCCTCAAAGAAATGATTTGATTCGTTTTAATCACCAAAGGAAAGATGAAGTTGATTTGTTCAATTTTAGCCCAAATTGAAATCTAGTAGGTGTCTAAGTTTCAATTTTAACCCTTTGCAAATGAAATATCAAAGTGTTCCTTTTACACCAAATGAAATTTAGTGTCCTAAAAAATGAAAAGGTAACAATTTTGTAAAAGCGTTTAAATAAACACTAAAGTGTTAAAGAACACTTTAATCTTCTCAAGCCATCATCTTCATTTCTTCTCCTTTCGTTTTCTCTCTTCGATTCACCTTCACTTTCCATGCTCTCCTTCATTGTCCTTTCACTTTCCTTTGTTCCCCTTGCTATTCCTTGTACCATTTTACCTCTAATGCCCATAAATAAGAGTTATGCATGCCTTGTAAAAATGAAAAATATATATATATATAAGCAAGGTATGCATAAGTTTGTTTTAAATGAAGAAAATTGATAAGGCACATAGTTCTTTATGGTGAATAAATGTCAATACATTTCACCCATTTTCATAAAAGAAAATTTGATTTCAAGACTTTATACAAGCCATAAAAAGAGTTTTATGTCGCAGCAAAAACATATCTTCTTTTTCCTCGCTAAGTGTTTCATGTTGAAACGTTTTTTATTTTCTTACTATTACTTGACAAGCACTATATATATATATATATATATATATATAAAGAAGAATAAGAGGATAAGAAGGTAGATTTTTTTCTATTTCACAAGATTGGTAAAGCCATACACATGCCTCAAATGCACCAGCTGTAAGAATTGATGTCAAAGGTAAGTCACGTCCATGCTTCATCGATGGATATCAGAAACCAAAAAAAGAGAAGAAACCAGATGTGATATACCTGACCCAAACTAGCTGCCAGGGACACAACATTAATTGTAATAGGTAGGAATTTTTACCAAAAAAAGAGAAGAAACCAGCTGCCAGGGACACAACATTATTTGTAATAGCCAAATCTTGCTCACAGCCTATGTTCTCTTTTATTCTGTAGTAATGACTAAATCTTTCCTTCATACGCTAACCATCCCCATGAAAAGATCCACCTCTAATTGCTCAATGCAAGTAGCCTCATAGGAGTTGAATTTATGGGTAACAAAAAATGAGTTTCATCACCACTTTAAAGCTTTCAAACAAAGGTAGTTGGTAGATTGAAAAAGAGGTGCTAACAGTTATTTCAAAATGCTTCCAAAGAAAATGTGAATGGCAGGTGTGGAACCGAATTCTGAACCTTTATCAGCATAGGCTTTAAAATAAAAAAATGTAGCTCCTTTGACAAGAGGTCTCAATCACATACTACCTTCTAGAATGCATTGATTGTGGGATTGGCTGGCAAAATGATTTGAATACGTTTATTGAAACCTTCAACCAAATGTAAGCTACAAACGTGAAGCTAAATTACACAACCTTTGGCGCAGCTTCCTCCCATCACAATTTACTCACTCTTTTATTTGAGAGATTGGATTCATTCAAAACGCGTCAGGATTCCAATAGCTCCATATTAAATGACAGTCAATAAATGATATATGGATGTGATGACAGAAATAGGGTGTGTGATCGTGTTACAAATATGCATAAAGTGGACTTGCTGAATAGGCTTTAGAAGCTTTTACGCAAATGCATCTGTCAGGTGTAAAATCAAACTCCATAGCCATTCCAGCATCCTCCCTGACTGTGCGTGGATGGGAGCTTAGCAATAGGGTATGGACATCCAACAATGTACTACTGATCAGGAAATGATAATCTCATGAACTGCCCTATCTATAGCAAGCATAAGCATGAAAATAAAACATGTGAATAAAGATATTCATTACCAGGAAAAGTATGACGTTTTTCTTCACAAGTATAGATTAAGAAATGACAATATTACTTTGCAGAGATAAATCTCAAAATATACATAAATTGATTGAAAGTTTGCAAAAGTATTTGACATCAAAAAGGTAAACTGTGTCATCAGCACATTACCGTTTATGACCATAGGACAAAGAACTCATTGCAAGAGTGCGCAATCATCGAAAAGAAAAGAAAACAAAAAAAAAACGTACGTAGTTTTTGAAATGGGTTTAAAGTACCTCAGAGAAAAATAAAATAAATTCAGTCTTTCTAGAAAGCGCAGTCACTCAAAAGAAACAAAAAGCCAGCATTCTATGTATTGGAAACATGGTAATTATTTCCTCATTGAAGAAGACGTTTCTCAGTTACAACAATTTCAATGACTAAGATGTATTTATACAGTGTCAAAATCCATGTATAAACTGAAACAGAAAGCTAATACTTTACGAGCCCTCCTTCTAGCACCAAATGTAGGATGCTAAATCTGCATTTTCTCAAACAAACAACTAAACTTTAAGCAAATCAAATAAGACATCCTTATGGAATAACACATCAATGCTTCATAAATACAAACGAAATAAACAACAAAACAAAGCAAAAGCATATGAAAACATGAAATGAATCATATCCCATATTGGATTGGTGCTATTGTTGAAAATAGCCCTTTCCCAATCCTTGCTTAAGATAAGCTAAGTGATGAAATTGCTGTGAACATGATATAAAATGCTTATGAGGATGATATGAGGTTGGCAAGATTAGCTCTCAATTGAAGAGAGTAACCTTGTATGAGATTGTGGAGGATTTGATCAAGGATGAAGCCTCTATTTGTAGATTCTCAAATGCTAAGAGTGCTCAAGACGTAGCAATGTGGGACAAAAAATAGGCCAATGAAAAGAGGCCACTTGTCATCATGCCATAGGTTGAGGGATGTGCAAGATTTGGGAAATGTGCCCATGAGAGGGAGTTTCAAACTCAAATTTGATAGTTAATGCTTGGTTTTACCTTTGCAAGGGACATGTAAGAGCTCATAAATGAATTGTTGGATGTACATTTCAACTTGCCTTTTGAATTCAAACCTGATGGAATATTCCTCAAATATAACATGTTGAGTGAAAATGTTGATTTAATAAATCAATAAATTGATTTATTTGTGCAAGTGGGATTATCTAGAGGATGCAAGTGGTTAGGATTAGCATTTAATCATGGATTAGGTTAGCTAAATGATGATTAGGATGATTTGAATTTTATGACTTAAATATTTGATTTATTTAAATCAGAAAAGGATGGAAATGACTTTTGAGATTTTAATTAGATAAAGTCCTGGTTTATTTAATTAAATGGATGATACAAGATAAAGGTTGAATGATTTATGAGAGATGAAAAGCTATTTTTTTATTAAACCATTGGATTGACTTGTATGCATATTTTGCATGTCTACATTTTGCCTCTCTTTGAAGCAATGTACTTGTTGCGTTGGTTCAAAGAATAATCTTACCGTGATCAAAATTCAAAAAAATTCTGATTTTTCGGATGCCCCAATGGAAACAAGTACACTAGTACATTGCCCCCTCGAGAGATTGAGCGAAAAGATTTAATTTGAGGGTCAATCTCATGATAAAGAGGTTCAAAATGGATGGTTATGGATGATGGTGAGATGGTTTTAAGATGCTTAGAATATAGATCTTAAACAACTTAAATGATGATATGATGTGATGATGGATGAGATTGAGGATGTGATATGTTCTGATTATGCAATGGATGCTTTATGAGATGCTTAGACTAACAAATCTATATTATGATGATGAACATGCATGTCAGATGATATGCAGGATGCTGATGGTTTTTTGGATGCAGAATGGATGCATGATGGATGCATTGGTGATGATGATAAACTACTCATGATATGATTTTTGTGCAAAAAACAAATCATTAGATGCTAACAAGAGCATCCAACAACTCCATGATCTGATGAGAATTTATTAGAGATGGTGATGAGAAATGATGACGATAGATGGATGATGATGATTACTTATCAAGGATTGGGATTTTAAAAGGGCTACTTACCTTATGTTTGATAACACACATAGATATGATGCATCAAGGTATAAAGAACCAGGTTGGCGTTGTACCTAGTGCGATGGACTTTGAATCGACAAGCAGATAGAAGTATCCTTGTTCACACTTGACATACAGAAACCTTGCTAGGACATACCTAACAAAGCAAGTATTCACCAAGTTATTTTATAAGAATGTCCAACAAGCACAATAGACAAGAGGATAATGATCATTGCCCCATTCCTATCTCTCTAAATCTTTCGTTTGGATATCATCGAGAGGTCCTTGGAATGAGCACAATAAGATAAATGAAAAGAAAAGATCAAGTATGAAAACAAGCCAATGTTCTTCATATCTCTAGCCAAAGGGATTTGTTTTGATAGGATAAGAATCCAAGGTGATATCAAAAATGATGCCCATTGTCGAAATGATATATCCTAGGACATGCATTGTATAAGATGATGATAGTTTGATAAGTGGATTGATAGGCTACTGATATAAGGTTGATTGACATGTCTGAAAATGATCAAGAGTTTGATTTTCTTTTAAAAGTTTTTTGCTTTTAATTTTATGATTGAAGCTTGCTTTTGCTTATTGTTGTGGTTGTTTTTGTTTGTGTTGCCAAAGGATGAAGGTGGCAATCAGTTTATTATGGATGATTGACTAGTGTGGGTGCAAGTAAAATGAGATGGATTGATTTTTTCAAATATTTGGATTTTTTGACGTTTTGCAATGTTTTGAGGCTATTTTTTTGTATTTTTGAGATTTTGCAAATGTTTTGATTTTTTATTTTTCTAAATGTTTTAGGGTTTTCTGAGATCTTATGAATGTTTTTGGATTTTGATGTTTTTTCAAATGTTTTTGGATTTTTGTTTTTTTCGAATGTTTTTGGATTTTGATGTGATTTTGCATGTTTTTGGATTTTGATGTTACTTCGGATTTTTTGGGTTTTGATTTTTTTTTTGAATGTTTTTGGATTTTTATGTGATTTTGGATGTTTTTAGATTTTGATGTTGTTTCAAATGTTTTTATGTTTTTGTGTCTCAGGGGCTGATCAAAGATTAGCCTTGCCTATATTTAAGCTCAGAGATGACGCAGTTCAGATTCCAATGTTTTTGATGTTTTGAAATATTTTGAGGTTGTTTTTGGATTTTTTGATGTTTTGGATGTTTTTGGATTTTCGCATGATTTTGACATTTTGGATCTGGATATGATATCAGTGCTCTTTTTAGGATTTTGCTAAAGACCAAGCTAAGGTTGATTGATCAGATCAATGGATTGATGATGATGATAAGATTTTTGAGGATACATAACAATGCAAGAATTTGATTGATTAGGATTGATGGCGATATCATTGTTGAGGATGCACAACAATGCAAGTATTGATGATGATAACATTATTGAGGATGCACAACAATGCAAGGGTAGTGTTAAGCAACATAAGGATATCCTGATGATTTCTTAATTGGATTTGATTGATCATGATTGATGAAGCTTGATTTGGAACAAAAGATGTTTCAAATGATTGGATGTCATGTTTTTCGTGCAACTTGGATGAAACTAATAGTGATTACTTGGATTGAGGTTTGATAAAAGATGAAGACTAATAAGGAATGTCTTCCCGTCAAAACATGCCATGGGCTAGTGATTCAGATTTTTTCCCACAAGTGGTGGACCAATTTTGTTTCATGTTTTCCAATGTTCAGATCGCCACATAAGTTGGAGGATAAAGACCAAGATTTATTCTTGAAGCAAGATGTGAATATCTGCCCCCAATGTCTAGCATTGTACACAATGCGATGGATGGATGCTCAAATAAGTGTATGGATGGATGGATATGGATTATCTTACGATAAGAAAAGGTGCTTAGATAAAGAAAACTCATTGGATAATGCTTTATGTCTCAGATAACGCTGCATAGGATAAGATCAATGAAAACGAACCATGTCAAGATGTTTTACCATAAGCAAGTGTAAAGCGTGCCCCAAAATTTGTCAATATCAAGATAACTTAGACAATAGATGCAAATGGATGAAAATGGATTGGATAAATGGTTTATGGATGAATGGATTTATTATGGATGAGATGGATGAAATGCTCGATTTATTACGGATGCGATGAGATGCTTTCACCTGAACTAGCGCACGTAGATGCTCAATTCCACACATGATGCCTGTTTGCTAGGTTTTCATCATGTTCTTGCCCAAAGCACCACCATAGTGGTTTTCACTAGAGGACGATTTTTTCTCTTTACTATTTTCAATCCTTTTTCTAATTTTTTTGGGTTTTCATATTTTTTGGATTTTTTTAATTTTTCTGAAACATTCATGCTGACCCACCTAGTGGTGTCGATGTAAATGCTTCTATCATAATGTTCCATTTGTATCCTACCTGAAGAAGTTGCTTTGCTAAGATACGTGCACTTGAATACAAGTTTTGAGATTCCTGATCTGCTTCCTCGATACCAGAGTTAACTTTGTCTTTATGCACACATCGCAATAGGGTGCCTTTAGAATCCTTATGATGAAGGGTCATTGCAAATACATGGTCAATTTCAGAATTGGATATCATGCGTGGAGGCATGGATGGAGTTTGTTTAGGGATAAAAGATGGATTGGTTGACAGCTCAGAATCTTTGACTCTCCAAACTTGGGAAGATGAGCAATGATGGGTGGATACGAAAGTGTGAAGGGAATTAGGACCAACTGCTTGATACACTTTGTATGTTGCTTGAAAAGCCTACTTTTGCTTTTGTGGAAATCTTTGATGGATACTTTTCCCTTTTTTATTTTTCCCCATAGTTTCTTTGACTAATGGAGTTTGATAGGGATGATATTTCTTTGTATTCTTTGGTATCCATATGTATTTGATTTGTCCATTATGCTTCTCAGCTTCTTTTGATTTGATAACATTCTTTGTGCTTTAATTTAAATCTTTCTTTTGATGTTGGTCCCAATTCATGGATGGGATGATAGGTGGATGAAGATTCATGACATGGCTGGTTGTCGTATTGACACTAGTTTCATCATAAGGAATCTTTGTGCTCCCTATGTTGACGTTTGCTTGAGAAGAAGTTGCCCCCAGTATGGTGGAAGTAGTACCTTCATGCTTTGATTTTTCCTGTTTTGAGATGTGTTTTTCGGTAAGCATGCTCTGACAAATGACCACTACAGATGATGTTATTTCAATTAGATGCTCTGCTGACTTCAGAATATACTATTCTTTCTTACCTGATTCCTTGAGTGGATAATGTTGGATATCCTCATAACTGATGTCCTCAGTCTGAATTTGGGATATATTGGATCCTGATGTTGATAACACAGTTTGACTGTAGGAATTAATAATCTGCTCTTTTTGTGTAATAATGTTAGGAGTAAAGGGATCTTGTTCTGAATGAGGATCATCGACTTGTCCATCCAAAGAAATCATCTCATGAGTAGATGGAGGAGTATGTGCTATGTGAACATCATTTACGACATCTCGTATAGATAGGAGAGTGTCCATTAGATTACTGTAGTATCTTGGAGATACAAATTCTTGATCTTGAATGATTTTGAATTTCTTTCGACATTCTTTGGATCAAGTTCTTGACATGGGTTAGTTTCAAATGATGGATTGCTTAGAAAGGGTTCTTGGATGTCATCATTAGGCATGGGGAATGGCGCAATATCCTCTTGATCTTTGAGTGGATTTGGATGAAGTGTCGATTTGAGGATTCTTTCAGTATCTATAACCATTAGGTTGAAGGATATGAATATGTCTTAGAGAGGACCATTGCTAGACCTTAGTGAAAGATTTTGATCATGCTTTGGAATAAATTCTTGAGATATGTCCTCTAACTCATAAGGCGATGTAGAGACATTTTTAATATGATCATTGGTCGATGGATCATGCATTATCTCGAAAGGATCAAATAATCATAACACTCCTTGAAATAGATCACTAAAGAGTGGCTCTTGATGTATGGTGATTTGGTCATCGAATGAGGTGGAAACTGTAGACAGGTCAAATTGACATAATGCATTCAACTAGGTCATATTCATCCATTCGAAAAATAAATCAAGTTTAATTATCAATCTCCGAAAGTCGTCAGTTTAAATCAAATAAATCAACTTGATCCCATCACCCTCATTTTAATTAAATAAATCAAGCCTTTTATTTAATTAAATCCAAATGCATTTTTCATCCTTTTCTGATTTAAATAAATCAAATATTTAAGTCCTAAAAGTCAAAATATTCTAAGCACCATTAAACTCACCTAATCAACATTAAGCTAACCTAACAATGATCAAATACTAATCTCACCCACTTGCATTCTCTAGATTTGGCCACTTGCACATGAAATTGCATTTAATTGATTTATCAAAATCTTTATTTTCAACCTGGCATAAAGGGAGAATATTTTCCAAGTTTAAATCTCCCCCCAAGTAGACATGTACACCCAATAGAGCATTTATGAGGCCTTACATGTCTCTTACATGTCCCCTTCCAAAGGTCAAACTCAGCATTTATTGCACAAATTTTAATTCAAATTTCCCCCCTCTTGGGCACATTTCCCAAATCTTGCACATCCATTGGCATATCACCACTTGACAAGTGTCTTCCTCTCATTTGTCCAATCTTAGTCCCACATTGGTCCATTTTCAACACTCTTAGCCTTTGAAAATCTATAAATGAAAGCTTCATCTTTGATCAAATCCTCCACAATCACTCATGCAAGGTCACTCTCTTCATTTTAGGAATGATCTTGTCCATCATTATCATTAGCTTATCTAAAAGGGGTTGGGAAAGGGCTACTTTCCACATCAAAGTAGCACCAATCCCCCTATGAGATGATGTTTGAAGTAATTTAGGAATACATTTCATGCTAGTTTGGTGATGTTATTCCTTTTGCATTTGCTCAACAATTTCATAGGGAAGGTGATAATCTCATCTATTCAATGTTGACAAATTTCTCCATATTTTTCAATCATGGATTTATGCAGATTTTTCATCTTCACAGAAACATCTTCAATGTGCTCATCAATGAAGAAATCTTGATCATTATTTTCAACAATTGTGACGGAGGGATTTCCAATGTCTTCAACCATAGGGTTAAATGATGTTGACATTTCTTGAATTTGATCATTGTTGAGTATTGTTGGTGGATTTTGATCATGACTGAAAAGTGACTCTTGACCTATGTTGATTTGGTCATTGGATGAAGTAGACAAAGCTTCAAGGTGCTCATTGATTGATATATTTTGATCATTGTCGCCAATGGTTATCATTTTTCATGTTTGTGCTTCTATTTTTTGGGTAGCTTGAGAGGCTTGGGTAGCTTGAGTGGCTTGTGGGGCCACCTGATATTGTTGAAATGCTTGTTGGTAGGCTTCATGTGCTTTTAGTGCGATGTTACGATATTGACTTATTGAACTTGGTTTTTGTGGTAATGGTGGTGTATTTGGAATCGTGTTGGATGCAGTGACAAGTGGTTGAGATACACTTGGAGAAATCATGGTAGTGAGGGCTTGAGATGTGATGGGTATGATAGTGATGTTTGGAGTGATTGGGGTGATAGGGATGGATTGAATGAGAAAGGATGCATTCCCATACACCTAACTGAACAAGGTGATTTTGATGATGATGATTTACCCAAGTCTAGAATGATGTTTTCAAAGCTCTAAAGTTTTTTTGTGGGATGGATTTGATGAATTTATGGGGTGGATGAAGTGTTTGATTTTATTCTAAAAGAACCTAGGAAAGACTTGTTTACAAGACCAAGATAGTGAAGAACATGCCTTTCTCTAAGAGTAAGTCAAAATCAAAAGACCAATGTTTGCATGAAAACCATATGACCAAAAAATGCCAAGCACATGTGTGGGGTCCAATTGGTTTAATCTTTTCTTAATGGATTCTTTTTACCACAAAAACACTCTTGATTAGATTTAGAATCTAGATGTCTAATGTCTCAACTTTCCCCTTATCCCACAAAGTGTATTACGGGGAAGCCAAGGAAATTTGAGGCAAGAGTTACCTAAAGTTGACTTTAGTCGAAGCAAATTGAGATGAAATCCAAATGTTTAGATGCCTCTAAGGACACAAAACCCAAGGGAAAGCAATAACATGTGAATTTGTTCAAAGATATTTGCCTCTCCTAAAGGGTTTGCAATTTTGATGATCATGTTGAATGTTTGTTTGCAAATGTTTTCAAATAAAGCATTGTGTTTTCAAACCAAGAAGAAGTACAAACCCTATGGATGTGTAAGGAAATATTTGTTGAATCGCCACTTGCACAAGTCCAGCTATGCTTATCTTTAGCGAATGGTTAGATGCTTGACCCCATTGGCTCCCCTCCATGGCTTATTAACGTCAATCGGGGCAGCCAAGCATCAACACCCATGAAACTCCCATGGCATGCTTTCCATTTCTACTAAAGATCGTAGAAGTGTGGGGCGGCTTCAGAACGACCGTTCTTGCACCAACAAATAGATTAAGGATTTTTGAAAATTCTAGCACATGGGTTCTAGTAAGGACTTTCTGTTTGTGGAGATTGACCCATATGGCAAGAGTCCCCTTTCGGATCCATCTTGTCAGAATCAATTGCGTGATACTGGCATTTCTTCCAATACCCACATTTATATCTCAGCTGGAAATATTGTTGGCTTTAGAGTGTTACCAGTTGAGTCGTTCCCTTGGGTGAGTACTTTTTCCCCAAGGCAGGCCCTCTAGGATAAACAAAGGCATGCAAAGACAAAATCCGTAACTTGATAAATCTTTGACGACTCAATGAAAGAGAATATGCGCGATGATGCTCTACTCACACTTGCACAAGATGTTCAATTTTAAACCCAAATCGAAGTGTGTATGGGCAATTATTTACGCAATTTAATGTCACCAAAAGCCTTTTGATTCTCAAGATCATCGTGAGACATGAGAGAAGCACATACGTCTTTTGATGATATTACTTTGTGTAAATAATTACAAAACAATAAAGGCACGCATTCATTTTATCCTTCAAAGAAATGATTTGACTCATTTTTATCACCAAAGGAAAGATCAAGTTAATTTGTTCAATTTTAGCCCAAATTGAAATCTAGTAGGTGTCTAAGTTTCAATTTTAACCCTTTGCAAATGAAATATCAAAGTGTTCCTTTTACACCAAATGAAATTTAGTGTCCTAAAAAATGGAAAGGTAACAATTTCGTAAAAGCATTTAAATAAACACTAAAGTGTTAAAGAACACTTTAATCTTCTCAAGCCATCATCTTCATTTCTTCTCCTTTCGTTTTCTCTCTTCGGTTCACCTTCACTTTCCATGCTCTCCTTCATTGTCCTTTCACTTTCCTTTGTTCCCCTTGCTATTCCTTGTACCATTTTACCTCTAATGCCCATAAATAAGAGTTATGCATGCCTTGTAAAAATGAAAAAAAAAATATATAAGCAAGGTATGCATAAGTTTGTTTTAAATGAAGAGAATTGATAAGGAACATAGTTCTTTATGGTGAATAAATGTCAATACATTTCACCCATTTTCATAAAAGAAAATTTGATTTCAAGACTTTATACAAGCCATAAAAAGAGTTTTATGTCGCAGCAAAAACATATCTTCTTTTTCCTCGCTAAGTGTTTCATGTTGAAACATTTTTTATTTTCTTACTCTTACTTGACAAGCGCTATCTATCTATATATATATATATATATATATATATATATATATATATAAAGAAGAATAAGAGGATAAGAAGGTAGATTTTGTTCTATTTCACGAGATTGGTAAAGCCATACACATTCCTCAAATGCACCAGCTATAAGAATTGATGTCAGAGGTAAGTCACGTTCATGCTTCATCAATGGATATCAGAAACCAAAAAAAGAGAAGAAACCAGATGTGATATACCTGACCCAAACCAGCTGCTAGGGACACAACATTAATTGTAATAGGCAAGAATTTTTACCAAAAAAAGAGAAGAAACCAGATGTGATATACCTGACCCAAACCAGTTGCCAGGGACACAACATTAATTGTAATAGCCAAATCTTGCTCGCAGCCTATGTTCTCTTTGATTCTATAGTAATGACTAAATCTTTCCTTCATACGCTAACCATCCCCATGAAAAGATCCACCTCTAATTGCTCAGCGCAAGTAGCCTCATAGGAGTTGACTTTATGGGTATCAAAAAATGAGTTTCATCACCACTTTAAAGCTTTCAAACAAAGGTAGTTGGTAGATTCAAAAAGAGGCACTAACAGTTATTTCAAAAGGCTTCCAAAGAAAATGTGAATGGCAAGTGTGGAACCAAATTCTCAACCTTTATCAGCATAGGCTTTAAAATAAAAAAATATAGCTCCTTTGACAAGAGGTCTCAATTACATATTACCTTCCAAAATGCATTGATTGCGGGATTCACTCGAAAATTGATTTGAATACGTTTGTTGAAACCTTCAACCAAATGTAAGCTGCAAACATGAAGCTAAATTACACAACCTTTGGCGCAGCTTCCTCCCATCACAAGTTACTCACTCTTTTATTTGAGAGATTGGATTCATTCAAAAGGTGTCAGGATTCCAATAGCTTCACATTAAATGACAGCCAATAAATGATATATGGTTGTGATGACAGAAATAGGGTGTGTGATTTTGTTACAGATATGCATAAAGTGGACTTGCCGAATAGGCTTTAGAAGCTTTTATGCAAATGCATCTGTCAGGTGTAAAATCAAGCTCCATAGCCATTCCAACATCCTCCCTGACTGCGTGTGGATGGGAGCTTAGCAATAGGGTATGGACATCCAACAATGTACTGTTGATCGGGAAATGATAATCTCATGAACTGCCCTATCTATAGCAAGCATAAGCATGAAAATAAAACATGTGAATAACGATATTCATTACCAGGAAAAGTATGGCATTTTTCTTCACAAGTATAGATTAAGACATGACAATATTACTTTGCAGAGATAAATCTCAAAATCTACATAGATTCATTAAAAGTTTGCGAAAGTATTTGACAACAAAAAGGTAAACCCTGTCATCAGCACATTACCGTTTATGACCATAGGACAAAGAACTCATTGCAAGAGTGCGCAACCATTGAAAAGAAAAGAAAACAAAAAAAAAACGTACGTAGTTTTTGAAATGGGTTTAAAGTACCTTAGAGAAAAATAAAATAAATTCAGTCTTTCTAGAAAGTGCAGTCACTCAAAAGAAACAAAAAGCTAGCATTCTATGTATTAGAAACATGGTAATTATTTCCTCATTGAAGAAGACGTTTCTCAGTTACAACAGTTTTAATGACTGAGATGCATTTGTACAGTGTCAAAATCCATGTATAAATTGAAACAGAAAGCTAAGACTTTACGAGCCCTCCTTCTAGCACCAAATGTAGGATGTTAAATCTGCATTTTCTCAAACAAACAACTAAACTCTAAGCAAATCAAATAAGACATCCTTATGGAATAATACATCAATGCTTCATAAATGCAAATGAAATAAACAACAAAACCAAGCAAAAGCATATGAAAACATGAAATGAATCCTATCCCATATTGGATTGGTGCTATTGTTGAAAATATCCCTTTCCCAATCCTTGCTTAAGATAAGCTAAGTGATGAAATTGCTGTGAAGATGATATAAAATGCTTATGAGGATGATATGAGGTTGGCAAGATTAGCTCTCAATTGAAGAGAGTAACCTTGTATGAGATTGTGGAGTATTTGATCAAGGATGAAGCCTCTATTTGTAGATTCTCAAATGCTAAGAGTGCTCAAGAGGTTGCAATGTGGGACTAAAAATAGGCCAATGAAAAGAGGCCACTTGTCATCATGCCATAGGTTGAGGGATGTGCAAGCTTTGGGAAATGTGCCCATGAGAGGGAGTTTCAAATTCAAATTTGATAGTTAATGCTTGGTTTGACCTTTGCAAGGGACATGTAAGAGCTCATAAATGAATTGTTGGATGTACATTTCAACTTGCCTTTTGAATTCAAACCTAATGGAATATTCCTCAAATATAACATGTTGAGTGAAAATGTTGATTTAATAAATCAATAAATTGATTTATTTGTGCAAGTGGGATTATCTAGAGGATGCAAGTGGTTAGGATTAGCATTTAATCATGGATTATGTTAGCTAAATGATGATTAGGATGATTTGACTTTTCTGACTTAAATATTTGATTTATTTAAATAAGAAAAGGATGGAAATGACTTTTGAGATTTTAATTAAATAAAGTCCTAGTTTATTTAAATAAATGGATGATGCAAGATAAAGGTTGAATGATTTATGAGAGATGAAATGTTATTTTTTGATTAAACCATTGGATTGACTTGTATGAATATTTTGCATGTCTACAATGTGATTGTAATGTTTTGATTTCATGAGTAAATATCAATTATTTTTTACAAACAGAGCATGACTGCCATTAAATTGTCTCTAGATTTTTATACTTTAAATCATATGAATTTAATATACAGAGTATTTTTGAATTTTTCATCTCAATTTCCTTGAGAACATGTTGTTTGTTGATAGTTCTATTTCAAGCAAATAGTTAAATTACTTTAAGTAGAGAATTATGATTTCAAGTGTACAAGGTGGATCAGTAAGAAGAATTTTGATGACAAAAAGTGTGGATTTGATACTACAAGGCATTATAATTTTTGAATCCGCTAGTTGAAGTTTATTTGCTAACAAGATTTTCTTTATGATTCTATATTTGACTCTATGGTCCAGAATTAGGCACTAATATCTCATTCAGCTAAATGCATTTTTAGAAGCAACTCATTAATTCAAAATCATTTTAATTTATGTTGTTAGGTTTAGGTTTGGTGTAGGATTCTACTTCCCAATTGCTGAGTGAGTGTTGAGATACCAAAAATATAGCCAAATTTGAAGTTGTCAAGACTTTCCTTGGTATACTTTAATTGGGAATTATCTTTTATAAAATGAAATGTCTATGCATAATTGAAATAAGTCTTTAGGAATTGTGAAGGGAGACCCACCTTGGACTTGTAGAGCAAGAAGTGTTGGATATTTCAGTCTTTGACTTAGTCTTGTTCATTGGCCAAATCCATCTTTGAGTTTGAGCATTAGAAAGTGGCTATTCTTTAGGACTCATTGGATCTGTTGATTTGGGAAATTAACACATCCTATCAATAATAAACCTTATATAATTGTAAGGTTGAGACACATTTTCCCAACAGGATGGTCCGTGAATAAGAAAAATTTAATCAACTCCTACATGAATTAGGGAAATAAATTTTCCTTTTAAATAATGAATGATACGAACATATGCTTCAAGAATAATAAGTCTCTAAATACAATGTTCAACTATATTTTGTCTAAAAAAAGTGGTAAATAAAAAATATACTACTTGGAAGTTAAACAAGAATATTTTTATCTTCTTTGTATACTACTATTTGGAAACTGATCTTTACATGCTCAAGGTCTCCAAAAAATCCTAGTAGTAATAGGGTTTCTATTGACGATTCCAAATGAATTATGGAGGAAACTTGAGTAAAATAAGAGCAACATACCATATATATCTATTACAGTTGACTGAGAATAGTATGGCAGCCTTCACCACATATTTAGAACCTATCCTCCCACCATTACAAGTAGAAATAAATTACTTTCCATTTTGCTTAACATTTTTTTAATTATATTGGTGGTGCCTTTAGCAATAAATACCAAAACATTTGTAAGGAATTTAATTTTTCCCACACAATTTTTGATTAAGTGTAATCATTTTTATATTTCCGTGATAACAAATTATAAATTTCCCTAACCAAAATATTTATTTTCCATTTTTTAGTTTTTCGCAATCACTAATATTCACATTTTAGAATCTTAAAAATGAAAAACCATTAAGAACTTGGTTAGTTTTCTCCTTTAACTAATGTATTAATCTAAGCAGCAAATTAACAAATACAATATTAAACTAGTAGTCCCTTCAATAAGACCCTTCAACTTGTGTTGAGAGAAAATTAGATAGCATAAGACCAACAAATCTATAGGTGTATGATTTCACCTTCCTAATTATCTTATAAACAAATGAATGTCAAATAAAAAAGTAACAATATTTTTGAAAACCATGAGCCAAAACATGGAGCCCATTTTGTGATCTCAAATTACTCTTCCCAATTCCAAAGGCCCCTCATGATGAGTGAGCCTACTAGGAATAGCATGTAACTTTTTATGTCATACTTTCCACCAATCAAACATAGAACTACATTTTCAACAATTCAATCCTATTACAAGATGCTCTTACCCACCATTCTTATGGATCGTAAATTAGTCAAAAAAATCTTAGATATCCTTCAAAATCCATTTTGTAAGCCCTTCTTATGCACTCTTACATGTCATGGATTCGCTTATACATCTTACAAGGTCAAAGATACTCTTTTAATTTTTAAATGATTTAGATGCTCTTACACACATCATAATAAAATATCTAATTCATATAATGTGCCATTTAAGAATCTTGAATTTCTTTCTAAATGAAAATACATTTTCCATATGAACCCAGATTTAGAAGATAAATTAGAATAACATATAAGTATAATATTTTACTAATAAAACACCTAACACATCAAGTGTTCTTTCGATACTATTTTTTTCCAAACCATATTATAGGAAAAACTTATCACAAAAAAATATTTTCCCTCTCACTCACATACTAGTTTCTATACAATCCCAACCCCGATGATGCACCTTTGACCATACTTATTAATTAATTGAAAAGCATAATACAATGGATTTTTAATTTGCAATTAATTAAAAAATACCGTCGAATATGCCATTTGGGGTTGGATAGATGTTTCCCATTGATAAGGCCTAATCCCATGCACCTTTTACCATATTTATTAATTAATAGAAAAGCATAATACAATGATTTACTTATTTTTAATTAGTTTAAAAATAAGTCAAATATGCAATTTGCGGCTTTCCCATCGATAAGGCCTAATAAGACATGATTAGATATTTTGTACAAATTGTGCGAGTCGGTTTGGTTCACCTTTATAAAATGTATGGTGATATAAAGTTTTTCCCTATAAAGAAATAATAGTATGTATAAAACCGAAATGTTTAGTATTTTACCTGGAACGAACGGGGTCCATCTTTATCAAAAGAGTCATATTTAATCTTTTTTCAATGGAAGAAAGCTAAACCTTCCCTCAAGTTCAGCAGATAAAGCAGGGTATGTATTAAAGCCTTGATGTGATGTATTGTACAAACATACCTGCAGTCAACGAACTTCAGGAAGAATGAGAAGAGTCTCTAATAACAATGCTGAAGGGATGCTCGTAGTTGGAGATTTAGAAGGGTTAAGTTGTGCGAAAGGGAAATGAAATTAAGGAAGAATGAGTAGAGTCTGTGAGAATAAAGGAAAAAACACCTCAAAAGTAAGGAAGAGTGAACCGAAGCAAAATGATAAAGGTAAAAAATTTTGTGAGAAATTCAAGAAGCGTTAAGCGAAGCAAAAGAAGCACTAATCTCATTTTACCATTTTGTAGGCGAGTCATCTATTCCAAAGGGAAATGATGAATTGCACGGGCCGAGTAATAAGCTCGCTCATAACAAATGATCACTGAAATCACTGATGGTTGTGTTCTAAATTAGCGGTTAAATTTTGTAATAATGTTGTCTTCAGTCATTTTGTGTTTAATATAGTTAGTTATCTAGTTATGTTAGTTTTGTTTTATGTTAGTTGCCATGTAGTTTGGATAGTTACATTATGGAAAGACTTTACAACAGTCGTATTGTAATTGTGAACCCTTAATCTTCTTTTTCATCAAACAAAGACCACAACTAATTGTTAGTCAGTTCAAAACCAGCAAACCTCAGATTCCCTATAAAATTCATTTGAACATAAGAATAATAGAAATAAAGCATGAAAGAAAACTAAACCAATGAAACATTATTCAAATGACCAAACTAGAATCTTATAGGGGGATTGGTGCTATTTTGATGTGCAAAAATAGCCCTTTCCTAACCCCTTTAGATAAGATAAATGATAAAATTCTTTGAAGATGGAGTGAATTGGACAAAATCAATTCTCAATTGAAGAGAGTGACTTTGCATAAGCTTTGTGGATCAAGTTGTGGAGGATTAAATCAATGGAGATGATATCTATTTGTAGAATGTCAAATGCTAAGATTGATCAAAATAGAGCAATGTGAGATAATGATTTGACCAATGAGATGAAGCCACTTGTCACATTGTGAAAGGCTTGAGGAATGAGCATATTTTCGTCAATGTGCCAAAGAGGGGGAGATTGAAATTTGAATTTGAGAGTTAAATGTTGAGTTTGAACTTTGCAAGAGACATGTAAGAGCCATGTAAGAGCTCATAAATGATTTGTTGGATGTACATGTCAACTTGTTTTTGAATTCAAATTTGAGGGAATATTCCTCAAAGATGCCATATTGAGAGAAAATGATGATTTAATAAATCATTAAATTGATTTATTTGTGCAAGTGGGAAAATCTAGAGGATGTGATGGGTAGTTAGATTAGATTAAGCGGGATTATATTAGTTTAGATGATGATTAGTTAATTGTGACATTCAACTTAAATATTTGGGTTTATTTAAATTAAATGAGAAGAAATTGATCATTAGAGATTTAATTAAATAACTTTGATCTATTTATTTACATGGAGATCTTTAGAAGATTAATTGATTTATTTAATAACCTGTAGGAGATTAATTAAATAAACTTGATCATCACGTCCAGAAAAGGATATAAAAGTCACAGAAAATCCTAACCTAGGAATTGGACATTCCAGCAGGTGACAAACATCTTCTTATGGTCGTCCATTTACATTGTCAAACCAGGGAACACATACTTGAAATGGAGCAGCACTGTATGTGCACTAAGAACCAGTTTCAGTCATGATTTACTAGAAATAAATGTGTGAAAGAAATTCTACTTATGCTACAGGTATGTAATGTAAAACTTTCTTAACTTAAGCGTATCTTAATCAAAGCAGAAATCATAACGACTGTGACTAAGAAACAAACTATGAACTGACCTTATGCTGTAGGAACAAACACATGGATGGATTCCCGATGCTGCAGGAACAATATAAGACTTAGTTTGCGTTGAACCTTCCCAGAATGAAATCTAACTTATGATCAATAAGAAATAAACAACTAACTAACTAACTATAGATACTTACTAAGTGGCCCCCCCTTAGCAAGCATCAACTAGTTATGCAAGAGTTGAACTCAAAACTTCATCAGCTTTTATTCATAAACTTAGAATGATATACATTGTTCTGCTCATCGGAAAACTAACACAAAACACTGCTTCTTATTAGCATACTAACTTTTACATACTCTGATTCTTATTATCATACTAACTTTTACATACTCTTCTTGCTCACTCGCACAGGAGGAACACTTATTTATATCAGAAAAGCAACTAACTACCTAACTCTAACAAAGAAAGACATGGACATAAGTGAATCCTAAAACCGAAGAACGAACTTCTCATAAATGAAAGCATATATGTTCAACATGATTCAGAGAGAATTTAGCATTCCACTCTTCCTAGATTAATGATCATTTAGATTTCTTCCCAATGACCTAGTCAGAGAGTCTTCATTGGAACAACTTCTTCGACGTTGTGCAAGAAATGGACTTTATTGCAGGGCCGAGATCTGTTGCGCTTGAATCGTTCATGCTTCCTTCAAAAACCTGTGATACACAAGGTGATAGAAGAGAAAGAAAGCATGCATGGCAACAACATGATACATTCATTAATCACATATTAAATCTATTTCATTATTCAAAAACCACATGCATTAGATTAGTCAATCGGGAGGTCAAATAGGGTAATTAATAAAACACATAGAATGTTAAGCTATAGGAATATAGGAATGTATTGCTATAGGATACTACCCAATTTCAGATAAAAAGTCTTTAAACAAAGAGTTAAAACAACCATTAGCAATAAGAGTAGGGATATTAAAATAACATCCTAATACTCAAATTATGAGCATATTTCAAGCTCATCATTTTCCCCCTACTTAACCTAATGATGGTTCACCAGCATTAAGCTTCTTGGTTGTTTCTCTGAAATCCATAGGAGTAGTATGGATTTGGACTAAAGTTCCAAATTTATAGTAGAAACCTCTGAAATGTTGCCATCTTTCATATTTGCGAGTTTGTGTAGCCTTATTAACATCTGTAGCTTGATAAGGATAAAGTGGCCACATTAAAATCAGAGGTCGAAATTTTATTGGTAACCATAACTCAAACCCCTTATGAAGACCAAGCTACATGTACTTCTCTTTCCTTCCAAGGGCTGCTTTAAAATTCAGGGGGCTATGAGGCTCATATTTCCTTAGACCAACAGTTAGTTTTTCCCATCTCTTCTCAATTCTGGAATAGGAAAGCTTCCAAAACATATATGGTTGGCCTTTGAATTCTTCATACAATTGCTTCCTGATATCAAATTTTTTTATTCTTTGTGTTTGATCATTGAACCCATATGCAACAATAAGCCAAGTTTTCAGCATTGTGTAGGGATCTGAGCTTTCAGGTCACAGTGGGAGAGGTTCATCCCTTTCAGCCTCTTCATAGGCCTCCAATTGTCTACCATAATTAGTTTCATTGGCCGCCCAAGACATGAGTGACCTCAAATGAATATCACCAATATAAAGAAGTGGATTCCACTCTATTTCAGAGGGAATTATCAAACCATGCAAATAAAATTCACATAAAGAATTCTTCAGCCAACTAGGGGGTACTTGGTATGCATCATAAAATTCTCTGACTGTATGAATAACAGGATCTAAATTCCTTGAAATTCTCATTAATTGAAACCAAAGAAATTGCTCTTTTAGGCACATAGCATAAACCCTAGGCAATGGTCTACATTCCATAATTTTCCCAATTATTTTCATCATTTCATCCATTTTCTTTTTCATTTCTTGGATTTCTTGTTTCTGCATTTCAATTTCTCTTTTCAATTTCTTCTTCTCCTCTTCCCAAAGACTTTGTTGAATTTCAGTCTTGGCTAAGTGGTGAAACTCAAGGTTTGAAATGTGACCGGTCTCCATGTGGTCCTAAGGTATTCCAAAAATTCAATCAAAAATGTCTTCTTATAAACAACCATTGTTTGACAAGTTGCAGGGGGTAATGAGGTTTCATTGGACACTTCCAGTTGTTCAGGTTGCTCTTCCTCTTGTTGTAGGATGAATTCCTATTGTTGCATAGAAGGAGATTGTACTTCCTCTAAAATTTGCCTAGTTGCCTCAGCCAAGTCATCAAGACTTGGCATTCCCCTTTCATTAATACTAACATGTGGTTCCTCAACTTCCATTGGCTCATTTTGCATTTCCTCAGAAACAACAGGTGGGCTATGTGGAACATTCTCAAATACATTCTAAGAATCATTATGACTATATTCTTCAGAGTCCTCTGAAATTATTATCACTTTAGGTTGAGCAGATGTTGAGGTGACTTTACGTTGTTTCCTTGCTGAAACTCTTTTTGGCAATGTTGCAGCTGCAGGAGGAACTCTCGTGGCTTTCCTCTTTCTAACTTTCCTAGAGGATTCAAACTCAACAAAAGATGATGGTGAACTTGTAGTGCCAATAGGTGTTGCTATAGGAGAAACTACTATAGGAGAAGATGCTGCAAGAGAGAAATGTTGTTGTTTTTGAACATGCGGGTCAGACTCTAGGGTTTGTTCTACCCTAGATGACTCTCCTACCTTCGTTTTTCCCTTTTCTCTTCTACTACTAGACCTGGTTTGTACATGGGTAGAGGGCTCTGGTGTGGTGGCTGTAGGAGTAGGTGCTGCAGGAGCAAATGATGCAGGAGAAGATGATTCTTGCTCTGCTTCCCCACTTGTAGATTATGCTCTCTTTTTCTTTTTCTTGGGCTATGCAGGGAGTGCTCTAGGAGGATCTAGAAGTTGTAGAACCTTTTGGGAAACAATTTTTTTCGAGGAAAGGGGTGATACATTCCTTAGGGAATGCTCAATGAAGAGTTTAATGAGGGCATGATGGGCTATATAGTTGTCCCTTGCCCTCTGGGTTTCATGGGCACATTGTTTCAAGAGGTTTAACAAAAAATTTGGTACATTGATAGCTAAACCGTACCTCATATGACTCAATAATTTAAAATGGTAGGAATGTAAATAGGAAAAGCATCCCTCACAAGTCAAGTACCTGATTATGAGGATGGCATATTCTGAGTATGGAAAAGGCTGTGATACTCATTTGCATCCTTACTTGGAAACCTCCAAGGGTCCATCAGTTGGTACTGTAAATTCTACCCTAGCAGAGACATCATTTGAAGAAAAAATTTCTCCTACTGCCAAAAGCCTAGTTACTTTTGCAATCTATTCTTCTATTACAACCACTATCAAACCCCACACTATAGCTTCTTCTTTCGAAAGAGTTCTCAAAAACTCGCCTGCAACTTCCTCATTAAAGGAATCTAACTTTAGAAAATAATTCAGCCATCCACAATTGTTGAATGCCTAAACCATTTAAGGATTTTGTGTCAATAACTCATGAGCTATAGGCTCATGCCTTATTAATTGGCCACCCATATTCGCAAATTATCCTAGCTCAAAAAATTTCTAAAAATTCAAAAAAACTTTTCTGCTCTATCGTCACTTCCCTTTACTTTTCCAAGAATGACTCAAAGAATACATGCATGAAATGATTGTTACGAACTACCAAAATCAAGTAGTTAATTACTGTTTAGGATAAAAACACACAGCCATATTTGGAAAGTACAAGAAAATAAAAATATCTTATCTTTTGTGACAGTGACATAAGAAAATGTTTGAAATGGATTAACCCCGCCCCCTACTTAAAATTTGACATGTGTCCACACATGTGTGAAAGGATAGGTGAAGATCAAGCAATACTGACTGATATGTACATAGTAGTTAATGAATAAATGAAATAAATAAATGATGTGACAACAAAATATATCACGTACCTCGTAATAAATGTGCGTACATGCTTGGAATGATCACAACTCAGCCTGAAATGATGGCTGGAATTGAAACCTTAAATGAGGGTGGTACGGTAGATGGATGATGTGGAAGAAAAGGGAATGAATGGTGGTGATGGATGAAAAGCAGAGAAAGTGGCTCCCTTAAAAAGGAAACTTTTATTATGCACATGCAATGTAGAATTTAAAGAGATGTTGTAGGAGAAAGGCTGAAGCCTTTTGCTACAGGAAGATTAGTGGCCGCATTCGAAACAAACTACTTAATAAATTCTTCTTTGGACGCTGGCTTATGATACAACCTAAGACGGTGTCCATTAACTAGTAGCTTGAATCAGACAAGATCTATTGTAGTTAACTGAACTGAACCATTATCAAACACATTTTCTATTTCATAAGGACCAAGCCATCTTGTGGTGAGTTTACATTGATTTTCCTTGTACCTGGAGTCATAGAGCAGCGCCCAATCACCGATAGAGAATTGCTTAGTTATGATATGGTGGTCAAGCCAAATTTTTCCTTTGCTATTGGATAGCTTCAGTATGCTGTAGGGCAGCTTTCCTTATCTCATCCAATGCATTCGGCTATAGTAGGCGCTCCTTTTGAGCTTCTGAAATATCAATGTTAAGCTGGAGAGCAATCCTCAAGGTCTTATGCTCAAACTCTATTATCAACATGGTAGTCTTGTCATAGAGTAACTCAAAAGGAGTAAACCCTGTAGTTGTTTTTCATGTTGTCCTATAAGCCCAGACTACTTCAGGAAGGCAATCGTCCCAGTCCTTCTTGTGTAATTGGACTATCTTAGTAAGGACTTCCTCAATTTCTCTATTGATAACCTTTGCCTGACCATTGGCTTGAGGGTGATAGGGGCTAGACTTTCTATGCTTGATCTTGTAATTATTCATCAATGCAGTGATTAAGCTTTATGTAAACTAATCTCCTTGATTAGTAACTAGTTCCCTTGGGACTCCAAACCTTGTAAAAATCTACTCATACAGGAACTCAACAACTTTATTGTCATGAGCATGTGTCATTTCTTTTACTTCCACCCATTTAATTACATAAGTAGTACAAACCAAAATGTATGATTTCCCATTGGATGGAGGATCAATAGGCCCAACAAAAGCTATGCCCCAATTTTTAAAAGGACTGACCACCACTTGAGGATACAGGGACATTTCATCAGACTTGGTTGGTCTCCCCATGCGTTGACATTTGTCACATTTTCTGGTATAGGCTGAAGCATCTTTGTGGAGTGTAGGCCAATAATATCCTGTAGTAAGCACTTTCATAGATGTTCTCTTGGCAGCAAAGTCCCCACCACATGGCTCATCATGACAAGCATGCAAGATGTCATAGGTCTCATCTTCCCTAACACATCTTCTCATGACTTGGTCAGGTCCTATGTAAAATAAACAGTCTACAATCCATGAAAAGTTAAAACTTTTCTGAGCCAAAAATTTTCTTTCCTTTGGTGAGAAGTGAGCTCGGATCTTGTTGGCTACTAAATAATTTGCAATATCTGCATACCATGGATTTTGAATAGCAATCTAGAAAATAGATGTTCGTTGGGAAAGCTATCATCAATTACCTCAGGGGTGGCAGGTGTAGTTGTTTGAAGTCTTGACAAGAAATCAACCACCACATTAGCCTGGCCTGGCTTATCAATAATTATGATATCAAATTCCTGCAACAATAGGAGCCATCTTGCTAATCTGCCAGATATGGTAGGCTTATTCATGAGGTACCTTATTGTTGCATGATCTGTATGAACAAATATTTGGTAACCAGTGTCATAATGTCAAAACTTGTTCAGGGCATACACAACTACTAGCAATTCTTTCTCTATGACAGTATAGTTTAATTCAGGGCTTTGAAGGTTTTTGTTAATGAAATATATGGCATGCTCTATGGAATTCTCTTTCTGTCCTAAAACTGCCCTTATGGCATAATCAGAAGCATCTGTATGTATATGAAAGGGCAGACTCCACTTCGGTCATTAAAGAATAGGTGCCTAAGTAATTAAGTTCTTAAGTTGTAGGAAGGATTTGTCATAGGCCTCAGTCCAGGTAAATTCAGAATCCTTGGTCAATAAGGCATATAGTGGACTAACTATTTTGTTGAAATATTTGATGAATCTTCTATAATAGCCAACATGTCCTAGGAAGCTTCTAACATCCTTTTGTTTCATAGGTGTTTGGAAAGTTAGAATAACTTCAATTTTTGCAGGATCAACTTGAATTCCTACTTGAGAGATATGATGGCCTAAAACAATTCCCTCTTGCATCATCATAAATAATTTTTCACTATTCAAAGACAAATTTTTCTCTTTACATCTTTTCAACACTTTCACCAAATTGGTTAATGCTTCTTCATAAGTAACTCCATAAGTAGTGAAGTCATCCATGTAGATCTCCATAGAATCATGAGAAATGTCAGCAAAAATATTGATCACTATCCCTTGAAATGTTGCAGGTGCATTACACACTCCAAAAGGTAAGACAGAGTAGGCAAAAGTACCCCATGGACTGGTAAAAGTTGTTTTGTCTTGATCTTTAGGGGTAATTATAATTTGATTATACCCACTATCCATCCAAAAAGGAGAAATAGTTTTTACCAGACAATGAGTCTAGCACTCTTGGTCAACAAATGGCAGTGGAAAGTGATTATTTTTAGTTGTTGTGTTCAGCACCCTGTAGTATACACAAACTCTCCATTTTCCACCCTTTTTTAGAACAATCACAAATAGAGACACCCATTGATTGTCTGAAATGGGGTAGATAAAACTGGCATCAATTAATTTATGGAGCTCTCTTTTAACTATTTCCCTGAGTGTTGGGTTTATCCTTCTTTGAGGTTGTCTGACAAGTGAACAATCTTCCTTAATGTAGATCCTATGAGTACAGAGTTGAGGATCTATTCCATTCATATCCCCATAGTCCCATGCAAAAGCTATGTGTTGTTCTTGCAACATTGTGACTAGGGCAACTTATCATTGATGTTCAGACAATGGCCTGGAGACACTTCTACTTGCTTGGTAAGATCATTCCTGGAGGCTACTGATAAGGGTAGTGTCTATATTTTATGTGGAAGCTAGCTATGATAAACTGCAAGAGATTTAGGTGGTAGACTCTCCAAATTCAATTGTTGTAGGAAATACTGCTAAAGACAACCATCTAGAATAGATGGGCTACTCGGATCAGAGTTTAACTGCAAAATATGTAAAATCAGGTCATCCTCACTCTGAAGTTGTGAAAATGGATTAGTTTGCAACATCATTAGCTGACCCAATGAATTGAATTCTTCAGTTTCCTCTCCTAAATCTGGCCAAATTGGCTGAGACAAGTCTGGTTGAGGTTAGGCAGGTGGATATAAAGCCAATTTCTTTCTTAACTAAACATCAGAAATTGTCATGTCTCCTGAACGACATCCTGTAAAAGTATCAGTTGTGGTTAACCCTGGTCTACCTAAGATGATAAGATATCCTCCCAAAGTTTCCTTAGTGGACAATATGGTAAAATTTGCTGGGTATTCCCAAGACTCAAGGATGACAATAACATCTTCTACCATTCCATCAGGTTTTACTATGGAACTATCAGCAAGCTGTAGGATGGTAGGTGTAGACTGAATGTTTAAGATATTCAAATAGTCCATTGTATTCTTGATCATTACATTGATGGCTGCACCAAGGTCAATCAAAACATTCTTTACTATCTGGCCATTAATATTTATTTGTACCACAAGACTCACAGGGTCAATATATTTTGGAATGAATACCTTCCCCAACATAATATCTACCAACTATCCTAGAACATGGATAGTTTGGGGATCCTTTTTCTTTCTTCCTGGTTTCTTTAAACAGGCCTCCTTAATGGCTTTTCCATAAATTTAGACATCTTTAATGGCTTGAAAAAGGGGAATTTGAATGTGTACATTCTTTAGCTGATCCAAAATTTCAAAGGTAGGCTCTTCCATAGACTTGGATGTAGTAATTTGCAATCTCTGAAGAAAAGGAAGTTTGGCGTGATGCTGCAGGATCAGTAGATTGCTCAGAGGCAAAGTTTGGAATCTCTGTTATTACAAGTAGTTGTAGAGCAGGGAGAGTGGTTTCAGACCTAGATGGATATCATGAATATTCAGGGCATAAGCTGGATACTGATTGGCTTCTACAAAATACATTGGTTGTTGTTGCTGCTACTACTTATTATTAGGATTTGGCAATGGTTGAGCAGGCATAGGCATTTGTTTTGGAGGGCTAGTATTTGCTGCGGGTGCTGTAGCAAGTGGCATGAGGGCTTGAGGTTGTGGCTATTGAAACTATAGAAATCTAGGGGATGGGTTCTACCATTGTTGAGAACCCTTCCATTGAGGATTCTGCTACCAGTTACCTTGGGGTGGTGTCCATTGTCCTTGTGGCAGCTGCCAACCTCCTTAAGGAGATTTCCATTGAGGACTCTGATAGTTAGGCCAGTGTGGTTGAGAAGTATTTCAAGGTGGTGATGGGACATATGTAGGTTGCCATTGGTTATTGTAATTAGAATAAGGATTAACAAAAGTCAGAGGGTCTTGAGGCATACCTTGTTTTTGAGCCCATGGTCGCCTTTGTGCAATGAAGAACACTTGGTCATCATCGACCTCCACTACCTTAAAATTAGTAGGTAATTGCTTAGCCTCCAAGTTAGCCACCATCTTACATCTGTAATCACGTTTCTTCTATCTGCAATGTGGATAGAACTCAACCAAGATTGTTTCAGCTTCTTCATGTTTCTTCTGAGCTTGCATAGTATCTAACTGTGTAGCCATATTGTTTATGATATCCTGCTTTAAATCATATAGAAAATTTGTGATCTCCATCCATGAAACTCCATTAATAGAAGACTTTCCCACTGTGGCTTCATGACCTCTACCCTTCTTAATAATTACTCGAGAGTGGTTGAGACATATTTTCTTGATATCATCCCAAAGTAGTTGGCTTATATCTCCTCCTCCCATTAGGTCTAGGGCATCTATACATGTATCACTAATTCCCCTTAGAAAAAGTAGTTTCTGAGATTCTTCATTGAGAGTATGGTCTCAATTCTTTTTTAGGGAAAACAAGAATCTTAAGATATAGTCTTCCAGGCTTTCATCCTCCTTTTGTTGAATTCTAAATATATCATCACCCTTACTACCACTCTTACAATATTCCTTGTATTTCTCAATAAATTTGGTTTGCATGGCTGCCCAACTATCAACAACACCTCTTCCCAAACTCATAAACCATCTAAAAGCTCCTTCCTTCAAAGTAGTAGGAAACAACTTCAGCGTGTGAGCATCTAAAGTGTAATCATAGTTGCGAAAAAGGATGTCAAACTCAAACAAGAAAGTGTCTAGGTCTTCTCTAACTAGTCCATAGAACTTGGGAAGTAATGAAGAAGGAATATTTTTAAGGTTAGCATTATCTTGCTGAGCAATGATGGGGAATTCAAAAGTAGGAGGTTGATTATGTGGATTACGTGCCATATTTGTTGGATGGAGTATCAAAGCAAATGGATTTTCTTCATGTTCTTCGTCAGCTGGGTCAAATGGTAATTCAACAAGCAAGTTTTCTGCAAATGGATTGATATCTTGGTCTCCTCATTCCTCAAATAGATTATAGGATAGTTCAGGATTATTATCAAGGAATTGAAAGTTAGGGAGTAATCTTCCCAGAGCGTCTCTTCTTCTATGCATGCAATAGAATTAACCGTAACTTGAAGGAATTGAAAATGCTTGAATAACACATTACACTACTGCTAACAATGACTATGATAGGTTCTTAGCTTGACACCATCCCCGGCAACAGTGCCAAAAATGGTCGTGTCCACAAAAGGATATAAAAGTCATGAAAAATCCTAACCTGGGAATTGGACATTCTAGCAGGTGACTAACATCTTCTTATGGTCACTCATTTATATTGTCAAACTAGGGAATGTATACTTGAAATGGAGCGGCACTGTATATGCACTAAGAATCAGTTTTAGTCATGATTTACCAGAAATAAATGCATGAAAGGAATTCTACTTATGCTATAGGAATCTAATGTAAAGATTTCTTAACTTAAGCATATCTTAATCAAAGTAGAAATCATAATGACTGTGACTAAGAAACAAACTATCAACTGGCCTTATGTTGCAGGAACAAACACAGGGATGGATTCTCGATGCTGCAGGAACAATATAAGACTTAGTTTGCACTAAAACTTCCTAGAATGAAAGATAACTTATGATTAACAGGAAATAAACAACTAACTAACTAACTATAGATACTTACTAAGTGGTCCCCCTTAGCAAGCATCAACTAGGTATGCAAGAGTTGAACTCAGAACTTCATCAGCCTTTATTCATAAACTTAGAATGATATACATTGTTCTACTCATCATAAAACTAACACAAAACACTACTTATTATCATACTAACTTTTACATACTCTGCTTCTTATTATCATACTAACTTTTACATACTATGCTTGCTCACTCCCATAGGAGGAACACTTATTTATATCAGAAAAGCAACTAGCTACCTAACTCTAACAAAGAAAGACGTGGACATAAGTGAATCTTGAAACTGAGGAATAGACTTCTCATAAATGAAAGCATATCCGTTCAACACGATTCAAAGAGAATTTAACATCCCACTCTTCCTAAATTAATGATCATTTAGATTTCTTCCCAATGACCCAGTCAGAGAGTCTTCACTGGAACAACTTCTTTGACGTCATGCAGGAAATGGACTTTATTGTAGGGCCGAGATCTGCTATGGTTGAATCGTTCATGCTTCCTTCAACAACCTGCGATACACAAGGTGACAGAAGTGAAAGAAAGAACACATGGCAACAACACGATACATTCATTAATCACATATTAAATCTATTTCATTATTCAAAAACCACATGCATTATATCAATCAATCAGGAGGTCAAACAAGGTAATTAATAAGACACATAGAGATGTTAAGTTGCATGAATATAGGAATGTATTGCTACATGATACTACCCAATTTCAGATAAAAAGTATTTAAACAAAGAGTTAAAACAACCATTACCAATAAAAGTAGGGATATTAAAAATACATCATAATACTCAAATTATGAGCATATTTCAAACTCATCACTTGATTTATTTAATTGATGGACGAATATGATTTAATTAAATGAGTGATGTCAATTTCACGTGTCTACATTTTTCCCCTCTTTGAAGCAATCTACTTGCTACGTTTGTTCAAAGAATAAACTTGTTATGATCAAAAATATTAAAAAATCTAATCTTTTTCAGATGCCTTAGCGAAAAGAAGTACAGTAGTATATTGCCCCCTTGAGAGATCGAGCGAAAAGATTCATTTTGAGGGTAGATCTCATGATAAAGAGGTTCAAAAATGGATGGTTATGGATGATGATGCAAATGAGATGGATGATGAGATAATGCCTATATGATTATGCGATGGATGTTCTATGCAGATGCTTAGACTAACAAATCTATATTATGATGATGATTATGCATGTGAGATGGATGATTTGATGATGTGATATGCTATGATTATGCAATGGATGTTTTCTGTAGATGCTTAGATTAACATATCTATATTATGATGCATGTGAGATGATGTGCAAAAAGCTGATGGTTTATGGATGCAGGATGGATGCAAGATGGATGCATTGAGGATGTTATGTTAGCATGAAGAGAAGAAAGAAGAAATGAGATGATGACAAGAGGATCCAACAAGTCCATGATCTGATGAAACTTTATTAGAGATGATGATGATTTTCTTATCAAGGATTTGGATTGTAAAATGGCTACTTACCTTATGTTTGATAATACACATAGATACGATGCATCAAGGTATAAAGAACCAGGATGGCGTTGTACCTAGTGCGATGGAATTTGACTTGAAAAACAAAAAGGAGTATTCTTTTTCACACTTGACATATGGAAACCTTTCTAGGACATACCTAACAAAGCAAGTATTCGCCAAGTTATATTACAAGAATATCCAACAAGCACAATAGAAAAAAGATAATGATCGTTGCCCCATTCCTTTCTCTCTAAATCATTTTGAGTAGACATCATCGAGAGGTCATTCGAATGAGTGCAATAAGATAAATCAAAAGAAAAGATCAAGTACACAAACAATTCAATGTTCTTCATATCTCTAGCCAAAGGGATTTGCTTTGATAGGATAAGAATCAAAAGTGATCCAAAATGATGCCAATTGTCGGAATGATATATCCTAGGACATGCATTGCATAGGATGATGATGGGTTGATAAGTTGATTGATAGGCTGTTGATATAAGGTTGATTGACATGTTTGAAAATGATCAAGAGTTTGATTTTGCTTTTGATTTTATGTTTGAAGTTTGATTTTGCTAATTGTTGTGATTGTTTCTGTTTGTTTTGCCAAAGGATGAAGGTGATGATCAATTTATTATGGATGATTGATTATTTCAAGTGAAAGAGAAACCAAACAAATGGATTTTTTAGAATATTTGGGTGTTTTTGATGTTTTACAATGTTTTGAGGTTGTTTTTGGTATTTTTTGATATTTTCAAATATTTTTGTGGATGTGAAAATCTGCATTTTCGTTAAAATCCTAACACACAAAGAATGATTAGCATTTTAAAACAAAGCCAATAATCAACATCCCTATGAAATAATGAAACATGTTAATTATGCAATGAAAGGAATCAAGGAAACTAAACAAAGCATATAAAAAACATGATCCAACTTTATCTCAGAGTGGATTGGTGCTTCTATGGAAAGAAGCCCTTTCCAAATCCTTTTCTAAGCTCCATAATGCAATGCCTTGAGATGGATTGGATGGACAAAATCAGTTCTCAATTGAAGAGAGTGACCTTGCATGAGAGTTGTAGATCAAGATGTGGAGTTGTGGAGGATTAAACCAGTGGAGATGATCTTTATTTATAGAATAGAATGATATAGGAATGTCAAACATGGAGGATGTGGGACTAAAGATCCACAAATAGGAATGAGCGACTTGTCAACTTGTGATAGGTTGGAGGATGAGCATATTTTGGTCAATGTGCCAAAGAGAGGGAGATTTCAAATTTGAATTTGAGAGTTAAATGCTAAGTTTTACTTGCACAAGAGACATGTAAGAGCTTATTAATTGCTTTGTTGGATGTACATGCCAACTTTTTTTTGAATTCAAATTTGAGGGAATATTCCTCAAAGATGCTTTGTTGATGGAAAATGTTTATTTTAAAAAATCAATAAATTGATTTATTGGTGCAAGTGGGAAAAGCTAGAGGATGTGATGGGTGGTTAGATTAGGTTAATCAGGATTAGCTTAACTTAGATGATGATTAGGGGATTTTCACTCATTTGACTTAAATATTTTGATTTATTTAAATCAAAAGGGATGGAAGGTGATTTTAGATTTAATTAAATAAATGTTTAATTTATTTAATCAAGGAGGGTGATGTCAAGATCAAATTTGATTTATTTAATATAAGTTGGTGACTTTAGGAGATTGATAAATAAGTTTGATTTAATTTTTTGAATGGATGAATATGACCTAATCAAATGCATGATGCTAATTTCACGTTTCTGCATTTTGCCCCTCTTTGAAGCAATGTACTTGCTGCATTGGTTCAAAGAATAAACTTGTTGGGATCAAAATTCAAAATTTTTATTATTTTTTGGATGCCCCAGCAAAAAGAAGTACACTATTACATTGCCCCGTCGAGAATTCGAGTGAAAAGATTTGATTTGAGGGTCGATCTTGTGATAAAGAGGTTCAAAATGGATGGTATGAATGGTTATAATGATGATGCAAATGAGATGGTTGAGATGGATGATGTGATATACTATGATTATGCAATGGATGTTTTATGCAGATGCTTAGACTAACAGACATATATTATGATGGTGATATGATGTGATTATGCAATGGATGATTTATGCAAATGTATGATTTATGAGATGCTTAGACTGATAGGATCTATATTATGATGACGATATGCATGTGAGATGATATGCAAAATACTGATGGTTTGTGGATGTAGAATGGATGCACTAGTGATGATGATTATTTACTCATGACGTGATGTTAGTGCAAAAAGAAGAAATTAGATGATGACAAGAGGTTCCAACAAGCTGACTTTATGAGATATGATGATGAGAAATGATGATGAGAAAAGGATGATTTGCTTATCAAGGATTGGGATTTTAAAAGGGCTACTTACCTTATGTTTGATAACACACATAGGTACGATGCATCAAGGTATAAAGAACCAGGATGACATTGCACCTAGTGAGATGGAATTTGACTTGACAAATAGATAGGAGTATTCTTGTTCACACTTGACATATGAAAACCTTGCTAGGACGTACCTAACAAAGCAAGTATTTGGCAAGTTATTTTACAAGAACATCCAACAAGCATAGTACACAAAAGATAATGATCATTTCCCCATTCCTATCTCTCTAAATCCTTGATTCAGATATCATCGATAGGTCCTTGGAATGAGCACAATAAGATAAATCAAAAGAAAAGATAAAGTATGCAAACAAGTCAATGTTCTTCATACCTTCAGCCAAAAGGATGTGTTTTGATAGGATAAGAATCCAAAGTGATATCCAAAATGATGCCCATTGTCGGAATGATATATCCTAGGACATGCATTGTATAGGATGATCATGGGTTGATAAGTTGATTGATAATCTATTGATATAAGGTTGATTGACATGTTTACGAGTGATCAAGAATTTGATTTTGCAATTAACGGTTTGTTCATTTTGATTTTGTATTTGAAGTTTTTCTTTTGTTGATTGTTGTGATTGTTTGTTTGTGTTGCCAAAGGATGAAGGTGATGATTAGTTTATTATGGATGATTGATTATTTCGAGTGAAAGTGAGATGAGACAGATGAATTTTTTCAAATATTTGTATGCTTTTGACATTTTTGGAATGTTTTGAGGCTATTTTTGGTATTTTGTGATTTTTCAAATGTTTTAATTTTTTGATTTTTCAAATATTTTTGTGTTTTCTAAGATTTTATGAATGTTTTTGGATTTTGGTGTTTTTTGAATGTTTTTGGATTTTGTGTCTCGGGGGCTGATCAAAGATGAGTGTTTCCTACATTTAAGATTAGAGACAACATAGTTCGAATTCCATTTTTTTGTTGTTTTCTGAGTTTTTGAGTGTTTTTGGATTTTTCGATGTTTTGGATGTTTTTGGATTTTTGGCATGATTTTGATGATTTGGATATGGATATGATATTAGTGCTCCATTTGGTATTTTGTTGAAGACCAAGCTAAGGTTGACTGATTGAATCAATGGATTAATGATGATGATAACATTGTTGAGGATACACAACAATGCAAGGATAGTGTTAAGCAACACGAGGATTTAGGATGGATATCCCAAGATGATGCAGGATTGATGATGATAGCATTGTCGAGGATACACAAAAATGCAAGGATTTGATTGATTAGGATTGGTGATGATAACATTGTTGAGGTTGCACAATAATGCAACACAATGATATCCTGAGATGATGATTTTTTTATTGGATTTAATTGATCATGTTTGATGAAGCTTGATTTTGGAACAAAAGTTGTCTGAATGATTTGATGTGACTTTTGAAGGGTGTGTTAGATGTGACTGATATTGATTGTTTGGATCGATGTTTGATAAAAGATGAAGACTAATAAGGAATGTCTTCTCATCAAAATGTGCCATGGGCTAGTGATTTGGATTTTTGCTCACAAGTGGTTTGACCAATTTAATTTCATGTTTTCCAATGTTCTGATCATCACATACGTTGGAGGACATAGACCAAGATTTATTCTCAAAGCAAGATGTAAATATCTTACCCCAATGTTTAGCAATGTATGGAATGTTATGGATAGATGCTTGGATAGGTGTATGGATGGATGGATATGGATTATCTTGTGATAAGATAAGGTGTTTGGGTAAATAATGCTGATTTGGATAATCCTTCATAGCTCAGATAATGCTGGATTGGATAAGATCAAATAAAAATGGCCCATGTCAAGATGTTTACCACAAGCAAGCATAAAGTGTGCACCAAACTTTCATCAAGATCAAGATAACTTGGATGATGGATGTAGATGGATGAAAATGGATTGGATCAATGATTTATGGATGAATGCATTTATTATGGATAAAATGGATGGAATGCTCAATTTATTATGGATGGGATGAGATGCTTTCACCTAAAGTGGTGCATGTAGATGCTCAATTCTACACATGAGGCATGTTTTCCAGGTTTTCATCATGGTCTTGCCCAAAGCACCACCGTAGTGGTTTTCACTAGAGGATGATTTTTCTCTTTACTATTTTCAATCCTTTTTCTAATTTTTTTGGATTTACGTATTTTTTTATTTTCTATTTTTTTATTTTTTCGATAGATTTTAGGTTCATGCTAAAGCACAAGGTTTTGCTGATGTAGATGCCCCTATCAGAATGTGCCATCGGTATCCTACCTAAAGAAGTTTCTTTGCTAAGATACATGCACTTGAATGAAGCTTTTAGGATTCTTGATTTGCTTTGTCAATACCAGAGTTAACTTTGTCTCTGTGCGCACATCGTGATAGAGTGCCTTTGAAATCCTTATGATGAAGGGTTGTTGCCAATACATGGTCAATTTGAGAATTGGATATCATGCATGGAGGCGTGGATGGAGTGTGATTAGGGATAAGATATGGATTGGTTGACAGTTTGGAACCTTTGAATCTCCAAACTTGGGAAGATGAGCAATGATGGGTGGATACGGAAGTGTGCATGGAATTAAGCCCAACTACTTGATACACTTTGTACTTAGCTTGAAATGCATTATTTTTCTTTTGTGGACATCTTTGATGGATACTTTTCCCTTTCTTACTTTTCGCCATAGTTTCTTTGACTAATGGAGTTCGATAGGGATAATCTTTCTTTGTATTATTTGGTATCCACTTGTATTTGATTTGTCCATTATGCTTCTTAGCTTCTTTTTCCTTGATAACGTTCCTGATGGTTTGATTCAATTCTTTCTTTTGAAGTTGGTCCCAATTCATGGATGAGGTGATGGGTGGATGAAGATTCATGACGTGGCTGGTTGTAGTATTGACACTAGTTTCATCATAAGGACTCTTCATGCTCCCTGTGTTAATGTTTGCACAAGATGAAGTTGCCCCTAGTATGGTGGTAGTAGTACCTTCGTGCTTTGATTCTGCTTGTTTTGATATGTCTTGTTAAATAAGCATGCTTTGATAAATGACCACTGCAGATGATGTTATTTTGATTAGACGCTCTGCTAACTCTAGATTATACTGTTCTATCTTACTTGTTTCCTTGAGTGGATAATTCTAGATATCTTCATACATGATTTCCTTAGTCTGAATTTGGGATATATTTGATCCTGATGTTGACAACTCAATAACCTGCTCTTTTTGTGTAATAATGTCAGGAGTAAAAGAATTGTGTTCTAAATGAAGATCATCTACATGTCCATCTGCATAAAGCATCTCATGGGTAGATGGAGGAGTATCTACTACATGGATATGATCATCTTTCATAGATAGGAGAGTGTCCATTCTAGATTATTGTAGTATCTTGACGATACAAATTCTTGATCCTGAATGATTTCGGAGTTTCCTTCAACATGCTTTGGATCAAGTTCTTGACATGGGTCTGTTTCAAAGGATGGATTGCTTACAAGGGTTCTTGGACATCATCATTAGGCATGGTAAGTGGTTTAATAGCCTCTTGATATTTGAGTGAATTTGGATCAAGTTTCGAGTTGAGGATTCTCTCAGTATCTATAACCATGAGGTCAAAGGGGGTCAACATGTGTTGGAAGGGACCATTGCTTGACCTTGGTGAAAGATTTTGATCATGCTTTGGAATAAATTCTTGAGATATGTCCCCTAACTCATAAGGTGATGTAGAGACATTTTCAACATGATCATAGGTCAACAAAGCGTTCATTATGTCAATAGGATCAAATAATCCTAACACTCTTTGAAATAAATCACTAAAAAGTGGCTCTTGATGTATGGTGAGTTGGTCATCAGATGAGGTGAAAACATCTTCCATGTGTTCATTGATGGATAGGTCTTGCACATTGTTTTCAACAATTATGGTGGAGAGATTGTCAATGTCTTCAACCATAGGGTCAAGTGATGTTGGAATTTCTTGAATTGGATCATTGTTGGGTAGTGTTGGTGTATTTTGATCATGATTGAAAAGTGACTCTTGATGTATGCCAATTTTATTGTTGGATGAGGTAGAAACATCTTCAAGGTGTTCATTGATGGATAAATTTTGATCATTGTTTTCAACAATTGTGGTGGGGAGATTGTCAATGCTATCACCAGTGGTTGAATCTTCATCGTTATCCCCAATAGTGATTATCTTTTGATCAATGAGGTCTTGGATGAGATTTTTGAGTTGAATACAACTTGATGTTGTGTGTCCCTTTGTTTTGTGAAAATCACAATGGTGCTCCTCGTTATACCCTGGTGGTTTAACTAGGGGTTCTTGATAGTTCCCATAGATGGGGAGCTTGATGAGATTTTCTTGTACCAATTGTTGCATGATCAATTCGATGGGTCCCCCAAGTGGTGTGTATTATCATTTGTTACTTTGTGAGATTTTCACTTTAAATTTACCTTGTGGTGGTTGATTTTGGAGATGTGGTGATTCATCTTCGAGATGTGGCGATTGATCTTCGAGATGTGGGGGTTGAATTTTTTGATGTGGTTGATCTTGACATCTAACTTCCTAACATTGGAGATATTGTTCTTGATGTTGTTGTGGAAACAACTCAATGCTTTGATGACATGTTTTAACCAATGGAAGAGTGTATTGATTTTGGAGTGAATATATCTCTTGGCTCAATAATTCAATTAGTTTGGCATGTGAAGCAAGTTGCTCTAGTGAAATTTGATCTTGATTTTGATTTTGAATCCCTTGATTTGGCTTTTGTTCAAGCAGATTTGGGATGCATACTTGTGGTTTTTGAATGGGATCATGGACAAATTTGTTTTGGACAATGTTCCAATTTGGGATGATGTTCGGATTTGGCATGATAGGTTGAAATTGAACATTGTTGGTGTTGGGAATCACATTGCCTTGTTTTAGGTAACTTTGAATTTACATGGTGTTACCTTGACTTGGATTAATACACGGAGTCATTAACATCTTGTTTGGACTTTGAACAACATTTTTGTGATTCACAAACATATATATCCCAAAGTTTTCCAGATTCATGTTTGGAAAACTTGTACTTGGTACATTCTCATTAGGCATGTAGGGATTTGGTGGGATGACATTGTTCGTTTGAAGGCTCATGCATTGATTGTTCGGTTGGTGGATTTGGAGGTTTCAACTTGGATTTAAAACTACCATTGGGAAAGTTGTTCCAAACTTTGATTTAGGAATACTCACATTTGTTGTACTATTGAAATTTGTCGAAGGTAATGATCCCATGTACGGTTTGTATAGATGTGAGTGTTGATAATCAATCGACATTGTAAGGCTTTGATAGCTTAGTTGACTTGGATTACTCATGATGTATGGAAAAAGTTTATATTCCATGTTCCTCTTGTGTTTTGACCTTATTGACCTCTAAGGTGTTTAGGACCAATGATGAGATCAACAATGAAAGGGGGTGAATGATATGAGTGTTGAATGTTTAGGGACTTTGGATCAATGCGAGACTTAGGGTTTGATTTTGATTGGTTTGATTTGGATAATGAACTTGTAAACTCTAAGATGTTAGATGTGATCTTAGGGTGAATTTGTTCAAAGGATTGCTGATTTAATTAAATGTATGAGAAAGGATGCATTCCCACACACCTAACTAAATAAATGGCTTTTATTTGATTTAAGGATGTACCCAAGTCTAGATAATGATGTTTCCAAAGCTCTAAAGTTGTTTGGTGGGATGGGTGAAATGTTTGATTTGATCCTAAATGAACCTAGGAATGACTTGTTTACAAGTCCAAGATAGTGAAGAACATTCCTTTCTCTAAGAGTAATTCAAAATCAAAAGACCAATGTTTGCATGAAAACCATATGACCAAAAGATGCCAAGCACATGTGTGGGTTCCAATTGATTCAATCTATACTTAATGAGTTCTTTTTTATCACAAACACTTCTTGATTAGTTTTCAAACTATATGTCCAATGTCCTAATTCTCTTTCATCCCACAAAATACATTATGTGGAAATCGAGGAAATCAAGGAAAAGGTTTCCTAATGTTGACTTTGAAATGAACAAATTGAGATATAGGTCCCAGTGTTTAGAAGCCTTCTAGGGATAAGAACCCCTAGGGATAAGCAGTAACATTTGGACATTTCAAAGGTATTTGTTCCTCCCAAAAGGTTTGAAATTATGATGATTCCTTGAATGTTGGTTTCGATGTTTTGGATCAAGCACTGTGTTTTCAAATTGACTCACAAGCAATATAACATCCTAGCTCAATTGGTACGTTTTTCTTGGTGGGCTTGCCTCATGCCCTTCATAGTAGAAGAGATGATTTTACATTCAACCAAGGCAAAAATATAAAGGCATGTTAATAATGAAGTCTTAACCTCTATATTTTAACCAAGATCAAACATGGCAAGTAACTTCTTGGAATCTAAGTTCCAATGCACCACTTCGATAAACTCGTTGGATGGACTAGTTGGCTACTACAAACAAGGGTTCTAGTTTGGACTTTCCATTTGTGGAGATTGACCCATATGGTGAGAGTCCCCTTTTGTATCCATCTTGTCGGAGCCAACCGCATGATACTAGCGTTTACTCCAATACCCACATTTATATCCCAGTTGGAAATACTCTTGGCTTTAGAGTGTTACCAGTTGAGTCATTCCCTTGGGTGAGTACTCTTTCCCCAAGGAAGGCCCTCTAAGATAGACAAAAGCAAGTAAAAATATTCATAGTTCAATCAACCTTCATTTAGAAACAAAGGGAGATCATATGCAATAAGTTTACTCATACTCGCAAAGTGTTTTGTTCAATTTTTAAACCCAAAATGAAGTGTAGAGGAAATATTTTATGCAACTTAATGTCATCAAAAAGACTTTTGGTTCTGAAGATCTCCGTGAAGCGCAAGAGAAGTGCATACACCTTTTTAGATGAGATTACTTTGAATAAGAGATTATGAAACACAAAAAACACATGTTCATTTTAAGCCTCAAAGCAATGATGAATTCATTTTAAGCACCCAAAAAAATCAAATCTGAAGATTTGTTTGTTCAATTTGTTTATCCTTAAATGAAATCTAGTGGATTTTTTCTAAGATTCATTTTAAGCCCCTTGCCATGAAAATTGAAAAACTTTTGCTATGTTTGTTTTAGAGCCTAAAAAGAAATGAGTTAGTCTAAGACATAAAATTAAGGAAAAAAATAGAGGCTCTAAGCATTAAAAAATGCTTTGTGAGTTTCAAGTTTCAATGCCCGATTTCCTTCAACTCCAATCTTTCTTTCACTTGATTCCAACATTAGATTCCAATGTCAACCTTCACCTTATTTATGCACACCTCGCTGCAAACAATAAAAAGTAAAATCTTAGAAATGATATTTATTGTAAGAAATTAATGATAACATAATGAATACAATTTCAAACCAATAAAATTTCTAAGCTTGTCAAAACAAGAAAATGATCCTGTAAGAGATAAATATCTATAGCCATCCTTTGGTTTTGACAGGAAATGTTTGATTTTAGTCCACAATAGAGCCTTCTTGCATATTAGGCATTCTCAAGTCATAGAGCCAACATAGTCAATAGGTATAAATTAGACATGTTCAAAATTTGCATTTTAACAAATGTGTATCATATGTACGAAGAATGACTGACCCTAATAATAGACAAAGTCAACATCTAAAAATAAATGAACTAGAAATTTTGAACTCCTTTGACAATTCACTGATTTAATTTCTCCATATTTCCGTCAATTTTAAAAACAAAAATCTCTCTGAAGATTACTTGGCTCCTTACTTTTACTGCGCCACCATTGGTTCCATAAACATAGAGATCTTTTCAAACCAAAATCAAAATCTGAAGTAACTAAAACTCTGTTATTCTTACAGATCATGTGTCAGATCATGTGTCAGTGATTTAAAATTGTAATTATGTCCCCATTAAACTCATGCTGCTCAACTCATAAAAGACTTTAGCCATATTTTATCCATAAACCAATATGCCAATGGGTCATGAGACACTTGATTGAAGGCATTGAATAGTGGAGAAATAAAAAATTGAGTCAAATGTCATTTCATAGATTTTAGTCGTGCAAGTAATAGTACACCTATCGCTGGGGTTGAACTTAAGCCAAGGAAAGTTAGCACAGCACCTAAAAAATGGCGTGAGAAACTTTTAAGCAAAGGCACATTAAATGACAACAGACAATGATCTTAAAAGGCTTTTAAGAAAATGCATTTGGTAGGCATAAAACTAAATTTTGTGACCTTACTAGTAGGTGTATAGATGATTTCCACAGGTGGAATGATTGCAGGGCCTATGGATTGGGAAAATGCCCATTTTCCTTCATTGGGAATGGCCACAAGAAATTGGATTCTGAATGGCATGTCTTAAAGCCTTGGTAACATATATGCAAATGAAGTAGCATAGACAAGGTACATGGCATTCAATGTGCACTCATGAAATAGGAGGTAACCCACATGAAAAGAACTTAATACACACACTCTGAATTCATATCAATGTATCACATATGAGAAGAATTGCAAACAAATAGGTCAAGAATGCACCGGCAGGGCACGACAAGATCTCAGCATTGAAAATTTCCCCAAAGACTAAGTTACACTACATTACCATTGATGATAGCACGATGAAAGTCAATAGTTAGAATGTATCAAATCACCTATTGAATGAGTAAAGAAAACTTAGAATGAGGCGATTGACAATAGGAGGATTGATGCAGTCTTGAGAAGTTGTCGGCCAACTTTAACAAAAGTCATTAACTACAGAGATAAATACATTTCGAATACATTTCGAATACACAACAGAGGTCTTTTAGAAGGCACTTTTAGAAGGCACGCACTCATATTTGTACACTTATTGATCTTTCACTTCTCCCATATTACCAGATGCAACGCCTCAGATAAGGTTCTCTAACAAACACATGCATAGATAATTATTTAATACTGTCAGCATAAATAAATACTAAATCAAACCGAATAGTCAATCAAATGGATTCGAGATTCTAATGTAGCCTACTAACGCTGACAGTTTTGCACATGATCAAGTTGAGATTCTGATGTTCTTACAAACGAAGGCAGCAGGAAAATTGTACAACATGAATTAGTAAGCGAGCTTTCTACAATAACGTTAGATGTTGCCTCGATGATCGCTTTGGTAGAATTTAATTCCTTTTGATTGTTGCCTTGAATCAGCTTCTTCAGCTCGCAATATTTGGGAGAACTGCATCACTTTCCTCTTTGCTGTTTATCTTGTGTGTGATTGGCGTCGAGATCATTCTTATAAGAAAGAGATAAATGCATGAGGAAAATGCACAAAAAATAAAACATCCACAAGTTTATATAAGCTAAAGTACATATATGAGATAAATGCGCAGATCAGAACATGAGGAAAATGTACAAAATATAAAATGTATGCAAAGATTATATAAGCAATGTATATGGATGAGATAAATGCATAGATCTAGGATTGGGAATGCACGTTTTTCTTCCTCTAAAAAAAAAACAACTAAAAAGAGTATTCACCTGATTTCAAATGATATGCATTATCAGCACCTTAAGCTAAAATACAACATGTGAAGAAGCCACCACCCAAGATCAACTCCAAATGTGAGTGTACGGTGGTAGTGCTGCAGCTCACGTTTTCACAGCTGAAAGATTTCAACAGACAATAGTATTGCAGAGGCACAAACCAAATGAACCACTGAATGAAGTGGATGGCATTTCCCCATAAGATTCTTTTTTTTTTTTTTTAATTAAAATATAGAGTCAATTTTATATAATGAAAGAATTTGAAAAATCTCAAGGTGTTATGAAAGATATCGATCACAAATATATAGAAAACTAGGAAACCTCATATGCTTAAGCTTGCTTGAAAGAAGTGGCAAACCAAAATTTAAATGCAAACAGAGTAATGCGCGCAAGCAAAATAGAAATGAAACGTATCAATTTAGCCCTCCTTCTAGTGCCATTATGTGGATGTGAAAATATGTATTTTGGTTAAAATCCTAACACACAAAGCATGATTAGCATTTTAAAACAAAGCCAATAATCAACATCACTATGGAATAATGAAACATGTTAATCATGCAATGAAAGGAATCAAGGAAACTAAACAGAGCATATAAAAAAAATGATCCAACTTTATCTCATAGTGGATTGGTGCTTCTATGGAAAGAAGCCCTTTTCCAATCCTTTGCTAAGCTCAATGATGCAATGCCTTGAGATTGAGTGGATGGACAAAATCAGTTCTCAATTGAAGAGAGTGACCTTGCATGAGAGTTGTAGATCAAGATGTGGAGTTGTAGAGGATTAAACCAATGGAGGTGATCTTTATTTATAGAATAGAATGATATAGGAATGCCAAATAGGGAGGATGTGGGACTAAAGATCCACCAATAGGAATGAACCACTTGTCAACTTGTGATAGGTTGGAGGATGAGCACATTTTGGTCAATGTGCCAAAGAGAGGGAGATTTCAAATTTGAATTTGAGAGTTAAATGTTGATTTTGACTTGTGCAAGAGACATGTAAGAGCTTATTAATTGCTTTGTTGGATGTACATTCCAACTTGTTTTTGAACTCAAATTTGAGGGAATATTCCTCAAATATGCTTTGTTGATGCAAAATGTCGATTTTAATAAATCAATAAATTGATTTATTGGTGCAAGTGGGAAAAGCTAGAGGATGTGATGGGTGGTTAGATTAGGTTAATCAAGATTAGCTTAACTTAGATGATGATTAGGGGATTTTGACCCATTAGACTTAAATATTTTGATTTATTTAAATCAAAAGGGATGGAAGGTGATTTCAGATTTAATTAAATAAATGCTTGATTTATTTAATCAAGGAGGGTGATGTCAGGATAAAATTTGATTTATTTAATATAAGTTGGTGACTTTAGGAGATTGATAAATAAACTTGATTTATTTGATGAATGGATGAATATGACCTAATCAAATGTGTGATGCTAATTTCATGTGTCTACATTTTTCCCCTCTTTGAAGCAATGTACTTGCTACATTGGTTCAAAGAATACACTTTCCGCAATCAAAATTCCAAAAAAAAAAGATTATTTTGGATGCCCCAGTGGAAAGTACACTGGTACATTTCCCCCTTGAGAGATTGAGTGAAAAGATTTGATTTGAGGGTCGATCTCATGATAAAGAGGTTCAAAATGGATGGTATGGATGGTTATGATGATGATGCAAATGAGATGGTTGAGATGGATGATGTGATATGCTAGGATTATGCAATGGATGTTTTATCTAGATGCTTAGACTAATAAATCTATATTATGATGATGATATGCTGTGATTATGCAATGGATGATTTATGCAAATGTATGATTTATGAGATTCTTAGACTAACAGATCTATATTATGATGATAATATGCATGTAAGATAATATGCAAAATACTTATGGTTTGTGGATGCAAAATGGATGCAAGATGGATGCACTGGTGATGATGATTAACTACCCATGACGTGATGTTAGTGTGAAAAGAAGAAATTAGATGATGACAAGAGGTTCCAACAAGCTGACTTTATGAGATATGATAATGAGAAATGATGATGAGAAAAGGATGATTTGCTTATCAAGGATTGGGATTTTAAAAGGGATACTTACCTTATGTTTGATAACACACATAGGTGTGATGCATCAAGGTATAAAGAACTAGGGTGTCGTTGCACCTAGTGAGATGGACTTTGACTTGAAAAATAGATAGGAGTATTCTTGTTCACACTTGACATACATAAACCTTGCTAGGACATACTTAACAAAGCAAGTATTCGCCAAGTTATTTTACAAGAACATCCAACAAGCATAGTACACAAAAGATAATGATTGTTGCCCCGTTCCTATCTCTCTAAATCCTTCGTTCGAATATCACCTAGAGGTCCTTGGAATGAGTGCAATAAGATAAATGAAAATAATAGATGAAGTATGAAAACAAGTCAATGTTCTTCATACCTTCAGCCAAAGGGATGTGTTTTGATAAGATAAGAATCCAAAGTGATCCAAAATGATGCCCATTGTCAGAACGATATATCCTAGGACATGCATTGTATAGGATGATTATGGGTTGATAAGTTGGTTGATAGGCTATTGATATAAGGTTGATTGACATGTTTGCGAGTGATCAAGAATTTCATTTTGCATTTAACAGTTTGTTCATTTTGATTTTGCATTTGAATTTTTCTTTTGTTGATTGTTGTGATTGTTTATGTTTGTGTTGCCAAAGGATGAAGGTGATGATTTGTTTATTATGGATGATTGATTATTTCGAGTGAAAGTGAGATGAGACAGATGGATTTTTTCAAATATTTGGATGTTTTTGACATTTTTGGAATGTTTTGAGGTTGTTTTTGGTATTTTTGAATTTCTCAAATGTTTTTGTGTTTTCTAATATTTTATGAATGTTTTTGGATTTTGGTGTTTTTTGAACTGATCAAAGATGAGCCTTGCCTATGTTTAAGCTCTGAGTTGACATAGTTTGGATTCCATGTTTTTGTTGTTTTCTGAGTTTTTGAGTGTTTTTTGATTTTTTGATGTTTTGGATGTTTTTGGATTTTTTGCATGATTTTGATGATTTGGATATGGATATGATAGTGCTCACTTTTGGATTTTGTTGAAGACCAAGCTAAGGTTGACTAATTGAATTGATGGATTGATGATGATGATAACATTGTTGAGGATACACAACAATGCAAGGATAGTGTTAAGAAACATGAGGATTTAGGATGGATATCCCAAGATGATAAGGGATTTATGATGATAACATTGTCGGAGATACACAACAATGCAAGGATAGTGTTAATCAACACAAGGATTAGGATGGATATCCCAAGATGATGGATTTTTATATTGTATTTGATTGATCATGATTGATGAAGCTTGATTTGGAACAAAAGTTGTTTAAATGATTTTATGTAATGTTTGACGTGCAAATTAGATGCGATTGATAATGATTGTTTAGATCGATGTTCGATTGAAGATAACACTTGATAAGGAACATATTCTTGTCAAAATATTCCATGGGCTAGTGATTTGGATTCTTTCTCACAAATGTTTGACCAATTTAATTTTATGTTTTCCAATGTTTATATCACCACATAAGTTGGAGGATATATATCAAGATTTATTGAAGCAAGATGTACATATCTGCCCCTAGTGTCTAGCAATGTATGGAATGTCATGGATGGATGCTCAGATAGGTGTATGGATGGATGGATATGGTAAGCACACAAAGGATGCCAAGTATTATTTTGCAATAAGATATAGTGTTCAGATAAAGAATGCTCATTTTGATAATGCTTCATGGCTCAGATAACGTTGGATAGGATAGGATCAATGAAAATTACCCATGTCAAGATGTTTATCATAAGCAAGCATAAAGTGTGCCCTAAAATTTCAAATAAAATCAAAAGAATAACAAGAACTCTCTCTGAATAGGCAAAAAATACTGTATTAGAATAAAAGAAATAGATTATATACATAGATTTATATAAGATAGGAATAAGATGGGAATACTAAATTTATTCTGGATAGGATAGGTACTTTCATGAAATAAGCATAAATAGACACTTGGTATTCTGCAACTTATATTTTCAAGTTTTCATCATAGTACATACCCAAAAAGTACACCAAAATTAGTTTCACCTAGAAGATGATTTTTTCTCTTTACTATTTTTCATGGATTTTCATTTTTTTAAGTTTCATATTTTTGATTTTTTGGTTTCTGAAAAGATTTTAAGTTCATGTTGAATCACAAGGTGTTGTTAATGTAGATTCCCTTGTCATGATGTGCCATTGATAGCCTACTTGAAGAATTTTCTTTGCAAAGATACATGCACTTGAATGCAACTTTTGGGATTCTTGATTTGCTTTATTAATACCAATGTTAACTTTGTCTCTGTCTACACATCGCAATAGAGTGCCTTTGAAATCCTTATGATGAAGGGTCATTGCCAATACATGGTCAATGTAAGAACTGGATATCATGCATGGAGGCGTGGATGGAGTGTGTTTAGGGATAAGAGATGGATTGGTTGATAGTTTGGAACCTGTGACTCCCCAAACTTGGGAAGATGAGAAATGATGGGTGGATACAAAAGTGTGCATGTAATTAGGACCAACTGCTTGATACACTTTGTACGTCACTTGAAAATCCTGCTTTTTCTTTTGTGGACATCTTTGATGGATAATTTTCCCTTTTTTATCTTGCCCATAGTTTCTTTGATTGATGGGTTGATAGGGATGTCTTTCTTTGTATGTTTTGGTATCCATGGCTGATTTTCCATTATCTTCTCAATTCTTTTTGATTTGATAACATTCTTTGTGATTTATTTGAAATCTTTCTTTGTTCATGGTCCCAGAAAATTCATTGATAGAATGATGGGTGGATGAAGATTTGGCGTAGTGGTTATGTATTGGCATCGGTTTCATCATAAGGATTAACCGTGCTCTCTATGTTGATGTTTTTTGAGATGGAAGCTGCCCCGATATGGTGAGTAGTATTTTCTTCATAGCACGTTCTTTGTTTCAAGAGCTCTTGTTTAGAATTCCATCTCTAATAAACGACCACTAAAGATGATATTATTTCAATTGCTGCTATGTTGACTCCAGAATATCCTTTTTTTTTTTTACTTTTTTCCTTGAGTGGATAATGTTGGATATCTTCATACATGTTGTCCCCAGTCTGAATTTGGGATATATCTAATCTTGACATTGACAAATTAGTTTGACTATAGGAATCAATAATCTTCTATTTTTGTGTAATAATGTTGGGAGCAAAGGCATCATGTTCTGAATGAGGATCATCGACATGTCCATCCAAAGAAAGCATCCCATGGGTAGATGGAGGAGTATGTGCTACGCGAACATCATTTGTGACATATTGTATAGATAGGAGAGTGTCCATTAGATTATTGTAGTATCTTGGAGATACAAATTCTTGATCTTGAAGGATTTTGAAGTTGGTTTCATCATGCTTTGGATCAAGTTCTTGACATGGGTTAGTTTCAAAGGATGGATTGCTTACAAAGGGTTCTTGGATGTCGTCATTAGGCAAGGGGAATGGCTCAATATCCTCTTGATATTTGAGTGGAATTGGATCAAGTGTCAAGTTGAGGATTCCTTCAGTATCTATAACCATGAGGTCAAAGGGGGTCAACATGTCTTGGAAAGGACCACTGCTAGACTTTGGTGAAAGATGTTGATCATGCTTTGGAATGAATTCTTGAGATATGTCCTCTAACTCATCAGGCGATGTAGAGACATTTTCAACATGATCATAGGTCAATAGACCGTGCATTATGTCAATAGGATCAAATAATCATAACACTCCTTGAAATAGATCACTAAAAAGTGGCTCTTGATGCATGGTGAGTTGATCATCGGATGGGATGGAAACATCTTCAAGGTGCTCATCGATGGAGAGATCTTGATCATTGTTTTCAACAATTGTGGTGGAGGGATTTCCAATGTCTTCAGCCATAGGGTCAAATGATGTTGACATTTCTTGAATTGGATCATTGTTGGTTGGTGAATTTTGATCATGATTGAAAAGTGACTCTTGACATATGTTGATTTTATCTTTAGACGAGATAGAAACATCTTCCATGTGCTCTTTGATGGATAGATATTGATCATTTCTTTCAACAATTATGGTGGGGAGATTGTCAATGCTATCACTAGTGGTTGAATGTTCATCATTATCCCCAATAGTTATCTTTTTTCGTGTTTGTGCTTGTGTTTGTTAGGTAGCTTGAGAGGCTTGGGCAGCTTGAGAGGCTTCTTGCACTTGTTGATCTTGTGTTGCTTGTTACATGGCTAGATATTATTGGATGGACTTTTGGTAGGCCTGGTGAGCTTTTAGCACAATGATATATTGTCTTGCTACATTTGGTTAAAAGATTAGACTTACCACAATCAAAATTCAAAAAAAATCTGATTTTTTTTTTATGCCCTAGCGGAAGGAAGTACACTAGTGCATTTCCCCCTCAAGAGATTGAGCAAAAAGATTCGATTTGAGGGTCGATCTCATGATAAAGAGGTTCAAGATGGACGATTATGATGATGATGCAAACTTAAATGATGATATGATGTAATGATGGATGATGTGATATGTTATGATTATTTTTATGCAAATATATGATTTACGAGATGCTTAGACTAACAGATCTATATGCATGTGAGATGAAATGTAGAATGTTGATGATTTGTGGATGCAAGATGGATGCACTGGTGATGATGAGTATTACTTCTGTTATTCCAATTGTTGAGTTTATTTTTCCAACTATTGTGTTGATTTTAGTATACATATTTGGTGTTCTTAAGGAGGATATGGACTTTAATGTTTATACTTGGGTTGAAGCATAATACAATGGTTTCTATTTGATCATTATATGAATTTCTTATATTTCATGCTTCTCGTGATGGACAATTAGACTCTTGTGTTCAAGATGGTGGTCACTTGATGGATGTTTTAGGTTTCCTTATTGAGTTTGCAAACACTAAGGGGTTAGTTGAAACTGCCTCATATTTTATCCCTAATAAATTTAGCTCATTTTTCAAAGTGTATTATGTTTTTTTAATGTAAATAAACTAGCTTATCTATCTTATTACATAATCTATATAGTAAACGTCGAGATATATCAATTTACAAATCCATTTTGCAATTTTATTGTTGTATGTTTGTAATAATATATTCATTAGTTCCATCATAATATAATATCATTGAACTGTATTATAAGAATATAGATACAACCAATGTTTATGAATTATATTATCTTATATTTTATTTAGAGTAAGTGTATATGTTGTAATTGTCTATTTATTAAAATAAATGAATTAAAAAAAGCATATTGGTTTATTTTATAATTAATAAATAAATGTATTTATAATCAAATATTATATTAGGGTTCAATTAAATTATCATCTATTATTATTAATTTTTAATAAATTGGAAATTAAATTCTATCCCTAATCTATCTAGCCTAACTTATATATATTAATTTATTATATTATATTATTAATGTAACTTGGGTTTATTGAGAGTTGACATTTAAAAAAAATAAGGTTTACTTTTGAATTACAGTTAATGGTCAGGGGTCAATTTTCCATAAGATTTAATAAGAGTTAGGGTTAGGTTATGATTAAATTTGAGTTATGGTTAGGGTTAATATGATGGTCAAATAGGGCTATAGTAAGGGTTATTATTAAACTACCTAGTGTTGAGTTAAGGTTACAATTATGTTCAAAATTCTAATTAGTGTTGGAGTGAGGCATAGGGATAGAGTTACAACTATTTTTACTATTGGTGGTAGAATTTATGTCAATGTTAAGGTTAGGGTTAGGTTTAGGGTTTATTTTGAAATAACATTGAAATAACTCAACATACATCTAATAAACTAAACACTGACAATTTATAATATCATATTACCTCAATATGTAAAGTTGCATCCCCCTTCCATGGACCCCACTGAGACCTATGTTTCATGTCACTCTCAAGTTAGAGTGTCTAAGACAAAATCTAGCAAATTGCCTAACTAGAAAAATTAAAACCCCAAAATGAATGTGGTGGACATTTAGAGGAACTAAAAGATAAAGCATGCCTTATTTTTAATAAGGTGAAGCCAATAATTGTTAATTTTTACAGAGAAATTCAGTAGGTAACACTCTTAAGACTTAGCTTTCAAGATGAACACAAAATGTCTTTGGTTGGAGGGTGATTCAATGAATATAATAAATTGCATTCTTGGGCTTACCCCTCCCTCGTGGACCATCACAAAGTGGATCGAAGATACTAAAATATTATTAAGTAAATTTGATAAAGTGAAAGTGTCCCACGCCTATAGAGAAGCCAATAAGGTGGCTGATTACTTCGCCAATGAAGGGGTTAAGAAGGGCAGGGAAAACACATGGAGGAAGAATGACTACCTCCATCCTGAAGTGAAAGCACTAATTTATTATGATTCAGTGCATGGAAGAGAAGTTTTTCTTCATCATGATGAAGCGGATAAAGATTAGGTACGTAGATTTCATTAGATTTGATGGGACCGATGTCATTTTCTTTTTCAAGAAGAGTCTCCGGCACGCTTTCTGGGTGTTTGATAAAATATGCCTAAACGGGACCCAAAGCAACTGTAGAGTGTTGTTTAACAGAGCTTTGAAAATGGGCGGAGAAAGAAAACATGTGGATCCGAGCAGTTTTCAGGAGCATAGAAAGAATGCCAAAGCTTGGGAAAGAATTGAAAAGGGAGGTTTAGTCCCGTATTTGGAAAAGCTCCATGGTACTGACGAGGGGATGCTGAACTATTTTGTAAAAAATTGGAAAAATGGTGAGATTGTGTTGTTTGACAGGAATGTTAAGCTGAATGAGGATTTAATCGGTGAGATAATTGGTCTCTCGAGAGAGGGTGTGAAATTCTATCGGGACTGTCGGTTCTCTGATGAAGCGGTCATTAAATTTCCTAAAAAAGACAAAGAGAAGGCTAAGTTGGTTAAGGTTGCCAATAGCTACTTTGATGTGGAGTCCATCAAATCTATCTGGAGGAAAGTTTTAAGAGTTATTATGGAGTACATCACGGTTGACGAGCGCTTCACCAGAGTGTATGGTTACCACTTTGCCATTCTAAACCACTTCTGTCACAATGTTCGTATCTCTTTACCTTTTTACTTATTCTCTTCTTTGAAGAATTTCCTTGATGAACTTGAAAGAAACCCTAGGAGGACTGCTATTATTCAACCTAGTCTTGTCAAGCTCATATTTGAGCATTATCAAAATTTACTTGCTTTGCCTAAAATTGTTGATATTGGAGAATTGGATGATGAGGATACAGAAAGTAGTAGGGAGAATGACCCCCGGGCCCCCCTTCTTGTGCCCCTATTGGTCCTAATACCAATGCTCCCCAGTCCCTATCTTGGTGGAATGCCCTTAAGGATTCTGCTCCGCCATCATGTCCTAAGTTCCAGCCTCTGCATGAGTGCCCTAGCCCGGGTTTTGCCTCACCACCTTGTCTTAATCCCCAGCCGTCTCCTGGCTGCCCTACTCTGAGTTTGGTCTCTGGTTTTAAAGGTACCTCTATTATGAAACTTGTTTAGTATTCTGGGAATTCCATGGAAATTCTTTCTAATAAACCTATGGTCAGTAAGGAGTTGTCCCCTAGTGCCCCTACGTCTGGAAGATTTGGGAATGCCCCTAATGATTCCCCTAATTAGGATGAAATTAATTCGGCCCTGAATAAGCTCAAGCCTGAGGACATTGTGAGTGTGGCAAAAAAAAGTACGGATGGCCTTTTCACTGTTCTCAAGTGGACCCAGAAAGAAATATGTGATTTGAAAGGCCGTAATATAGATCTAAGCAATAGGGTCATGGATTTGGAGTAGAAGATCAGCTGGAGTCATAAAGAGAATGAAGGACAGGAAACCCCCTTACCAAGGAAAAGACAGCATTCGCAGGAGGAAAGATTGACTAGTATCGAGTGCAATATGTCCAAGATAGGCCAAATTATTAGGGCCACTGTGGCGAACAATCACAAAATTGCTAGGCATAATACCATTATCATCAATGCAATGGTGGAAAAGCTCAAAAAAAATCAAAAGGGTTTGCTGGTTATGGATTTGGATGCAGACAGAGGATGCTGCAGATCTCCTGGTGAAGGGATTTCGACTCGTACCTGGGCTAACACTAAGAGGAAGACCTCAACTTCGTCACATGTGGCTCAAATCCTCAAGCAGGGGTTATATGATATGAAGGATGTTTAAAAGGAGGTTGAGGAGTTGTTGAACACCTTGGAGTAGTGCGGGGGTGTTTGTCTCTGGCTTTTTGGGCGGTCCTTTTTTGGGACCCTATTGTCTCTTTGTGTTGTCGTTTCCTTTTTGGGACAGCTGTCTGCTTGTTTGGACTTATTTTGTTATCTTTCGTTGTTTAAACTCTGCGGTTTCAGGTCCTTGTGAAACCTATTTTTTCCTTTTCAAAAACACTCTTAAGACTTATTATAAAAATACAAGCCATAAAACCTCTCAACAGCTGTACAAATCCCCAAATCTAAAAAAAACAAAAATTGAAAATTGAAAAAGTGAAACAATAGAAACACCAAAAATAATAATAACACCACCAAAACATCATTTTTATGCCCATACTTATCAGCCATAATTGGACAGAGAAGTAAGTAGAAGAATGAGAAGATTGAGGGAAAGATGGACTTCCTCCCATATTCTACTTGGCTTCCAAACTGTTATGGTGCCATTTGTAAAAATTCCCTCCCATTAACATGTTTTGTGTAATATTTCTATGAATGTGATGACAAAAACAAAAATTACATTGCAAAGATACAACAAAAATAGGAAGTCCATGATTTGTAGACTAGATATGGATGGATACGTCTATGGATTTACTCGATTGAATTCGAGGGAAAAGCACATGCCCTACGCACACTCACAATTGATTGGCTGGACTGGGAACATACATGACCTAGATATAGAGGTTTGCTTAAGCAAATGGGTAGCTTAGTTCAAAGGCAAGTGTAGTCAACACATGAAAGCTTTTAGCTATTATATGTAGGACAAACATTAGGAACAATTGAACTTTATATTGAATCTTATCAGAAGAAAATGTACCAACTTATAATCTTCATAAAATAATAGAAAAAAATAGGACATGCACTAGATTATACCAAACATAACCCATAAACCAAAATTTGTAAATCTTAGAAGTGGTTCATACTATTGTCACTGGGAAAAATCTATACCATTAAATCTAAAAATTTCAAATCTATCAGAAATTTAAAATTTTCAATTCTGACACAAAAATATGAAATCTATAGCTTTGATACAGCTATTGTTGGCCAAGATTTAGTTGTTACAACTACTATAAACCTAGGAATCTATGATAAAAAGCATTGTTTTGGAGAAGAACAAATCTAAATATAAACAATAAGAGGGAGAAATGTCTGATAGAGGTCGGATTCATCAAAGCCATAAACAACAACTTCCTCAACAACGTATTTGATAGGATTTAAGGTTCCCTTTTCAAGGTTTACTCTCCTTTGCAAATTTGGCTCTAGAGTCCAATATTGGTTCCAAATATCCATTTATCTATTCATTCCTCGTCTTTCTCAATTCTCCCCACATGTAAAACCCACCTAGTACCGTCAACCAAATTTTAAAAGAATTCAAAATTTCAAACTTTCGACTCATTCAACAAACCAGAAACATAATTACATAAACACCAAAAGCTTTGCTCAAAATTTTTAGAATCCTCCATCTATTCCAAAATTTACAATAGAACAAAACCAAATATTTACAAATCAAAGGCACATAGACAAACTGTGCCAAGACCACTTTAGGTTGTGTCTATCTATATTCTATTACGTGTGCTTTCATACATCCACCTCGTAGCCACAAAGAAGTTAAACCACATGCAAATAAAGAAGGAAAAAAAAATGAAGGGTCGATACTTCACAAGTAAATCCAACGAGTAGAAAAGCTAATATTAATAGATGAAAGGAAAGGATCCATATTTAAAGAGAAGCCAGTGGAAACTACTTGCAAGAGGCACCAAAAATTGAAAGTGCCATACAAAAATCTATTGAATCAATAAGAGTTGTTTACCAAGATTTGCGAGAGCATGAGGTCTAATTTCTCTGCTTTAATAAATGAACACCTATTTTAACTCCCACAACCAACTAATGAACTCCTATTTTAACTCCCATGAACAACTTTTTTTTTTTTTACGGTTCCAATTTTCATTTCATCCCATATTTAATCAAAAAAAATTGTGCGTAAAAAATAAAGGGTGATGATTTCAAGAACTCTCCTTGACTTAAGGTAGAGTTTTTCTGAACACATCCAAATTCCATTGTAAAACGTCTCTCGATGTAAAAATGGGAGAACACTAGGATTAGGTTTCTTATTAACCATGCATATCTTAAGGTCTAATCCACCTTAATTATTTATACCTTATTAGTTGCATTTCAAAAGAGTTTGTGGAGTGAGAAAAATACGATGTCTATTTGAAGATTGGGATATGTGTAATTATTTTACTATTCAATTGTAACTAGTAAGATTATTGTAATGAGGCATGAATGAATGTATTATATAGAAGACTTAGAGAATCTTCTATTATTAATGGCTATAAGATAGAATTAGTGCTTCATGAAGAATTCCTTTGGAGTAACCTGTACAACTTGGAGCGATGGAAGAAACATATTCTTATCAAGGATATATAATCTATTTATGGAGAAAATTATATCAAAGTTTTACAAATTTGTACCATGGTATTTGAGGACCTTATTGAGGCACATTTTTTACTTTTTGGTAATTTTTTGGGTTTAGTTTTATATGCTAATGGATTACAGAATCCATCAAAATTGTTAGAGAAAAATTCACTGCCTTAGTCCTTAAAAAATTTCATTTTCTATCTATTCTATGATTCGTCCACCCTCTTCCATTCTCAAGGAATATAATTTCTTCCCCAAGAAAATATTGTGCACTAAAGATTTCACTTGATACATTTCACCAAGTTTCTTTCATAGTTTTTGTTTGGAATTCTCTTCATGGACGTTGATTAAAACAGAGTTTACCAAGCACAATCTAAATATACCCTTCGCTTTACATTTCATAACATCATATTGAGCAGCCTAAGTAGGATATGTAGGAATTGAAACATTCTCATCAATAGCATCTCATAGATCTTGATCTATGAACAAATCCTCCATCTTTAGCTTCCACGTCTCAAAATTATTTCAAAAAAAAAATTTCACCCCTATTCTCCCTGATGAACTTTCCATCTAAATATTCCTGCAACAAGATCACAAAGTTTCCTTTGCACAAGCTCCCACTCAAACTAGGATTAGTTCAAAAAACCCAACAACCCAAAACTGAAACCAAAGGTTATCATGCTCTTATACCACTTCTAAGGAAGCTAAAGTAGCATAACAAATTCCTACACTATTGTTGAGAGGAGAATAATGAAAAAAATTACAGATATTTAATAGTTACATAAACTTAAAAAGAATAAATATAAATATCATGCATACCATGACATAGTGATTAACCTGGGGAAAACCCTTTCAGAAGAAAAACCCCAGACTCCAAAAGCCACTTAATATATTATTTAGAAATCACAAATATTATAATATAATTGTAGAGTAAGCTTCTCATAGGAGAATCACCACCAGAGATCCAGATAAAACACGACCACTATCACACTCTTAAAATACATCATCAAATATAATAGTAGTACAACACCATAATAAAATAGGGCTACCTTCTAGGGCAAGGCAGGCCAACAAAATATCTACCATTAGATATAAAACCTAATAATTAACAGTCTATATTTTTAATATATCATTTATTTAATTTATGTAAGCCATTTTAGGAGTTTTTTGAAAAAATTAACATGCTCACATTTCACTCTCTGCTACCAATGTATACACGTATTAGAGAAACTAAGATACATATATATATATATATATACATCCTATCAACAATAAGCCTTATATAATAGAAAGGTTGAGATACATTTTCCCAACAGGATGGTCCATGAATAAGACAAATTGGCAAATTCTATTTATTTACTAATCATACTCTATGATGAACAAAATATCCATGAAAGTCCTACTCAATTGGAAATAAAAATGGAATGGATTTACTATTTCCCCATATTAATCAACTCCTACATGAATTGGGACAAATAAACTTTCCCTCAAAATAATGAATGCTACGAACATATGCCTCAAGAAAAGTCTCTAAATACAATGTTCAACTATATTTTGTCTAAAAAAAGTGGTAACTAAAAAATATACTACTTGGAAGTGAAACAAGAATAAGACAAAGGGAGTACTAAAATCACTAATATCTTATTCTCATTATTCTTAGAACTCCATTCCATGTGATCTTCGTATACTACTATTTGGAAAATGATAATTACATGTTCAAGGTCTCGCAAAAACCCTAGTAGTAATAGAGTTTCTACAAACCATTCCAAATGAATTGTGGAGGAAACTTAAGAAAAATAATAGGTACATACCATAAATATCTATTACATTTGACCTAGAAAATATTGGCATGCTTAACCACATATTTAGAACTTATCCTCCCACCATTACATAGAAATAAATTACTTTACACTTCGCTTAAGGTTTTTTGAATGATATTGGTGGTGCCTTTACTAATAAATACAAAAAAAATCATAAAGAATTTAATTTTTTCCTCACCCAATTATGGATTAAGTGCAATCATTTTGAATTTTTCTTTAATTAAAAAATAGAAATTTCCCTAACCAAAAAATTTAGTTACGATTTTTAGTTTTTTGTGATCACTAATACTCACATTTTAAAATCTAAAAAAGAAAAAACCATTAAGAAATTTGTCATTTTTCTCCTCTAGCTAATGTATTAATCTAAGCACCAAAATAAAACATACAATATTAAACTAATAGTCCCTTCAATAAGAACCTTCAACTTGTGTTGAGAGAATATTAGATAGCATAGAACCACCAAATCTATAGCTGTATGATTTCCCCATCCTAACCATCTTATATATAAATGAATGTCAAATAAGAAAGTAACAATATTTTTGAAACCATGAGCAAAAACATGGAGCCCATTTTGTGAGCTCAAATTACTCTTCTAAATTCAAATCGCCCCTCATGGTGAGTAAGCCCACTAGGAATAGTATGTAACTTTTTATGTCATACTTTCCACCCATCAAACATACAACTACATTTTGAACTATTCAATCTTATTACAAGATGCTCTTACCCACCATTCTTATGGATCATAAATTAGTCAAAAAATATTAGATATCCTTCGAAATCCATTTTGTAAGCCCGTCTTATGTATTCTTACATGTCGTGGATTCTCTTATACATCTTACAAGGTCAAAGATACTCTTGTAATTCTTAAATGATTTATATGCTCTTGCACACATCATAATAAAATATATAATTCATTTAATGTTCCATTAAACGAATCTTGAAATTCCTTCTAAATGAACATACATGTTCTATATGACCCCATATTTAAAATGTTCATAAATTACAATAATATATAAATACAATATTTTACTAATAAAACACCTAATACATCAAGCGTTCTTTCAATACTACTATTTTCCAAACCATATTATATGAAAAACATATCACATAAAAATACTAGCCCTCTTAATAACATACTATAATCTATACAATCCCAACCCTAACTATGCACCTTTGACCATATTTTTAAATTAATTGAAAAGTAAAATATAATGGATTTTTTTATTTTAAATGAATTAAAAAATACCATCAAATATGCAATTTGGGGTTGGATAGACATTTCCCATTGGTAAGGCTAAATCCCGACTATACACCTTTGACCATATTTATTGATTAATTGAAAAGCATAATAAAATGATTTTTTTATTTTCAATTAATTAAAAAATACTGTCAAATATGCAATTTGGGCCTTTCCCATTGAGAAGGCCTAATAAAACCCAATTTGATATTTTGCACAAATTATGTTGGTCAGTTTGGTGCACTATTATAAAATCAATGGTGATATAATGTCTTACCAATGTATCATATAAATAAATAATAGTATGTATAAAAATGAAACATTTAATACTTTACTTAGAATGAATGGTGTCCATATTTAATATTTTGTTAATGGAAGAAAGTTAAACCTTCCATCAAGTTCAATAGATAAAGCAAGGTATGTATTAAAGCCTTGATGTGATGTGTTGTACAAAATTTCCCATAGTCAACGAACTTCATGTCTATAAATTTGCTTCAAAAAATGGCAAACGGATGCTCATAGTTGGAGATTAAGAAGGGTTAAGTTGTGTTAAAGGAAAAAAAATATACCAATCCTTATGGATGGAAGAAAAGATAAAGCTAAAGAAGTTCGTGAGAAATTCAAGAAGCATGAATTGAAGGAAGAGATACCACTCGGTTCACATTGGGCTACCACAAAGGAGATGGAGAAGGATTTTGATTTAATTATTGGAAAGAGAATCCTTAAAGACAAGAATAAAGAAAGCCTTACTAACAGAATGGGGACTAGCGAATGTAAAAATTTTAGCATGCAAGAGGAAAACATGAAGTGGATGCTACTTATTAACACAATTATGGTAGGTAAACAAAATACAACAAGTTACTATATAAGGGAAGCTTTCTTTCTTGCCTTCTTTAGTTCTACGGACAATGATTTTGGATTTCCCAACTGCTTTAAGCTCCTTCTAGGGTTTTTCACCTCAAAGGAGAAAGGAATTGGGTCCAAAATGAAAATTTCTACACTCAAAATTAATGTAAATGAGATGTAATATGTCTAATTATGATTTCCTAATGCTCTAATCTGAAAAGAAAGTGATTTAATGATTCAAAACGTTGGAAAACACATTGTGATATGCAAAAGCACCTAAAAATGCAAGTAAATGATGAAATAACTGAAAAAAACTGGAGAGGTGCACCTGGAATCTAAAATATAATGTGGAGAGATTATAGAATCTTGAAAAAATGACTGAAAATGTTGATTGGGACACTTACACCAAGCTGGGTGACTTAGTTCTAGTTTCGAGAAAAACTTGTCAGAATAGGAATCTGCCAAGTGGGTATCCAAAAATGTAGAAACCACTTTTTAGGTCTAGAAGTGGGACTAATTCACCACTAGTGGCAACATAGTCCACTTTTAGATTTCAAGAATTTTTTGGATAGGATCTTGTAGTTTCAGGTTTGCACTTGCTTTTCTAATAGGTGCTCGCTCTTGATTCTATAAAAAATGGGATAAAAAGTGTCTCCAAGCTTGAATTAGGGTTATGTTTAATTTAATAGCTTTGATTACTTGTTGAAAATTTTTAAACGCCTATTTCTTTGAAAAATCTATCTACAAAGTCCGCAAACACACATGCAAAGAAGGAAAAATTGTTAAGGGTTAGAGTATAGGGGTTTGCCTTACGAAAACCCCACTTTGGTAATCAAACCCAGATGAGATGAAATGAAATGGAAAGAGAATGATAAATAGATAACATGTAATGTCATAAACTTACCAAACCCTTGATGTAGAAAATTGAAGATATGTAATGAACTACTCCAATGGATGCCTTAATTATGCCTCAATTGCTTTAATGCTCAAAACATTTAATGCTTAATGAGTTTAAGAGATTAGGAGATTGTAGGAGATTGTAGGAGATGAAAAATTAGGATAAAAACCCTTATTTATACTTGATATTACTAAATTTCCCAAAAATAACACATCACAGGCTGAGCTCAAGGGTTAGAGAATAAAATGCCAATAGAAATTTGAAATAATTTTGAGTTTTCTACCAAAAAGGACTAAGTCATCCCTATTGGAGACTTAGTCCCACTTAAGAAAATTAAGTGGGTGTCAAGAATTATAGGGCATTAAATGTTGACCAACGGGAATATCCTCAAAAAAAATACTTGAGGGGGATTGGAAAGTGTATTAAGGGGTCACTTAAACATGAGAAAGGGTTGAATTAGTGATGAAAAATCTAGAAAAGCATGAAAGTGGGTTACAACACTTTAGAAAACTTTGAAATAAGACTTGGTAAGTGATAAAAAGGAGTTTATTAGGTGAATTATGATAAAAAGGTCCTAGAAAAGTGTGAAAGTGAGTTACAACACTTCACAACACCTTTTCAAGACATCCTAGAAGTCTTAATGATTCACAATGGTCCAAGACCTAATGTGAATGTGTTGGTGACATTACAACATTAAATCTAGGAAAAATCAAGCCAAAGTCCATAAGAGGGACTCAAGTGAGCATAAAAATGTCAACTATACATTTTTTGGTGACACATTAAGCCCCACTTTAGTGAGAGGAGGAACTTGCTTCAAACTCTTGCTAAATTAGCTCAATCATGCACATCGAGAGGGATACAAATACACAAATGCTATTATGTTGAGACAAAAATGATCAAGAGGGATGATCAAGCCCCTAAGATCACAATCCCATGAGAAACCAAACATCGGCACAAAGGAACACACATGAATAATAAATATAAATGAAAGCTTCAATCATTTTTCCCGCCAGTTTGTGGATCAGATTTAGGCTATTTATTTGAAAAAGAAATGTGTACTCACTCTAGGGCGACAAAACTCCTGGTTTTCCACCAGGTGAGAGATCCCAATTATAATTTCTCTAACCCCACGATACTTTTGATTTTCCATAGGGTGAGAAAGCCCAAGTATACTCACTTTAGGGCCACATAACCTCTAGTTGTCCGCAAGGTGAGAAATCCCAAGTATACTCACTCTAGGTCTACAAATCTTCTAGTTGTCTATCGGGTGAGAAATCCACAAAAGGTGGCTATGGTAAAATTCATGTTGCAGAATGGGCTTCCTGCTCAACCATATCAGAGTTATACCTCTTGATAACTTTAATAAGGCTCCACAAAGACAATGTCATTTCATGCTCCATGAGACAAGCAAAGCTTCATATGCTTACAACTCATGAACAAATGCAATGGTACCACAGGAATGCAAGCTGTTTTATGCAAAGTGGCCATGCAAATGCAAGATGAAACATGCAAATGAAATGTTCAAATGAGTCTTGCTTAATTCATGTGAGGTCTATAACTTAGGGAACATTGTGTTTAATGTCTCCAAGAGAGGACCGGTCAAAGAATAGAATATTCACAACTTAGGGGATGTAGTGTGTCACATCAGGCCACCAAGAGGAATGTAATATGCTAAGATAGATCACACTTATGAAAGAAATCATATCCAATTTCATCCACAAAGTGGAAAACACATCATATGAAGTAACAAGCATGCACTAAGAACCAAAAAAAAAAAAAGAGAAATGCAAATGAATAATACCAATGTAAGTGTTCTCATTCTTTAAAGGAATTACACATCTATTTGTGAGTACTACTTTAAAACAGAAAATGAAAATGTAAAGAAACAAGACATGAGAGGCAACTTGGAAAGCCCCTGGCGCCAATTCATATGTTTTCGGTGCAAGGTTGTGTCATGAAAGAAAATGAGAAAAATAAAAGAAGGGCGACCCAAAACACAAACACATAAGTGCTATATGGATTGGGGTCAAAGATGTTTGTTGTTGTAATATTTTTTATTAAAGAGCTCTAACTATCATCATTCCTAATACACAGAACCAGAAGAATGACAACAAAGATCAAACACTAGTACAAAAACAACAATATATGACTAAATAAACTACTAAAAATTGCATATAAATGACTAATTTTGGTCACGTGACCATTAGTAGTTTATTGCTGGTCATTTATAACACGACTAAATTTATGACTAAACTATTTTAGTCATTTATTTAGTCATTAATTTGGTCATTAATTTGGTCATTGATGTAGTCATTGATTTAGTCATTATTTAGTCATTGATTGTTGTTAATTGGTCATTTATTTAGTCATGGTAGTGATTTAGTTAAGTCATATATTTAGTCATTAATTTAGTCATTGATTGTTGTTAACTGGTCATTTATTTAGTCATATATTTAGTTATTTATTTAGTCATATACTTAATCATTAATTTAGTCACATATTTAGTCATTAATTTAGTCACATATTTAGTCATTAATTTAATCATTACTTTAGTCATATATTTAGTCATTACTTTAGTCATATATTTAGTCATTATTTTAGTAATGGTAGTCATATATTTAGTCATTGTAGTCATATATTTAGTCATTGTAGTCATATGTTTGGTCATTGTATTCATTTATTTTAGTCATAGTAGTCATTTATTTAGTCATGGTTTAGTCATTTATTTGAGTCAATCAATGATTCAAGTTATAAATCAAATCTAACTTAATTAATTCTCACAAATTTATGCATATATACTTCAAATATCATAGATATTCAAATATTTTTTTAGTATTGAATTAACATGAAAAAAAATATAATCAACAAACAACTTTATGCATATAAAGCTCAAATATCATAGATATTCAAAAAAAAATTGTATTGCATGAAAAAAAAAGAATATACAAACAACAAATAGCTGCATAACCAAAGGAATTGCAAACAACATACAACTGCATAAACAAAGATCCAAGAAATACATCATTCACTGCACTCTTTGGTTTCCATGAAAGACAAATCCAAGATACAGTACAAATGCTTCAAACATTGAAGGGAGAAAAGACATGAAAATATATAGTAAATGTAGTTATATTATTTGTGGTGCATATATTGTCCAATTCAGAGCAGCCTTGCCCTCCCATTCTAGCTGGACAACCCTTGAGAGAAGATTGGAAGGATTCGAATGAGAAGGATGAAAATTTCCTATCTAGAAATCTCTTTGGTCATGGTCGGATGAAAGTAAAGAGTGCATGTTCACATCTCCAATATGACGAGCTGCAACCTAAAAATAAGATTTCAATGAGGGTTTTAGAATATGTTTATTAAAATGAAAATACAGTTATTAAAATGAAAATACAGCCAAGATCTAATAATAAGCACATTTATATTTTTACAATATGGCAATATCCTTTACCTATTTCAATGATTCTGTGAGATTTCCCATTACAGTGACTATGGTAGAACACTAATCTGCAATATGACTGTGAGCTTGCTTAGTAATGGATTCAATGGTGATAAGACTAAAAGGTGCAACATCAACAACACTACCACTTGATACAATTATATTTGATAAGGCACATTCAAAAGCTATCTAAATGTTTATCTAGGAGGAAATGCATGTGGACTTATGATAAAACTAGAACAATGCCTTCAACTGTCATTTCTCCATTATACAACTATGCCCATGTGAAACAAAGAGCTTCTAACAACCACATTTTATCCTTTGTGATCCTCCATAGCTTGCAATGATACTGTCTCACAACGCATAATTCTTACAACTAGAACAAAAGACCAAGGGTCATATGCTTGCAATGATATTCTATTTGTTCCTTCTTTGATGCATGTTCTAATCTACAATAGGTTAAAACAAAGCAGGTTACAAATTGAAAAGAAAAAAAAATGATATGAACATAAAATAGTAAGGCACTTGGCATTTCAAGAATTATGCTAAGAATGGACACAAAATAACTACAAAGAATAATATAGTGCACCACTACGAAGAGTATGCAAAATGGATAGAAATTGCTTAGAGCTTTAGTTGCTAAGAGTGTTAGAAAATGAGATGAGCAAAAAACAATTAGTACAATGTAGCATCTTAAGATGTTAAAAGGAACCCACCTAGGACCATCGTCATGACCATTGGCTCCCAGTAATTGAGCACTTGGTTTGTTTGTAACCTTAATTGATATTCCTGTACCAAAAGACAAAACTCATATAAGACTTTGGCATGGCCATATAAGAACAGAAAACAAAAAAAAAATATCACAACTCTGCATCTTCTCTTTCATGCCCACCATGTTACAGTTTCTCTATTTTTTTTAGTTTTTACCTAAACCTCTAGATACTACAAAGTACAAAAAACCCTTTAAAATAAAATACAACAAACATTCAAGTGGCTGAGAATTGAAAAAAAAGATCAACTGGTGACTTCTTCCTATATTTTAGATTATTTTTGCTTCCTTAAACTGAGCATCATATACAACAACAAACAACATCAGACAATAGAGTATGCACCATAAACATATAATCCTTTAATATAGTAGAATTTCAGAGGGTTTTTCAATATATTCACAAGAAAAATATTAAAATCAACTTTGTACAACACAATTGCATGTATCACAGCCACTGAGCAGAGAGATAATGAAGCATTCTCCAACTCTTATTATAATGAGAGATCATAACCTAAGAGTTCCTCCAACAGCTATAAATGCAAGGCCACACCCAACTAAATTCTGCCTCAAAATGCCTTGGCATTATAGAAGCATTGTTAAGTAACATACAAAAACAACAGGTTGAAAGTTCATATCTCTAAGAAGAAATCAATATAAGAAAATCAGTCATGACATATAATGCATGAGTGTGAATAATCAACATTGGATTACCTCACCACCAAATATATCAAGAAAAACTCTCCTATTGACCATAGTTGTTACCGTCACATCATTAAGTGAGCAAATGAATGCATCTGGCTGTAGTGATCATTACACAAATTCAGTTTCAAAAAACAAGCATAACCTAAACTGAGTCCACAAAATATCCAACTTAAGATCAACTTGTTGTTAGAACATAAATAAAAGTTACCTGACAAATAATTTCTCCATTGAAAGTGGCTAGGTTAATCTAGAAAAGTTTCCACAAATTAGAAATTAAAGGTTATTCATTGCTAATAGAATTCAACTCATATCTAAGAAAAAATAAGCATTGCACTCCCTACTCTAGGGAGAACAAGTATAGATGCAGGTAGGTTAAGATCACATACCAAAAGAATTCTAGAAAGAGATGGTGATGCCACTCCAACAAAGCCATCCTGGGATCCCACATTAATGAATTCTATATTTGCAACACTCTTTCCAAAAACCCATTGCCACATGCCACCACCATTCTCAGGAGGTAAGACATTTTCCATCTGAATGGATCCAGACATATAGCACATTGTACCTACATTATATCTTGTTTCAATCCTTAAATGGAAGGAAAACCTATATTCTCTACTGAAGCATCCAAAAAACAAGAAAACTATGTTCAATTCTTAAACCTCAACACAATATAAATAAGTGATTTTGCAACATAGGAGAAAAGAGATAAAAGACAAAAGTATTAGAGCTTGAAACTGCACGAAAATAGAAAAACTAGAGTAATATTTTTCCAGCATTGCTATCTAATAAAGCTCAAAGCAAGACATCCTAGGGTTGAGCCAAACCCCATCAACCCTTGAATCAAAGGAAACAAGAAAAAAATGTGATCGGAAGGGTTGGGTGGGCCCCTACTATCCTAGGGTTGAGCCAAACCCCATCTACCAAAGCATTTTATCAAGCAATTCACTACCATGATGCTATGGCTAAAAGCCTAAAATAGGTGCTTTCAAACAAGCTATGGATTCTAACATTGTAAGTACTATGGAACGACATCCTAACATTGTAAGCCTAAGATTTGTACTTTTACATATAATCCCAGTACATTAATAATATATTTATATACATGCAATTATATGTTAAAATAATACATACTTGATTTGTTCATTTGTACCACCAGAAGTTGCATTTGATATGGCCCATGCTGCTTCTTTCTTAATATCAAACTCAGCAGTTTGAAGGAGCTGAACAAGTGGAGGAATGATGTTTGCATTGATCACACCCTGAAAACCAAAATATACATTAACAAATAGCAAACCTTAAAATAATTTAGTTTCACACCATTCAACAAAGATGCTTCTCTAGTCTAGATAACAAATAGAAAGACCTAAATTTGTTCTTTGTTTCTTGTGGTTATGATTGAAATGGTCCAGCAAGCTTCCTTCTTGATGCTCTTCTTGTGATTATGGGTTAGGAGAGCTAATAGGCAAGGAAGTGCTTGATTGTTGATTATGTACTGAAATTAAATGAAACACCATAACATAAGTCAATGAAATAGTACAATGATAACATCATACACTTGCAAAAAGAACAATTAATTATTGATATGAAAATCTAAAGAAAATGTCAATATAATCTTATACCTAAGTCTGCAGATCATCACCAATTACAATATTGCCCACTATTCGGAGAGCTAATATAAGGACGGATGGAGAGGGATGGCTGTAAACATAAACATACATGCATTTTTTCAAAATATCCAAAACAAAGCAATTGTGCATGTTATAAACACATATAACAATCCAAACATGGAGCCAAACGGATTAATCTAAGTCATACCATCCATTATATCTGGTGCCTTACAATTTAATATATAACTAGCATAGGAAAGTATTACCCAAGATATTGTTTAACATTGAAGGGAAATAGAACACCTATCTCTACCATAACAAACTAACTATTTACACTTACAACAGGAGCTCAACAAGCCTGTGACAGACACCAACCTCAATCACAGCTTGAATTTTATCATTTTTCCCATCTGAGAGATAAGACAAATCCCAACAAGCATCTGTTAGAATTGCTTCATCATTTGAATGAATAAGTTGCTCAAGCGCAAGTAGAGCAAGCTTTGTCTGAGGGAAAAAAAATTCAGCAAGTGCTTGAAACAAATATTAATATAAAAATTATTCAAGTTAAAATAAGGAAATACATGGGTGAACTGATATACTTGTTCAAACGCTGGTTGTAGTTTCCCTCGACAGAAGTTAGACAAAGCCCATGTTGCATTTCTCAACATTGAAAGCTTAGCATGTTCATTCAATTGAGCAAGAAGTGGCATGAGAGCACCATGAGAAAGAACTAGATCTCTGCATTTTGGGGAGTAACCAGCCACATTACCCAATGCCCAAATAGCCTAACAAAAAAATCAGGACAACAATATTTCAGAGACGATGAATTTCAAATTTTCATAAATATAGATTTAGATGATAGAGAAAAATAGTTTTCAAAATTTAACCTGCTCCCAAACATCGTCACTTGGAGAACTAAGGAGTTGTACAAAAATTGGTACTACTCCATGGTCAATGACTACTCGAGTATGATCAGATGTGCCTGAAGCTATATTTGTCAATGCCCATGTTGCCTCAAACTACAAGCAACAACAAAGCCAAAAAACTCAATAACTACTTAAAGAATCATTTTCTTGGAAATAGAAAAATAATGTCACAATTTTTGTAAAAGATGGTGAAAACCATAAACTCAATAGACTCAAAAATTTTTATGCCTTATGTTCCTCTTCTTTACCAAAAAAACCCATGCACAAAAGACATAATGATAAGATTAGCATAAAAAAGTGTGCACTCTAACAAACAAAATTTAACCTAGAAAAGTTCAAAACAAAACTGTGAATGGAACCTAAAGTTGGAGAAAGTCTCGCCTTGTTAGAAACTCTACAAAACGTGGGACCACACCCATTTCAATAACTTCCTCAATGGGAGGACTACGCTCTGTTAACAGAAACATGCATCAATCATAACCGATGCCATGTAAGTGAAATGAAAAGTAATTCATAATCGTCTAAGTAACATAAATTAAACAAATTTACCAATTGATAGTAGCTTCCGAAATTGAGTTGTTGCTTCAAGCTGCAAACTAGGATCATCAAACCATACTCTAGCTACCATAGAAGGAAGGCTCTCCAACTGACCAGGTAAAGAGGAAGACAATCAAATAATGAAACAAAGCATTCAAATAAGCCACCTAGAGTAGTAGTTCCAAACAATACTCGAATAAATAACAAATTGGCACATACTTGCTTGTCAATAACCAAAGAATAGCTACAGTTTCAAGCTCCACATGATATAATCAAACTTTAGAATTGAACCAAGAATTTATAACAAACTGGAAAACAATATTGAGAATATGGGAGGGGATACTACTCAACATGAGGCACATAGAAATGTAAAAGTTAAACCCCATAAAATAAACAAACCACCACAACAACATTAAAGATCACACATAGTAGTCAAAACTTAAATTAAAATGAACTATCTTCCTCAAAGACCATAAAGATTATCAACAATAATTTTTCAAATGGAACAAGCTAAAGTCGTGAATTCTTGGGGCTTTCATGGTGGAGAGTTGTGTTCAATTTCCTACAAAAAAATTAAATAGATAGACTACCACATTCATTTGTTGTTGAAGCAACCCAATAGACAAGGCCAAGTGAATATCTTGGGCAAACATGATGGTAGACATACCCCTCAATCAGGTCATCTAAGTTGAATGGAAATATCCCACAAGGAAAATATATCCTAAAGAAGACTATATACAATACGTTCAACCTACCATAAAATAAACCAACTTCCCTAATAGTTCTAAAGGTCATACAAGATAATTTGCACCAAATATAAAAATAAACACTTCCACCAATATCATAAGAGAAGGAATTCAACTATAAATTCTCATCACAACACTTAAATGTTCAATTTGAGTCCCCTCGAGTGTACTACTGCTTCAATTTTATTTGTGCCTCTATGAATATGAAGGAGGGTCTATATGCATTTGGGATATTTACTTGAAAGGAATCTGCCAAATTTTCTGATTCTTTCCCTATGTTTTGTGGCTCAACCACATTTCAATTTTCTGACCTCTTATATTTCATGTTCTAACAAACATGGCTACTATGATCTAAATTATTAGTGTGTCTATATTTCAGTTGCTTCGATGTATGTCTCCATAATGCTTTGCTTTGATTACATAGCTACACATATTTTTATGTTATATAAAATCACATTTTATATTAAACACATCTTAACTTGATGGCATTACACTTGAAGTGTTGTTAATTTATGGCATCCCAACCAACACTCTTAAGTGTGGTAATTGTCAGTACACAGACAATATCCAGTTATTCTCACTGAACTCACTTTACAAGTTTTATCCACTTCATAAGAAATGCACACTCTATATGTGTTTTTATACACATACAAATTATGAGTATTTGCAAAGGATTCCAAGAAAGACCATTGGATGCTATGTTTGAATATTTTGAGGAAATAAATTGATAGATAAGGGGCAATCTTGCATTGGGGTTGACCGCTGATTGGAGGGAACCAAAGACATTTAATACCTTCCTTGGAGTTTCCTTGATGGGCGTGTAAATCTACCTCAATATTCAACACATTTGATTTGTTTTTGTTGGTCGCCATCCTCTTGGGAAGTGGCATATGGTGTTTGTGAGCAGGTCACCCCATTATTGTCAGCTAGATGCCCCATTTGGGAGATATATTGCAGAATTTGGAGAGCAATCTGCTGGTTGACTCATATCAGCAAGGTACGTGAGTCTTTTGCAAGGTTGCAGCTGTGAGTGGAGGAGCTTAGACTGGTTGCTATCTTTCAAGGAGTTGATGTGAGGACTGCAGCAAACTATTGGCTGCTGTAGAGGTTGTGGGGGTCCAGGAAGAAGTATTTTAACTGGTATAGGTCATTTGGATGCTTTTAGGCACATTAAGAAGTGCAGTGCTGAGATTGGAAGTCCTACATTGTGTGAAAGTGGACGCCTAGGAATTTTTCATCAGCTTGTAAAGGTTAGAAGGCAAACAAGTTATTTTCTGTACTGTGTATCTCAGACCAGCAAGTTGTCATATTTCAATTTCTTAATCTATTAGCATATAGCTTGCATGACAACTATTTGATGTAATATCTTTATGTTAAATGAATGTTGCATAAAGATGTGATAAGTAAATTGTCTTCAACATTCCAAATAAACTCTCACAGCAGCAGCACATAGAAAACTTACATATTCCTTTGCATATGAACTATTTGACAGAATGCCCACTGGGAAAGAGTGCAAAATTTGGTGAAAAATTGGTAGGGGGTTTTACATACTATGCTGATTTGGAAACATTTGAATACCAAAATAAAGACTATGTTGCTTGTCATAAAATGGGATAATATATATGTCCTCCATCACCCTACTTCTTTTCATCCAAGCAACTTGTCTGTTGCAACAAGTCCTATTTTTGTGACTACTCCCAGAGACCCATTAAAGACAATTCCAAGCAGCACAACTTTTCCTTCAATCGTAAACTTTATCTTGCTAATTTGATGAATCTATAGATACTCACAAATAGAATACAACCATTTCTACACCTAAAACCATTTTTGTTCACATAGAATAGGATGCATTACATACCTTATGCTCACCTATGGTAACAATGAGTTGCTTTCTTTTTCCAAGTGTGTGGAATAGTGAATCTATTAGCAATCATGAAATCAAACCCATCAAAAACTTCAGCCTATGTTTGCTTCACAATATCTTCAATTTGGAACTCTTTGGTTGTAGCACTAGGATACAAAACTATTATGCATGAGCCATCTTGAAGTTGACAAAAAGGATCCCTTTTCCATTTAGTAACCTTCATTTTTTCATCAGCGTTAGAATACTCATTGAGATAAAAAGTTTGCATTAGCATTGATATCTATAACTAAAATTTATTTTATTTTCTTCCTCTTTCAAAGTCGATATGAAAATGGATTTATTGAAAAGGTTTTAGAAACTTTTATGCAAATACAATTGGCAAGTGTAAAGCCAAATTCCATGGCCTTCATACTATCCTACCTACCTTTGCCAAAATGGGAGCCTTGTAATAGAATATGAACATCCATCAAAGAATAAAGGATAAAGGGATTTTGTCAGACGTAGTTGCAAGTGCCCTGGTAAACATGTATGCAATAATATGAAAGTGCAGGCAAGACACACGAACCATTTGACAGAATGTCTCAAAAGAAATGTGATCTCATGAAATGCAATGGTCATAGGATATTCACATAATAGGTTCAGCATTCTATTTGAGACAAGATAGAAGTTTTGAAATTGGATATTGATACCCATATGAAAGATATGCATGCAAAACTATGGAAGTATAGACCAGGTGCTTCAGAAGAATTAGATGTTCAGTAGAAATAATGACAGAAAATGGTTGAGAAAACAGAGGGTACCATACCAGCAATAGTAAAGAATAGAAATGCATGGGAAATAAAATTAACTCTCTGGCAGCCAAGCCTATAAATTAAGACTCATCATACAAATTTACAAAGTAGACATTGAAAAGATGATTAATTCCGTATGTGTACATAATAAGAAATTGTAGATAAAATAGAGGATAAAATACATTAGAGAGAGTGAGAGAGTGTGTGCATGTGTGTGAGAGAGAGAGAGATAACCGACCTAATAGTTGAAGCATTGCCAGCAGTCACACTTCCAGCTTCTTTAAAAGCTGGTCTAAGTTTCCTTAGCTTTGCAGCATCAAACTAGCACCAAAGAAATTCAGAATACAAAGAAATCTTATTTAGATGTAATTTAATCAATCCATTCAATAAATATTCTATTGTTTGTTAAGTCATTTGCATAAATTATCTCATGAAAAACTATATACATCTTAAGAAGCCCAACCTTCCCTAAGCCTTCATCTTTGTCAACAATCATAAATGGATTTCCCCTTCCTCCTGACACCTCAACCTACACATCAAGTTCAAGAAGACCAATAAGCATAAACAAAATAGAAATATAATGACTGCTGCTGCTAAAGGTTTGAAGCCACAGTTAATAGTTATTCCATTCAAAACACACATACATACCGACACAATTTCCCATTCAAAAGCGCCACCATTCTAGGCTGAATTTCCATGCTCAAAGCTCTAAATTGCATAGTTATCCTGGTGCCAATATCAAACAATTAGTTGGTGTAATCCTATGTATAGAGCATAAAAGGTCACTAGATAAAAATGTTTCCAACAAATTCTCCCATAAGCAACTATTTGCATAACAAGCTATTGTGCCACAAGATGAAGATCAGTTCATGAAGATCCTAGTGCAATAATGTATATGGCTGTTGATTTCTTGTGCCTTGGCTATCCTCACAGACCTACAAACTCTGCCTTTTCCTTTTGCAATCAATGTCAAAATCATTACCCTTGCTGTTGCTAATTGACTGTCCTTAGGCATTTCCTTGTCTAATGACTGATCAATGTCTTTTACCATTTTCTAGCATGGTGGACTGTCCATGACTGTCATCTTTTGAAAAATCAGTCCTCTTACTCATTATTGCTGCTCATTCTAACAAGAGGTATTGTTGCTCTTTCTAACATGATATTGATGCTCTTTAACATGAGATATTGCTGCTCTTATTATCAATGATTTTCTGCACCTTTTTGCTATGATGTTCTGGACTTTTTGGTCCACAATTGCTGCACCTTTTTGCTGCTAATTTTCTGATTATTTGCTGCTTCTAACACTCTCATAGTTCATTCCTTAATCAAGCTCCTTTTGTCAACCTTTTTTCTACTCTTTTAACAATCAATTTTCTGCTCTTTTCACACCATTATTGCTGCAACTTTAAAGGTCTTATTGCTGCAACTATCTTGACTGTATTTTGTGTCCTTTATTCATAAAGGGAGCTGCACTTTTATTCATAAAAGGGGCTACATTTTTCTGATATAACTTGCTGCTCTTTGTCATTATTTGATGCTTTTAACTCCCATCATTTTTCTTCTCATTGACTGTGAAATTTGCTTCCCTTTAACTGTGAAGATTTGCTGCTCATTGACTGTAAGATTTGCAACCAAAGAGATGCATTTGAAATCTCTAAACTTCCTTTTCATAAGACTCCATGATGACACTAAAAGTCAGAAATAAAACTCTGTGACTACATTTCATTGATCAGAAATCTACAAGAGAAACATTCTAGGGTTTTAAATGCATTATTTGCAACCTTGTTCATTATCCTCTTGGGACTGCCACTCGCATTTTGCTGTTTGTACAAATAAATGTGATTGTCCTTTCTTCATTGTGGTGGCTATTCACTGCTTTTTCCTTGGTCATGTGGACTATGTTCTTATCATTGACTATGATCTTCATTTAACTATCCTATGAGCTTACTTGAAAGTCACATTCCTTTACTCATGCTTTTGTCTCTACTTTGCTCTGTCTCTTAGCATTCCTTTACTCATGCTTTTGTCTCATGAGTGTAATAAAAATATAGCTCAATCAGTCTTTGCATTCCTAAAATCTTAAACGTTGAGCATGCTCCATCCATTTATACTATACCATGTCAAATTGATATACACAAGACTCTGCATAAGAATGAGCAAATGGGCCCAACAATCCTTGTTTCGCAAATGATAGGAATCAACTTGGTCAGTGGTTACATTCTAAGATGATGACACTACCGCTCATGACTATAAATATTGATGAGCTAAAAGACAAAATATAAAACTCCTCAAACAAATTAGAACTCCAAACATCAATACGGTGACAAATTTTAATTTCACAATTTACAACAGTGGGCAGCTAACTCTGTCACAAAACAGAACTCGAAAGGTAAAATGGATTAAGAATTGGTCATTAATTCCATGTGGTACACACACATGGGGATTGCTTCTTTCTCATTTATCAAGCAGTGTACATAAAGTAGCTCAATATAGAGTATTAGTAACATTCCTAACTTCTTCCCTCTTGTAAGATATCTTTTTAAATTTCCCATATTCTCAATTACATCACTATATTTCCTGATTAAAAGAATTTGACTTACATTATTACTTATTTTCTTTTGATATGAACTGAATAGAATAATGGCAAAGAGAAGTCATGTATATGATTTTGTAGTAAAATAGAGTTTTCTTTTTCCTAGAAGATTCATTTTTGAGAAATGAACTATGAAATGATGAGAGCTAAATAGATTCTTAGTAAATGAAATTGATGAAGTGGATGGCAACAATGAAATTGAGCTCAATCCTAAACATGCATCAATTGGAAGGTACAGAGAACCATTAGGATATTACATTACAATCAATCAAAATATGTATGGCATGAAAGATGGACAGATAGACAACAAAATATAGGCTCTGGTATTATGGAGAAGTTAACGAAATGATTAAATAAAAATAAATTGATCAATCAAATGCAATAAAGGATTACCTTTCCGCCTATTAACCCGTGTTTAATCCAAGTATTGAGTGACATTCTAATTCTCTCGTTCTCCATATGCTTCATGTTGCAATGACCATCTGAATAGCTATATCTTACTCGCCATTAAAGGCTTCTAACTTTCTAAACTACATTAAATGCAATCAATTTAACGGTTGCTCAATTAGAAAATTCTCAAAAGGCTCACAAGATTCCAAGAATATGCCTTCACAAAAGGACAAATACCTAACACTATCTTTTGAATCATCACCACAAACAATGGAGAGGAAGTAAAAATTGTTCTACATAAAAAAAAATCACTTATTAGAGAAACATAGACCTGTATAAAAGAAAATATTCATTCTGCTTTGCTATTCCGAAAGCATATAGTTAATATGCTATTTGGTGATTATGCACGCATAGTTATCTAAAGGTATGTGATAATGAAGGTTGGTATCTTCTAGACATATAATATAGTTAAAAATAATTACATTTCATTAACTTATTGAAGGACGTAATGCACATAATCCAGACTAAAAATGTGTGAAGGCGGGGGCTAAGATAGTGTCCTCTTATACCGATAAGGATGACTTCACAGTTTATCTCAAACTCGATCCTTATTAGAAGTAATCAACCTGTTATAAAATTCTCTTTTGATGCACCAAGGCATAAATCTATGTCAACTTTGACAGAAGATATAATAATCATGGCCTTTTCTGCTATAACCTATGTTAGGTAGATTCCAAACTCAACTTATTTTGGGTAAAATGGAGTTTTATTAGTATGTAATTCATTTATGGCCATATCCCTTCTTTATGTAGTAGTGATGGATGCTGTGATTGTGCTGTTTTTTGGCTCAGACTCAAACTTGGAAACTTTAGAAAACTATGATATCTAGAATTTTTACAAAAAACCGTGATATAAAAAAATCTTGACCCATACTTGCCCAGACTCACCAAGTTTGGTGGAAGCAAAACAAGATGGCAAGCTACATTTAGGCCTCATT
>VDFB02379711.1:99239680-99387910 GCA_007258455.2 Sequoia sempervirens
GAAGTTGTGAAAATGGATTAGTTTGCAACATCATTAGCTGACCCAATGAATTGAATTCTTCAGTTTCCTCTCCTAAATCTGGCCAAATTGGCTGAGACAAGTCTGGTTGAGGTTAGGCAGGTGGATATAAAGCCAATTTCTTTCTTAACTAAACATCAGAAATTGTCATGTCTCCTGAACGACATCCTGTAAAAGTATCAGTTGTGGTTAACCCTGGTCTACCTAAGATGATAAGATATCCTCCCAAAGTTTCCTTAGTGGACAATATGGTAAAATTTGCTGGGTATTCCCAAGACTCAAGGATGACAATAACATCTTCTACCATTCCATCAGGTTTTACTATGGAACTATCAGCAAGCTGTAGGATGGTAGGTGTAGACTGAATGTTTAAGATATTCAAATAGTCCATTGTATTCTTGATCATTACATTGATGGCTGCACCAAGGTCAATCAAAACATTCTTTACTATCTGGCCATTAATATTTATTTGTACCACAAGACTCACAGGGTCAATATATTTTGGAATGAATACCTTCCCCAACATAATATCTACCAACTATCCTAGAACATGGATAGTTTGGGGATCCTTTTTCTTTCTTCCTGGTTTCTTTAAACAGGCCTCCTTAATGGCTTTTCCATAAATTTAGACATCTTTAATGGCTTGAAAAAGGGGAATTTGAATGTGTACATTCTTTAGCTGATCCAAAATTTCAAAGGTAGGCTCTTCCATAGACTTGGATGTAGTAATTTGCAATCTCTGAAGAAAAGGAAGTTTGGCGTGATGCTGCAGGATCAGTAGATTGCTCAGAGGCAAAGTTTGGAATCTCTGTTATTACAAGTAGTTGTAGAGCAGGGAGAGTGGTTTCAGACCTAGATGGATATCATGAATATTCAGGGCATAAGCTGGATACTGATTGGCTTCTACAAAATACATTGGTTGTTGTTGCTGCTACTACTTATTATTAGGATTTGGCAATGGTTGAGCAGGCATAGGCATTTGTTTTGGAGGGCTAGTATTTGCTGCGGGTGCTGTAGCAAGTGGCATGAGGGCTTGAGGTTGTGGCTATTGAAACTATAGAAATCTAGGGGATGGGTTCTACCATTGTTGAGAACCCTTCCATTGAGGATTCTGCTACCAGTTACCTTGGGGTGGTGTCCATTGTCCTTGTGGCAGCTGCCAACCTCCTTAAGGAGATTTCCATTGAGGACTCTGATAGTTAGGCCAGTGTGGTTGAGAAGTATTTCAAGGTGGTGATGGGACATATGTAGGTTGCCATTGGTTATTGTAATTAGAATAAGGATTAACAAAAGTCAGAGGGTCTTGAGGCATACCTTGTTTTTGAGCCCATGGTCGCCTTTGTGCAATGAAGAACACTTGGTCATCATCGACCTCCACTACCTTAAAATTAGTAGGTAATTGCTTAGCCTCCAAGTTAGCCACCATCTTACATCTGTAATCACGTTTCTTCTATCTGCAATGTGGATAGAACTCAACCAAGATTGTTTCAGCTTCTTCATGTTTCTTCTGAGCTTGCATAGTATCTAACTGTGTAGCCATATTGTTTATGATATCCTGCTTTAAATCATATAGAAAATTTGTGATCTCCATCCATGAAACTCCATTAATAGAAGACTTTCCCACTGTGGCTTCATGACCTCTACCCTTCTTAATAATTACTCGAGAGTGGTTGAGACATATTTTCTTGATATCATCCCAAAGTAGTTGGCTTATATCTCCTCCTCCCATTAGGTCTAGGGCATCTATACATGTATCACTAATTCCCCTTAGAAAAAGTAGTTTCTGAGATTCTTCATTGAGAGTATGGTCTCAATTCTTTTTTAGGGAAAACAAGAATCTTAAGATATAGTCTTCCAGGCTTTCATCCTCCTTTTGTTGAATTCTAAATATATCATCACCCTTACTACCACTCTTACAATATTCCTTGTATTTCTCAATAAATTTGGTTTGCATGGCTGCCCAACTATCAACAACACCTCTTCCCAAACTCATAAACCATCTAAAAGCTCCTTCCTTCAAAGTAGTAGGAAACAACTTCAGCGTGTGAGCATCTAAAGTGTAATCATAGTTGCGAAAAAGGATGTCAAACTCAAACAAGAAAGTGTCTAGGTCTTCTCTAACTAGTCCATAGAACTTGGGAAGTAATGAAGAAGGAATATTTTTAAGGTTAGCATTATCTTGCTGAGCAATGATGGGGAATTCAAAAGTAGGAGGTTGATTATGTGGATTACGTGCCATATTTGTTGGATGGAGTATCAAAGCAAATGGATTTTCTTCATGTTCTTCGTCAGCTGGGTCAAATGGTAATTCAACAAGCAAGTTTTCTGCAAATGGATTGATATCTTGGTCTCCTCATTCCTCAAATAGATTATAGGATAGTTCAGGATTATTATCAAGGAATTGAAAGTTAGGGAGTAATCTTCCCAGAGCGTCTCTTCTTCTATGCATGCAATAGAATTAACCGTAACTTGAAGGAATTGAAAATGCTTGAATAACACATTACACTACTGCTAACAATGACTATGATAGGTTCTTAGCTTGACACCATCCCCGGCAACAGTGCCAAAAATGGTCGTGTCCACAAAAGGATATAAAAGTCATGAAAAATCCTAACCTGGGAATTGGACATTCTAGCAGGTGACTAACATCTTCTTATGGTCACTCATTTATATTGTCAAACTAGGGAATGTATACTTGAAATGGAGCGGCACTGTATATGCACTAAGAATCAGTTTTAGTCATGATTTACCAGAAATAAATGCATGAAAGGAATTCTACTTATGCTATAGGAATCTAATGTAAAGATTTCTTAACTTAAGCATATCTTAATCAAAGTAGAAATCATAATGACTGTGACTAAGAAACAAACTATCAACTGGCCTTATGTTGCAGGAACAAACACAGGGATGGATTCTCGATGCTGCAGGAACAATATAAGACTTAGTTTGCACTAAAACTTCCTAGAATGAAAGATAACTTATGATTAACAGGAAATAAACAACTAACTAACTAACTATAGATACTTACTAAGTGGTCCCCCTTAGCAAGCATCAACTAGGTATGCAAGAGTTGAACTCAGAACTTCATCAGCCTTTATTCATAAACTTAGAATGATATACATTGTTCTACTCATCATAAAACTAACACAAAACACTACTTATTATCATACTAACTTTTACATACTCTGCTTCTTATTATCATACTAACTTTTACATACTATGCTTGCTCACTCCCATAGGAGGAACACTTATTTATATCAGAAAAGCAACTAGCTACCTAACTCTAACAAAGAAAGACGTGGACATAAGTGAATCTTGAAACTGAGGAATAGACTTCTCATAAATGAAAGCATATCCGTTCAACACGATTCAAAGAGAATTTAACATCCCACTCTTCCTAAATTAATGATCATTTAGATTTCTTCCCAATGACCCAGTCAGAGAGTCTTCACTGGAACAACTTCTTTGACGTCATGCAGGAAATGGACTTTATTGTAGGGCCGAGATCTGCTATGGTTGAATCGTTCATGCTTCCTTCAACAACCTGCGATACACAAGGTGACAGAAGTGAAAGAAAGAACACATGGCAACAACACGATACATTCATTAATCACATATTAAATCTATTTCATTATTCAAAAACCACATGCATTATATCAATCAATCAGGAGGTCAAACAAGGTAATTAATAAGACACATAGAGATGTTAAGTTGCATGAATATAGGAATGTATTGCTACATGATACTACCCAATTTCAGATAAAAAGTATTTAAACAAAGAGTTAAAACAACCATTACCAATAAAAGTAGGGATATTAAAAATACATCATAATACTCAAATTATGAGCATATTTCAAACTCATCACTTGATTTATTTAATTGATGGACGAATATGATTTAATTAAATGAGTGATGTCAATTTCACGTGTCTACATTTTTCCCCTCTTTGAAGCAATCTACTTGCTACGTTTGTTCAAAGAATAAACTTGTTATGATCAAAAATATTAAAAAATCTAATCTTTTTCAGATGCCTTAGCGAAAAGAAGTACAGTAGTATATTGCCCCCTTGAGAGATCGAGCGAAAAGATTCATTTTGAGGGTAGATCTCATGATAAAGAGGTTCAAAAATGGATGGTTATGGATGATGATGCAAATGAGATGGATGATGAGATAATGCCTATATGATTATGCGATGGATGTTCTATGCAGATGCTTAGACTAACAAATCTATATTATGATGATGATTATGCATGTGAGATGGATGATTTGATGATGTGATATGCTATGATTATGCAATGGATGTTTTCTGTAGATGCTTAGATTAACATATCTATATTATGATGCATGTGAGATGATGTGCAAAAAGCTGATGGTTTATGGATGCAGGATGGATGCAAGATGGATGCATTGAGGATGTTATGTTAGCATGAAGAGAAGAAAGAAGAAATGAGATGATGACAAGAGGATCCAACAAGTCCATGATCTGATGAAACTTTATTAGAGATGATGATGATTTTCTTATCAAGGATTTGGATTGTAAAATGGCTACTTACCTTATGTTTGATAATACACATAGATACGATGCATCAAGGTATAAAGAACCAGGATGGCGTTGTACCTAGTGCGATGGAATTTGACTTGAAAAACAAAAAGGAGTATTCTTTTTCACACTTGACATATGGAAACCTTTCTAGGACATACCTAACAAAGCAAGTATTCGCCAAGTTATATTACAAGAATATCCAACAAGCACAATAGAAAAAAGATAATGATCGTTGCCCCATTCCTTTCTCTCTAAATCATTTTGAGTAGACATCATCGAGAGGTCATTCGAATGAGTGCAATAAGATAAATCAAAAGAAAAGATCAAGTACACAAACAAGTCAATGTTCTTCATATCTCTAGCCAAAGGGATTTGCTTTGATAGGATAAGAATCAAAAGTGATCCAAAATGATGCCAATTGTCGGAATGATATATCCTAGGACATGCATTGCATAGGATGATGATGGGTTGATAAGTTGATTGATAGGCTGTTGATATAAGGTTGATTGACATGTTTGAAAATGATCAAGAGTTTGATTTTGCTTTTGATTTTATGTTTGAAGTTTGATTTTGCTAATTGTTGTGATTGTTTCTGTTTGTTTTGCCAAAGGATGAAGGTGATGATCAATTTATTATGGATGATTGATTATTTCAAGTGAAAGAGAAACCAAACAAATGGATTTTTTAGAATATTTGGGTGTTTTTGATGTTTTACAATGTTTTGAGGTTGTTTTTGGTATTTTTTGATATTTTCAAATATTTTTGTGGATGTGAAAATCTGCATTTTCGTTAAAATCCTAACACACAAAGAATGATTAGCATTTTAAAACAAAGCCAATAATCAACATCCCTATGAAATAATGAAACATGTTAATTATGCAATGAAAGGAATCAAGGAAACTAAACAAAGCATATAAAAAACATGATCCAACTTTATCTCAGAGTGGATTGGTGCTTCTATGGAAAGAAGCCCTTTCCAAATCCTTTTCTAAGCTCCATAATGCAATGCCTTGAGATGGATTGGATGGACAAAATCAGTTCTCAATTGAAGAGAGTGACCTTGCATGAGAGTTGTAGATCAAGATGTGGAGTTGTGGAGGATTAAACCAGTGGAGATGATCTTTATTTATAGAATAGAATGATATAGGAATGTCAAACATGGAGGATGTGGGACTAAAGATCCACAAATAGGAATGAGCGACTTGTCAACTTGTGATAGGTTGGAGGATGAGCATATTTTGGTCAATGTGCCAAAGAGAGGGAGATTTCAAATTTGAATTTGAGAGTTAAATGCTAAGTTTTACTTGCACAAGAGACATGTAAGAGCTTATTAATTGCTTTGTTGGATGTACATGCCAACTTTTTTTTGAATTCAAATTTGAGGGAATATTCCTCAAAGATGCTTTGTTGATGGAAAATGTTTATTTTAAAAAATCAATAAATTGATTTATTGGTGCAAGTGGGAAAAGCTAGAGGATGTGATGGGTGGTTAGATTAGGTTAATCAGGATTAGCTTAACTTAGATGATGATTAGGGGATTTTCACTCATTTGACTTAAATATTTTGATTTATTTAAATCAAAAGGGATGGAAGGTGATTTTAGATTTAATTAAATAAATGTTTAATTTATTTAATCAAGGAGGGTGATGTCAAGATCAAATTTGATTTATTTAATATAAGTTGGTGACTTTAGGAGATTGATAAATAAGTTTGATTTAATTTTTTGAATGGATGAATATGACCTAATCAAATGCATGATGCTAATTTCACGTTTCTGCATTTTGCCCCTCTTTGAAGCAATGTACTTGCTGCATTGGTTCAAAGAATAAACTTGTTGGGATCAAAATTCAAAATTTTTATTATTTTTTGGATGCCCCAGCAAAAAGAAGTACACTATTACATTGCCCCGTCGAGAATTCGAGTGAAAAGATTTGATTTGAGGGTCGATCTTGTGATAAAGAGGTTCAAAATGGATGGTATGAATGGTTATAATGATGATGCAAATGAGATGGTTGAGATGGATGATGTGATATACTATGATTATGCAATGGATGTTTTATGCAGATGCTTAGACTAACAGACATATATTATGATGGTGATATGATGTGATTATGCAATGGATGATTTATGCAAATGTATGATTTATGAGATGCTTAGACTGATAGGATCTATATTATGATGACGATATGCATGTGAGATGATATGCAAAATACTGATGGTTTGTGGATGTAGAATGGATGCACTAGTGATGATGATTATTTACTCATGACGTGATGTTAGTGCAAAAAGAAGAAATTAGATGATGACAAGAGGTTCCAACAAGCTGACTTTATGAGATATGATGATGAGAAATGATGATGAGAAAAGGATGATTTGCTTATCAAGGATTGGGATTTTAAAAGGGCTACTTACCTTATGTTTGATAACACACATAGGTACGATGCATCAAGGTATAAAGAACCAGGATGACATTGCACCTAGTGAGATGGAATTTGACTTGACAAATAGATAGGAGTATTCTTGTTCACACTTGACATATGAAAACCTTGCTAGGACGTACCTAACAAAGCAAGTATTTGGCAAGTTATTTTACAAGAACATCCAACAAGCATAGTACACAAAAGATAATGATCATTTCCCCATTCCTATCTCTCTAAATCCTTGATTCAGATATCATCGATAGGTCCTTGGAATGAGCACAATAAGATAAATCAAAAGAAAAGATAAAGTATGCAAACAAGTCAATGTTCTTCATACCTTCAGCCAAAAGGATGTGTTTTGATAGGATAAGAATCCAAAGTGATATCCAAAATGATGCCCATTGTCGGAATGATATATCCTAGGACATGCATTGTATAGGATGATCATGGGTTGATAAGTTGATTGATAATCTATTGATATAAGGTTGATTGACATGTTTACGAGTGATCAAGAATTTGATTTTGCAATTAACGGTTTGTTCATTTTGATTTTGTATTTGAAGTTTTTCTTTTGTTGATTGTTGTGATTGTTTGTTTGTGTTGCCAAAGGATGAAGGTGATGATTAGTTTATTATGGATGATTGATTATTTCGAGTGAAAGTGAGATGAGACAGATGAATTTTTTCAAATATTTGTATGCTTTTGACATTTTTGGAATGTTTTGAGGCTATTTTTGGTATTTTGTGATTTTCAAATGTTTTAATTTTTGATTTTTCAAATATTTTTGTGTTTTCTAAGATTTTATGAATGTTTTTGGATTTTGGTGTTTTTTGAATGTTTTTGGATTTTGTGTCTCGGGGGCTGATCAAAGATGAGTGTTTCCTACATTTAAGATTAGAGACAACATAGTTCGAATTCCATTTTTTTGTTGTTTTCTGAGTTTTTGAGTGTTTTTGGATTTTTCGATGTTTTGGATGTTTTTGGATTTTTGGCATGATTTTGATGATTTGGATATGGATATGATATTAGTGCTCCATTTGGTATTTTGTTGAAGACCAAGCTAAGGTTGACTGATTGAATCAATGGATTAATGATGATGATAACATTGTTGAGGATACACAACAATGCAAGGATAGTGTTAAGCAACACGAGGATTTAGGATGGATATCCCAAGATGATGCAGGATTGATGATGATAGCATTGTCGAGGATACACAAAAATGCAAGGATTTGATTGATTAGGATTGGTGATGATAACATTGTTGAGGTTGCACAATAATGCAACACAATGATATCCTGAGATGATGATTTTTTTATTGGATTTAATTGATCATGTTTGATGAAGCTTGATTTTGGAACAAAAGTTGTCTGAATGATTTGATGTGACTTTTGAAGGGTGTGTTAGATGTGACTGATATTGATTGTTTGGATCGATGTTTGATAAAAGATGAAGACTAATAAGGAATGTCTTCTCATCAAAATGTGCCATGGGCTAGTGATTTGGATTTTTGCTCACAAGTGGTTTGACCAATTTAATTTCATGTTTTCCAATGTTCTGATCATCACATACGTTGGAGGACATAGACCAAGATTTATTCTCAAAGCAAGATGTAAATATCTTACCCCAATGTTTAGCAATGTATGGAATGTTATGGATAGATGCTTGGATAGGTGTATGGATGGATGGATATGGATTATCTTGTGATAAGATAAGGTGTTTGGGTAAATAATGCTGATTTGGATAATCCTTCATAGCTCAGATAATGCTGGATTGGATAAGATCAAATAAAAATGGCCCATGTCAAGATGTTTACCACAAGCAAGCATAAAGTGTGCACCAAACTTTCATCAAGATCAAGATAACTTGGATGATGGATGTAGATGGATGAAAATGGATTGGATCAATGATTTATGGATGAATGCATTTATTATGGATAAAATGGATGGAATGCTCAATTTATTATGGATGGGATGAGATGCTTTCACCTAAAGTGGTGCATGTAGATGCTCAATTCTACACATGAGGCATGTTTTCCAGGTTTTCATCATGGTCTTGCCCAAAGCACCACCGTAGTGGTTTTCACTAGAGGATGATTTTTCTCTTTACTATTTTCAATCCTTTTTCTAATTTTTTTGGATTTACGTATTTTTTTATTTTCTATTTTTTTATTTTTTCGATAGATTTTAGGTTCATGCTAAAGCACAAGGTTTTGCTGATGTAGATGCCCCTATCAGAATGTGCCATCGGTATCCTACCTAAAGAAGTTTCTTTGCTAAGATACATGCACTTGAATGAAGCTTTTAGGATTCTTGATTTGCTTTGTCAATACCAGAGTTAACTTTGTCTCTGTGCGCACATCGTGATAGAGTGCCTTTGAAATCCTTATGATGAAGGGTTGTTGCCAATACATGGTCAATTTGAGAATTGGATATCATGCATGGAGGCGTGGATGGAGTGTGATTAGGGATAAGATATGGATTGGTTGACAGTTTGGAACCTTTGAATCTCCAAACTTGGGAAGATGAGCAATGATGGGTGGATACGGAAGTGTGCATGGAATTAAGCCCAACTACTTGATACACTTTGTACTTAGCTTGAAATGCATTATTTTTCTTTTGTGGACATCTTTGATGGATACTTTTCCCTTTCTTACTTTTCGCCATAGTTTCTTTGACTAATGGAGTTCGATAGGGATAATCTTTCTTTGTATTATTTGGTATCCACTTGTATTTGATTTGTCCATTATGCTTCTTAGCTTCTTTTTCCTTGATAACGTTCCTGATGGTTTGATTCAATTCTTTCTTTTGAAGTTGGTCCCAATTCATGGATGAGGTGATGGGTGGATGAAGATTCATGACGTGGCTGGTTGTAGTATTGACACTAGTTTCATCATAAGGACTCTTCATGCTCCCTGTGTTAATGTTTGCACAAGATGAAGTTGCCCCTAGTATGGTGGTAGTAGTACCTTCGTGCTTTGATTCTGCTTGTTTTGATATGTCTTGTTAAATAAGCATGCTTTGATAAATGACCACTGCAGATGATGTTATTTTGATTAGACGCTCTGCTAACTCTAGATTATACTGTTCTATCTTACTTGTTTCCTTGAGTGGATAATTCTAGATATCTTCATACATGATTTCCTTAGTCTGAATTTGGGATATATTTGATCCTGATGTTGACAACTCAATAACCTGCTCTTTTTGTGTAATAATGTCAGGAGTAAAAGAATTGTGTTCTAAATGAAGATCATCTACATGTCCATCTGCATAAAGCATCTCATGGGTAGATGGAGGAGTATCTACTACATGGATATGATCATCTTTCATAGATAGGAGAGTGTCCATTCTAGATTATTGTAGTATCTTGACGATACAAATTCTTGATCCTGAATGATTTCGGAGTTTCCTTCAACATGCTTTGGATCAAGTTCTTGACATGGGTCTGTTTCAAAGGATGGATTGCTTACAAGGGTTCTTGGACATCATCATTAGGCATGGTAAGTGGTTTAATAGCCTCTTGATATTTGAGTGAATTTGGATCAAGTTTCGAGTTGAGGATTCTCTCAGTATCTATAACCATGAGGTCAAAGGGGGTCAACATGTGTTGGAAGGGACCATTGCTTGACCTTGGTGAAAGATTTTGATCATGCTTTGGAATAAATTCTTGAGATATGTCCCCTAACTCATAAGGTGATGTAGAGACATTTTCAACATGATCATAGGTCAACAAAGCGTTCATTATGTCAATAGGATCAAATAATCCTAACACTCTTTGAAATAAATCACTAAAAAGTGGCTCTTGATGTATGGTGAGTTGGTCATCAGATGAGGTGAAAACATCTTCCATGTGTTCATTGATGGATAGGTCTTGCACATTGTTTTCAACAATTATGGTGGAGAGATTGTCAATGTCTTCAACCATAGGGTCAAGTGATGTTGGAATTTCTTGAATTGGATCATTGTTGGGTAGTGTTGGTGTATTTTGATCATGATTGAAAAGTGACTCTTGATGTATGCCAATTTTATTGTTGGATGAGGTAGAAACATCTTCAAGGTGTTCATTGATGGATAAATTTTGATCATTGTTTTCAACAATTGTGGTGGGGAGATTGTCAATGCTATCACCAGTGGTTGAATCTTCATCGTTATCCCCAATAGTGATTATCTTTTGATCAATGAGGTCTTGGATGAGATTTTTGAGTTGAATACAACTTGATGTTGTGTGTCCCTTTGTTTTGTGAAAATCACAATGGTGCTCCTCGTTATACCCTGGTGGTTTAACTAGGGGTTCTTGATAGTTCCCATAGATGGGGAGCTTGATGAGATTTTCTTGTACCAATTGTTGCATGATCAATTCGATGGGTCCCCCAAGTGGTGTGTATTATCATTTGTTACTTTGTGAGATTTTCACTTTAAATTTACCTTGTGGTGGTTGATTTTGGAGATGTGGTGATTCATCTTCGAGATGTGGCGATTGATCTTCGAGATGTGGGGGTTGAATTTTTTGATGTGGTTGATCTTGACATCTAACTTCCTAACATTGGAGATATTGTTCTTGATGTTGTTGTGGAAACAACTCAATGCTTTGATGACATGTTTTAACCAATGGAAGAGTGTATTGATTTTGGAGTGAATATATCTCTTGGCTCAATAATTCAATTAGTTTGGCATGTGAAGCAAGTTGCTCTAGTGAAATTTGATCTTGATTTTGATTTTGAATCCCTTGATTTGGCTTTTGTTCAAGCAGATTTGGGATGCATACTTGTGGTTTTTGAATGGGATCATGGACAAATTTGTTTTGGACAATGTTCCAATTTGGGATGATGTTCGGATTTGGCATGATAGGTTGAAATTGAACATTGTTGGTGTTGGGAATCACATTGCCTTGTTTTAGGTAACTTTGAATTTACATGGTGTTACCTTGACTTGGATTAATACACGGAGTCATTAACATCTTGTTTGGACTTTGAACAACATTTTTGTGATTCACAAACATATATATCCCAAAGTTTTCCAGATTCATGTTTGGAAAACTTGTACTTGGTACATTCTCATTAGGCATGTAGGGATTTGGTGGGATGACATTGTTCGTTTGAAGGCTCATGCATTGATTGTTCGGTTGGTGGATTTGGAGGTTTCGACTTGGATTTAAAACTACCATTGGGAAAGTTGTTCCAAACTTTGATTTAGGAATACTCACATTTGTTGTACTATTGAAATTTGTCGAAGGTAATGATCCCATGTACGGTTTGTATAGATGTGAGTGTTGATAATCAATCGACATTGTAAGGCTTTGATAGCTTAGTTGACTTGGATTACTCATGATGTATGGAAAAAGTTTATATTCCATGTTCCTCTTGTGTTTTGACCTTATTGACCTCTAAGGTGTTTAGGACCAATGATGAGATCAACAATGAAAGGGGGTGAATGATATGAGTGTTGAATGTTTAGGGACTTTGGATCAATGCGAGACTTAGGGTTTGATTTTGATTGGTTTGATTTGGATAATGAACTTGTAAACTCTAAGATGTTAGATGTGATCTTAGGGTGAATTTGTTCAAAGGATTGCTGATTTAATTAAATGTATGAGAAAGGATGCATTCCCACACACCTAACTAAATAAATGGCTTTTATTTGATTTAAGGATGTACCCAAGTCTAGATAATGATGTTTCCAAAGCTCTAAAGTTGTTTGGTGGGATGGGTGAAATGTTTGATTTGATCCTAAATGAACCTAGGAATGACTTGTTTACAAGTCCAAGATAGTGAAGAACATTCCTTTCTCTAAGAGTAATTCAAAATCAAAAGACCAATGTTTGCATGAAAACCATATGACCAAAAGATGCCAAGCACATGTGTGGGTTCCAATTGATTCAATCTATACTTAATGAGTTCTTTTTTATCACAAACACTTCTTGATTAGTTTTCAAACTATATGTCCAATGTCCTAATTCTCTTTCATCCCACAAAATACATTATGTGGAAATCGAGGAAATCAAGGAAAAGGTTTCCTAATGTTGACTTTGAAATGAACAAATTGAGATATAGGTCCCAGTGTTTAGAAGCCTTCTAGGGATAAGAACCCCTAGGGATAAGCAGTAACATTTGGACATTTCAAAGGTATTTGTTCCTCCCAAAAGGTTTGAAATTATGATGATTCCTTGAATGTTGGTTTCGATGTTTTGGATCAAGCACTGTGTTTTCAAATTGACTCACAAGCAATATAACATCCTAGCTCAATTGGTACGTTTTTCTTGGTGGGCTTGCCTCATGCCCTTCATAGTAGAAGAGATGATTTTACATTCAACCAAGGCAAAAATATAAAGGCATGTTAATAATGAAGTCTTAACCTCTATATTTTAACCAAGATCAAACATGGCAAGTAACTTCTTGGAATCTAAGTTCCAATGCACCACTTCGATAAACTCGTTGGATGGACTAGTTGGCTACTACAAACAAGGGTTCTAGTTTGGACTTTCCATTTGTGGAGATTGACCCATATGGTGAGAGTCCCCTTTTGTATCCATCTTGTCGGAGCCAACCGCATGATACTAGCGTTTACTCCAATACCCACATTTATATCCCAGTTGGAAATACTCTTGGCTTTAGAGTGTTACCAGTTGAGTCATTCCCTTGGGTGAGTACTCTTTCCCCAAGGAAGGCCCTCTAAGATAGACAAAAGCAAGTAAAAATATTCATAGTTCAATCAACCTTCATTTAGAAACAAAGGGAGATCATATGCAATAAGTTTACTCATACTCGCAAAGTGTTTTGTTCAATTTTTAAACCCAAAATGAAGTGTAGAGGAAATATTTTATGCAACTTAATGTCATCAAAAAGACTTTTGGTTCTGAAGATCTCCGTGAAGCGCAAGAGAAGTGCATACACCTTTTTAGATGAGATTACTTTGAATAAGAGATTATGAAACACAAAAAACACATGTTCATTTTAAGCCTCAAAGCAATGATGAATTCATTTTAAGCACCCAAAAAAATCAAATCTGAAGATTTGTTTGTTCAATTTGTTTATCCTTAAATGAAATCTAGTGGATTTTTTCTAAGATTCATTTTAAGCCCCTTGCCATGAAAATTGAAAAACTTTTGCTATGTTTGTTTTAGAGCCTAAAAAGAAATGAGTTAGTCTAAGACATAAAATTAAGGAAAAAAATAGAGGCTCTAAGCATTAAAAAATGCTTTGTGAGTTTCAAGTTTCAATGCCCGATTTCCTTCAACTCCAATCTTTCTTTCACTTGATTCCAACATTAGATTCCAATGTCAACCTTCACCTTATTTATGCACACCTCGCTGCAAACAATAAAAAGTAAAATCTTAGAAATGATATTTATTGTAAGAAATTAATGATAACATAATGAATACAATTTCAAACCAATAAAATTTCTAAGCTTGTCAAAACAAGAAAATGATCCTGTAAGAGATAAATATCTATAGCCATCCTTTGGTTTTGACAGGAAATGTTTGATTTTAGTCCACAATAGAGCCTTCTTGCATATTAGGCATTCTCAAGTCATAGAGCCAACATAGTCAATAGGTATAAATTAGACATGTTCAAAATTTGCATTTTAACAAATGTGTATCATATGTACGAAGAATGACTGACCCTAATAATAGACAAAGTCAACATCTAAAAATAAATGAACTAGAAATTTTGAACTCCTTTGACAATTCACTGATTTAATTTCTCCATATTTCCGTCAATTTTAAAAACAAAAATCTCTCTGAAGATTACTTGGCTCCTTACTTTTACTGCGCCACCATTGGTTCCATAAACATAGAGATCTTTTCAAACCAAAATCAAAATCTGAAGTAACTAAAACTCTGTTATTCTTACAGATCATGTGTCAGATCATGTGTCAGTGATTTAAAATTGTAATTATGTCCCCATTAAACTCATGCTGCTCAACTCATAAAAGACTTTAGCCATATTTTATCCATAAACCAATATGCCAATGGGTCATGAGACACTTGATTGAAGGCATTGAATAGTGGAGAAATAAAAAATTGAGTCAAATGTCATTTCATAGATTTTAGTCGTGCAAGTAATAGTACACCTATCGCTGGGGTTGAACTTAAGCCAAGGAAAGTTAGCACAGCACCTAAAAAATGGCGTGAGAAACTTTTAAGCAAAGGCACATTAAATGACAACAGACAATGATCTTAAAAGGCTTTTAAGAAAATGCATTTGGTAGGCATAAAACTAAATTTTGTGACCTTACTAGTAGGTGTATAGATGATTTCCACAGGTGGAATGATTGCAGGGCCTATGGATTGGGAAAATGCCCATTTTCCTTCATTGGGAATGGCCACAAGAAATTGGATTCTGAATGGCATGTCTTAAAGCCTTGGTAACATATATGCAAATGAAGTAGCATAGACAAGGTACATGGCATTCAATGTGCACTCATGAAATAGGAGGTAACCCACATGAAAAGAACTTAATACACACACTCTGAATTCATATCAATGTATCACATATGAGAAGAATTGCAAACAAATAGGTCAAGAATGCACCGGCAGGGCACGACAAGATCTCAGCATTGAAAATTTCCCCAAAGACTAAGTTACACTACATTACCATTGATGATAGCACGATGAAAGTCAATAGTTAGAATGTATCAAATCACCTATTGAATGAGTAAAGAAAACTTAGAATGAGGCGATTGACAATAGGAGGATTGATGCAGTCTTGAGAAGTTGTCGGCCAACTTTAACAAAAGTCATTAACTACAGAGATAAATACATTTCGAATACATTTCGAATACACAACAGAGGTCTTTTAGAAGGCACTTTTAGAAGGCACGCACTCATATTTGTACACTTATTGATCTTTCACTTCTCCCATATTACCAGATGCAACGCCTCAGATAAGGTTCTCTAACAAACACATGCATAGATAATTATTTAATACTGTCAGCATAAATAAATACTAAATCAAACCGAATAGTCAATCAAATGGATTCGAGATTCTAATGTAGCCTACTAACGCTGACAGTTTTGCACATGATCAAGTTGAGATTCTGATGTTCTTACAAACGAAGGCAGCAGGAAAATTGTACAACATGAATTAGTAAGCGAGCTTTCTACAATAACGTTAGATGTTGCCTCGATGATCGCTTTGGTAGAATTTAATTCCTTTTGATTGTTGCCTTGAATCAGCTTCTTCAGCTCGCAATATTTGGGAGAACTGCATCACTTTCCTCTTTGCTGTTTATCTTGTGTGTGATTGGCGTCGAGATCATTCTTATAAGAAAGAGATAAATGCATGAGGAAAATGCACAAAAAATAAAACATCCACAAGTTTATATAAGCTAAAGTACATATATGAGATAAATGCGCAGATCAGAACATGAGGAAAATGTACAAAATATAAAATGTATGCAAAGATTATATAAGCAATGTATATGGATGAGATAAATGCATAGATCTAGGATTGGGAATGCACGTTTTTCTTCCTCTAAAAAAAAAACAACTAAAAAGAGTATTCACCTGATTTCAAATGATATGCATTATCAGCACCTTAAGCTAAAATACAACATGTGAAGAAGCCACCACCCAAGATCAACTCCAAATGTGAGTGTACGGTGGTAGTGCTGCAGCTCACGTTTTCACAGCTGAAAGATTTCAACAGACAATAGTATTGCAGAGGCACAAACCAAATGAACCACTGAATGAAGTGGATGGCATTTCCCCATAAGATTCTTTTTTTTTTTTTTTAATTAAAATATAGAGTCAATTTTATATAATGAAAGAATTTGAAAAATCTCAAGGTGTTATGAAAGATATCGATCACAAATATATAGAAAACTAGGAAACCTCATATGCTTAAGCTTGCTTGAAAGAAGTGGCAAACCAAAATTTAAATGCAAACAGAGTAATGCGCGCAAGCAAAATAGAAATGAAACGTATCAATTTAGCCCTCCTTCTAGTGCCATTATGTGGATGTGAAAATATGTATTTTGGTTAAAATCCTAACACACAAAGCATGATTAGCATTTTAAAACAAAGCCAATAATCAACATCACTATGGAATAATGAAACATGTTAATCATGCAATGAAAGGAATCAAGGAAACTAAACAGAGCATATAAAAAAAATGATCCAACTTTATCTCATAGTGGATTGGTGCTTCTATGGAAAGAAGCCCTTTTCCAATCCTTTGCTAAGCTCAATGATGCAATGCCTTGAGATTGAGTGGATGGACAAAATCAGTTCTCAATTGAAGAGAGTGACCTTGCATGAGAGTTGTAGATCAAGATGTGGAGTTGTAGAGGATTAAACCAATGGAGGTGATCTTTATTTATAGAATAGAATGATATAGGAATGCCAAATAGGGAGGATGTGGGACTAAAGATCCACCAATAGGAATGAACCACTTGTCAACTTGTGATAGGTTGGAGGATGAGCACATTTTGGTCAATGTGCCAAAGAGAGGGAGATTTCAAATTTGAATTTGAGAGTTAAATGTTGATTTTGACTTGTGCAAGAGACATGTAAGAGCTTATTAATTGCTTTGTTGGATGTACATTCCAACTTGTTTTTGAACTCAAATTTGAGGGAATATTCCTCAAATATGCTTTGTTGATGCAAAATGTCGATTTTAATAAATCAATAAATTGATTTATTGGTGCAAGTGGGAAAAGCTAGAGGATGTGATGGGTGGTTAGATTAGGTTAATCAAGATTAGCTTAACTTAGATGATGATTAGGGGATTTTGACCCATTAGACTTAAATATTTTGATTTATTTAAATCAAAAGGGATGGAAGGTGATTTCAGATTTAATTAAATAAATGCTTGATTTATTTAATCAAGGAGGGTGATGTCAGGATAAAATTTGATTTATTTAATATAAGTTGGTGACTTTAGGAGATTGATAAATAAACTTGATTTATTTGATGAATGGATGAATATGACCTAATCAAATGTGTGATGCTAATTTCATGTGTCTACATTTTTCCCCTCTTTGAAGCAATGTACTTGCTACATTGGTTCAAAGAATACACTTTCCGCAATCAAAATTCCAAAAAAAAAAGATTATTTTGGATGCCCCAGTGGAAAGTACACTGGTACATTTCCCCCTTGAGAGATTGAGTGAAAAGATTTGATTTGAGGGTCGATCTCATGATAAAGAGGTTCAAAATGGATGGTATGGATGGTTATGATGATGATGCAAATGAGATGGTTGAGATGGATGATGTGATATGCTAGGATTATGCAATGGATGTTTTATCTAGATGCTTAGACTAATAAATCTATATTATGATGATGATATGCTGTGATTATGCAATGGATGATTTATGCAAATGTATGATTTATGAGATTCTTAGACTAACAGATCTATATTATGATGATAATATGCATGTAAGATAATATGCAAAATACTTATGGTTTGTGGATGCAAAATGGATGCAAGATGGATGCACTGGTGATGATGATTAACTACCCATGACGTGATGTTAGTGTGAAAAGAAGAAATTAGATGATGACAAGAGGTTCCAACAAGCTGACTTTATGAGATATGATAATGAGAAATGATGATGAGAAAAGGATGATTTGCTTATCAAGGATTGGGATTTTAAAAGGGATACTTACCTTATGTTTGATAACACACATAGGTGTGATGCATCAAGGTATAAAGAACTAGGGTGTCGTTGCACCTAGTGAGATGGACTTTGACTTGAAAAATAGATAGGAGTATTCTTGTTCACACTTGACATACATAAACCTTGCTAGGACATACTTAACAAAGCAAGTATTCGCCAAGTTATTTTACAAGAACATCCAACAAGCATAGTACACAAAAGATAATGATTGTTGCCCCGTTCCTATCTCTCTAAATCCTTCGTTCGAATATCACCTAGAGGTCCTTGGAATGAGTGCAATAAGATAAATGAAAATAATAGATGAAGTATGAAAACAAGTCAATGTTCTTCATACCTTCAGCCAAAGGGATGTGTTTTGATAAGATAAGAATCCAAAGTGATCCAAAATGATGCCCATTGTCAGAACGATATATCCTAGGACATGCATTGTATAGGATGATTATGGGTTGATAAGTTGGTTGATAGGCTATTGATATAAGGTTGATTGACATGTTTGCGAGTGATCAAGAATTTCATTTTGCATTTAACAGTTTGTTCATTTTGATTTTGCATTTGAATTTTTCTTTTGTTGATTGTTGTGATTGTTTATGTTTGTGTTGCCAAAGGATGAAGGTGATGATTTGTTTATTATGGATGATTGATTATTTCGAGTGAAAGTGAGATGAGACAGATGGATTTTTTCAAATATTTGGATGTTTTTGACATTTTTGGAATGTTTTGAGGTTGTTTTTGGTATTTTTGAATTTCTCAAATGTTTTTGTGTTTTCTAATATTTTATGAATGTTTTTGGATTTTGGTGTTTTTTGAACTGATCAAAGATGAGCCTTGCCTATGTTTAAGCTCTGAGTTGACATAGTTTGGATTCCATGTTTTTGTTGTTTTCTGAGTTTTTGAGTGTTTTTTGATTTTTTGATGTTTTGGATGTTTTTGGATTTTTTGCATGATTTTGATGATTTGGATATGGATATGATAGTGCTCACTTTTGGATTTTGTTGAAGACCAAGCTAAGGTTGACTAATTGAATTGATGGATTGATGATGATGATAACATTGTTGAGGATACACAACAATGCAAGGATAGTGTTAAGAAACATGAGGATTTAGGATGGATATCCCAAGATGATAAGGGATTTATGATGATAACATTGTCGGAGATACACAACAATGCAAGGATAGTGTTAATCAACACAAGGATTAGGATGGATATCCCAAGATGATGGATTTTTATATTGTATTTGATTGATCATGATTGATGAAGCTTGATTTGGAACAAAAGTTGTTTAAATGATTTTATGTAATGTTTGACGTGCAAATTAGATGCGATTGATAATGATTGTTTAGATCGATGTTCGATTGAAGATAACACTTGATAAGGAACATATTCTTGTCAAAATATTCCATGGGCTAGTGATTTGGATTCTTTCTCACAAATGTTTGACCAATTTAATTTTATGTTTTCCAATGTTTATATCACCACATAAGTTGGAGGATATATATCAAGATTTATTGAAGCAAGATGTACATATCTGCCCTAGTGTCTAGCAATGTATGGAATGTCATGGATGGATGCTCAGATAGGTGTATGGATGGATGGATATGGTAAGCACACAAAGGATGCCAAGTATTATTTTGCAATAAGATATAGTGTTCAGATAAAGAATGCTCATTTTGATAATGCTTCATGGCTCAGATAACGTTGGATAGGATAGGATCAATGAAAATTACCCATGTCAAGATGTTTATCATAAGCAAGCATAAAGTGTGCCCTAAAATTTCATCAAGATCAAGATAACTTGGAATATCTATGCAGATGGATGAAAATGTATTGGATAAATGGTTCATGTATGCATGGATTTATTATGGATGAGATGGATGGAATGCTAGATTTATTACGGATGGGATGAGGTGCTTTCACTTGAAATAGCGCACGTAGATACTTGATTCTACACATGACACATATTTTCCAAGTTTTCATCATGGTACCTGCCCAAAGTGCCACCAAAGTGGTTTTCACTAGAAGATGATTTTTCTCTTTACTATTTTCATGGATTTTTCTAATTTTTTTGGATTTTCATATTTTTTGATTTTTTTGGTTTTTCTGAAAGATTTTAAGTTCATGTTGAATCACAAGGTGTTGTTAATGTAGATTCCCTTGTCATGATGTGCCATTGATAGCCTACTTGAAGAATTTTCTTTGCAAAGATACATGCACTTGAATGCAACTTTTGGGATTCTTGATTTGCTTTATTAATACCAATGTTAACTTTGTCTCTGTCTACACATCGCAATAGAGTGCCTTTGAAATCCTTATGATGAAGGGTCATTGCCAATACATGGTCAATGTAAGAACTGGATATCATGCATGGAGGCGTGGATGGAGTGTGTTTAGGGATAAGAGATGGATTGGTTGATAGTTTGGAACCTGTGACTCCCCAAACTTGGGAAGATGAGAAATGATGGGTGGATACAAAAGTGTGCATGTAATTAGGACCAACTGCTTGATACACTTTGTACGTCACTTGAAAATCCTGCTTTTTCTTTTGTGGACATCTTTGATGGATAATTTTCCCTTTTTTATCTTGCCCCATAGTTTCTTTGATTGATGGAGTTTGATAGGGATATTCTTTCTTTGTATGTTTTGGTATCCATGTGTATTTGATTTTTCCATTATGCTTCTCAGCTTCTTTTGATTTGATAACATTCTTTGTGATTTGACTGAAATCTTTCTTTTGACTACATGGTCCCAATTCATTGATAGAATGATGGGTGGATGAAGATTTGTGACGTAGTTGGTTGTAGTATTGGCATCGGTTTCATCATAAGGATTCTTCGTGCTCTCTATGTTGATGTTTTTTTGAGATGAAGCTGCCCCCAGTATGGTGGTAGTAGTACCTTCATGCTTTGATTCTTCTTGTTTCAAGAGCTCTTGTTTAGAATTCCATCTCTAATAAACGACCACTAAAGATGATATTATTTCAATTGCTGCTATGTTGACTCCAGAATATCCTTTTTTTTTTTTACTTTTTTCCTTGAGTGGATAATGTTGGATATCTTCATACATGTTGTCCCCAGTCTGAATTTGGGATATATCTAATCTTGACATTGACAAATTAGTTTGACTATAGGAATCAATAATCTTCTATTTTTGTGTAATAATGTTGGGAGCAAAGGCATCATGTTCTGAATGAGGATCATCGACATGTCCATCCAAAGAAAGCATCCCATGGGTAGATGGAGGAGTATGTGCTACGCGAACATCATTTGTGACATATTGTATAGATAGGAGAGTGTCCATTAGATTATTGTAGTATCTTGGAGATACAAATTCTTGATCTTGAAGGATTTTGAAGTTGGTTTCATCATGCTTTGGATCAAGTTCTTGACATGGGTTAGTTTCAAAGGATGGATTGCTTACAAAGGGTTCTTGGATGTCGTCATTAGGCAAGGGGAATGGCTCAATATCCTCTTGATATTTGAGTGGAATTGGATCAAGTGTCAAGTTGAGGATTCCTTCAGTATCTATAACCATGAGGTCAAAGGGGGTCAACATGTCTTGGAAAGGACCACTGCTAGACTTTGGTGAAAGATGTTGATCATGCTTTGGAATGAATTCTTGAGATATGTCCTCTAACTCATCAGGCGATGTAGAGACATTTTCAACATGATCATAGGTCAATAGACCGTGCATTATGTCAATAGGATCAAATAATCATAACACTCCTTGAAATAGATCACTAAAAAGTGGCTCTTGATGCATGGTGAGTTGATCATCGGATGGGATGGAAACATCTTCAAGGTGCTCATCGATGGAGAGATCTTGATCATTGTTTTCAACAATTGTGGTGGAGGGATTTCCAATGTCTTCAGCCATAGGGTCAAATGATGTTGACATTTCTTGAATTGGATCATTGTTGGTTGGTGAATTTTGATCATGATTGAAAAGTGACTCTTGACATATGTTGATTTTATCTTTAGACGAGATAGAAACATCTTCCATGTGCTCTTTGATGGATAGATATTGATCATTTCTTTCAACAATTATGGTGGGGAGATTGTCAATGCTATCACTAGTGGTTGAATGTTCATCATTATCCCCAATAGTTATCTTTTTTCGTGTTTGTGCTTGTGTTTGTTAGGTAGCTTGAGAGGCTTGGGCAGCTTGAGAGGCTTCTTGCACTTGTTGATCTTGTGTTGCTTGTTACATGGCTAGATATTATTGGATGGACTTTTGGTAGGCCTGGTGAGCTTTTAGCACAATGATATATTGTCTTGCTACATTTGGTTAAAAGATTAGACTTACCACAATCAAAATTCAAAAAAAATCTGATTTTTTTTTTATGCCCTAGCGGAAGGAAGTACACTAGTGCATTTCCCCCTCAAGAGATTGAGCAAAAAGATTCGATTTGAGGGTCGATCTCATGATAAAGAGGTTCAAGATGGACGATTATGATGATGATGCAAACTTAAATGATGATATGATGTAATGATGGATGATGTGATATGTTATGATTATTTTTATGCAAATATATGATTTACGAGATGCTTAGACTAACAGATCTATATGCATGTGAGATGAAATGTAGAATGTTGATGATTTGTGGATGCAAGATGGATGCACTGGTGATGATGAGTATTACTTCTGTTATTCCAATTGTTGAGTTTATTTTTCCAACTATTGTGTTGATTTTAGTATACATATTTGGTGTTCTTAAGGAGGATATGGACTTTAATGTTTATACTTGGGTTGAAGCATAATACAATGGTTTCTATTTGATCATTATATGAATTTCTTATATTTCATGCTTCTCGTGATGGACAATTAGACTCTTGTGTTCAAGATGGTGGTCACTTGATGGATGTTTTAGGTTTCCTTATTGAGTTTGCAAACACTAAGGGGTTAGTTGAAACTGCCTCATATTTTATCCCTAATAAATTTAGCTCATTTTTCAAAGTGTATTATGTTTTTTTAATGTAAATAAACTAGCTTATCTATCTTATTACATAATCTATATAGTAAACGTCGAGATATATCAATTTACAAATCCATTTTGCAATTTTATTGTTGTATGTTTGTAATAATATATTCATTAGTTCCATCATAATATAATATCATTGAACTGTATTATAAGAATATAGATACAACCAATGTTTATGAATTATATTATCTTATATTTTATTTAGAGTAAGTGTATATGTTGTAATTGTCTATTTATTAAAATAAATGAATTAAAAAAAGCATATTGGTTTATTTTATAATTAATAAATAAATGTATTTATAATCAAATATTATATTAGGGTTCAATTAAATTATCATCTATTATTATTAATTTTTAATAAATTGGAAATTAAATTCTATCCCTAATCTATCTAGCCTAACTTATATATATTAATTTATTATATTATATTATTAATGTAACTTGGGTTTATTGAGAGTTGACATTTAAAAAAAATAAGGTTTACTTTTGAATTACAGTTAATGGTCAGGGGTCAATTTTCCATAAGATTTAATAAGAGTTAGGGTTAGGTTATGATTAAATTTGAGTTATGGTTAGGGTTAATATGATGGTCAAATAGGGCTATAGTAAGGGTTATTATTAAACTACCTAGTGTTGAGTTAAGGTTACAATTATGTTCAAAATTCTAATTAGTGTTGGAGTGAGGCATAGGGATAGAGTTACAACTATTTTTACTATTGGTGGTAGAATTTATGTCAATGTTAAGGTTAGGGTTAGGTTTAGGGTTTATTTTGAAATAACATTGAAATAACTCAACATACATCTAATAAACTAAACACTGACAATTTATAATATCATATTACCTCAATATGTAAAGTTGCATCCCCCTTCCATGGACCCCACTGAGACCTATGTTTCATGTCACTCTCAAGTTAGAGTGTCTAAGACAAAATCTAGCAAATTGCCTAACTAGAAAAATTAAAACCCCAAAATGAATGTGGTGGACATTTAGAGGAACTAAAAGATAAAGCATGCCTTATTTTTAATAAGGTGAAGCCAATAATTGTTAATTTTTACAGAGAAATTCAGTAGGTAACACTCTTAAGACTTAGCTTTCAAGATGAACACAAAATGTCTTTGGTTGGAGGGTGATTCAATGAATATAATAAATTGCATTCTTGGGCTTACCCCTCCCTCGTGGACCATCACAAAGTGGATCGAAGATACTAAAATATTATTAAGTAAATTTGATAAAGTGAAAGTGTCCCACGCCTATAGAGAAGCCAATAAGGTGGCTGATTACTTCGCCAATGAAGGGGTTAAGAAGGGCAGGGAAAACACATGGAGGAAGAATGACTACCTCCATCCTGAAGTGAAAGCACTAATTTATTATGATTCAGTGCATGGAAGAGAAGTTTTTCTTCATCATGATGAAGCGGATAAAGATTAGGTACGTAGATTTCATTAGATTTGATGGGACCGATGTCATTTTCTTTTTCAAGAAGAGTCTCCGGCACGCTTTCTGGGTGTTTGATAAAATATGCCTAAACGGGACCCAAAGCAACTGTAGAGTGTTGTTTAACAGAGCTTTGAAAATGGGCGGAGAAAGAAAACATGTGGATCCGAGCAGTTTTCAGGAGCATAGAAAGAATGCCAAAGCTTGGGAAAGAATTGAAAAGGGAGGTTTAGTCCCGTATTTGGAAAAGCTCCATGGTACTGACGAGGGGATGCTGAACTATTTTGTAAAAAATTGGAAAAATGGTGAGATTGTGTTGTTTGACAGGAATGTTAAGCTGAATGAGGATTTAATCGGTGAGATAATTGGTCTCTCGAGAGAGGGTGTGAAATTCTATCGGGACTGTCGGTTCTCTGATGAAGCGGTCATTAAATTTCCTAAAAAAGACAAAGAGAAGGCTAAGTTGGTTAAGGTTGCCAATAGCTACTTTGATGTGGAGTCCATCAAATCTATCTGGAGGAAAGTTTTAAGAGTTATTATGGAGTACATCACGGTTGACGAGCGCTTCACCAGAGTGTATGGTTACCACTTTGCCATTCTAAACCACTTCTGTCACAATGTTCGTATCTCTTTACCTTTTTACTTATTCTCTTCTTTGAAGAATTTCCTTGATGAACTTGAAAGAAACCCTAGGAGGACTGCTATTATTCAACCTAGTCTTGTCAAGCTCATATTTGAGCATTATCAAAATTTACTTGCTTTGCCTAAAATTGTTGATATTGGAGAATTGGATGATGAGGATACAGAAAGTAGTAGGGAGAATGACCCCCGGGCCCCCCTTCTTGTGCCCCTATTGGTCCTAATACCAATGCTCCCCAGTCCCTATCTTGGTGGAATGCCCTTAAGGATTCTGCTCCGCCATCATGTCCTAAGTTCCAGCCTCTGCATGAGTGCCCTAGCCCGGGTTTTGCCTCACCACCTTGTCTTAATCCCCAGCCGTCTCCTGGCTGCCCTACTCTGAGTTTGGTCTCTGGTTTTAAAGGTACCTCTATTATGAAACTTGTTTAGTATTCTGGGAATTCCATGGAAATTCTTTCTAATAAACCTATGGTCAGTAAGGAGTTGTCCCCTAGTGCCCCTACGTCTGGAAGATTTGGGAATGCCCCTAATGATTCCCCTAATTAGGATGAAATTAATTCGGCCCTGAATAAGCTCAAGCCTGAGGACATTGTGAGTGTGGCAAAAAAAAGTACGGATGGCCTTTTCACTGTTCTCAAGTGGACCCAGAAAGAAATATGTGATTTGAAAGGCCGTAATATAGATCTAAGCAATAGGGTCATGGATTTGGAGTAGAAGATCAGCTGGAGTCATAAAGAGAATGAAGGACAGGAAACCCCCTTACCAAGGAAAAGACAGCATTCGCAGGAGGAAAGATTGACTAGTATCGAGTGCAATATGTCCAAGATAGGCCAAATTATTAGGGCCACTGTGGCGAACAATCACAAAATTGCTAGGCATAATACCATTATCATCAATGCAATGGTGGAAAAGCTCAAAAAAAATCAAAAGGGTTTGCTGGTTATGGATTTGGATGCAGACAGAGGATGCTGCAGATCTCCTGGTGAAGGGATTTCGACTCGTACCTGGGCTAACACTAAGAGGAAGACCTCAACTTCGTCACATGTGGCTCAAATCCTCAAGCAGGGGTTATATGATATGAAGGATGTTTAAAAGGAGGTTGAGGAGTTGTTGAACACCTTGGAGTAGTGCGGGGGTGTTTGTCTCTGGCTTTTTGGGCGGTCCTTTTTTGGGACCCTATTGTCTCTTTGTGTTGTCGTTTCCTTTTTGGGACAGCTGTCTGCTTGTTTGGACTTATTTTGTTATCTTTCGTTGTTTAAACTCTGCGGTTTCAGGTCCTTGTGAAACCTATTTTTTCCTTTTCAAAAACACTCTTAAGACTTATTATAAAAATACAAGCCATAAAACCTCTCAACAGCTGTACAAATCCCCAAATCTAAAAAAAACAAAAATTGAAAATTGAAAAAGTGAAACAATAGAAACACCAACAATAATAATAACACCACCAAAACATCATTTTTATGCCCATACTTATCAGCCATAATTGGACAGAGAAGTAAGTAGAAGAATGAGAAGATTGAGGGAAAGATGGACTTCCTCCCATATTCTACTTGGCTTCCAAACTGTTATGGTGCCATTTGTAAAAATTCCCTCCCATTAACATGTTTTGTGTAATATTTCTATGAATGTGATGACAAAAACAAAAATTACATTGCAAAGATACAACAAAAATAGGAAGTCCATGATTTGTAGACTAGATATGGATGGATACGTCTATGGATTTACTCGATTGAATTCGAGGGAAAAGCACATGCCCTACCCACACTCACAATTGATTGGCTGGACTGGGAACATACATGACCTAGATATAGAGGTTTGCTTAAGCAAATGGGTAGCTTAGTTCAAAGGCAAGTGTAGTCAACACATGAAAGCTTTTAGCTATTATATGTAGGACAAACATTAGGAACAATTGAACTTTATATTGAATCTTATCAGAAGAAAATGTACCAACTTATAATCTTCATAAAATAATAGAAAAAAATAGGACATGCACTAGATTATACCAAACATAACCCATAAACCAAAATTTGTAAATCTTAGAAGTGGTTCATACTATTGTCACTGGGAAAAATCTATACCATTAAATCTAAAAATTTCAAATCTATCAGAAATTTAAAATTTTCAATTCTGACACAAAAATATGAAATCTATAGCTTTGATACAGCTATTGTTGGCCAAGATTTAGTTGTTACAACTACTATAAACCTAGGAATCTATGATAAAAAGCATTGTTTTGGAGAAGAACAAATCTAAATATAAACAATAAGAGGGAGAAATGTCTGATAGAGGTCGGATTCATCAAAGCCATAAACAACAACTTCCTCAACAACGTATTTGATAGGATTTAAGGTTCCCTTTTCAAGGTTTACTCTCCTTTGCAAATTTGGCTCTAGAGTCCAATATTGGTTCCAAATATCCATTTATCTATTCATTCCTCGTCTTTCTCAATTCTCCCCACATGTAAAACCCACCTAGTACCGTCAACCAAATTTTAAAAGAATTCAAAATTTCAAACTTTCGACTCATTCAACAAACCAGAAACATAATTACATAAACACCAAAAGCTTTGCTCAAAATTTTTAGAATCCTCCATCTATTCCAAAATTTACAATAGAACAAAACCAAATATTTACAAATCAAAGGCACATAGACAAACTGTGCCAAGACCACTTTAGGTTGTGTCTATCTATATTCTATTACGTGTGCTTTCATACATCCACCTCGTAGCCACAAAGAAGTTAAACCACATGCAAATAAAGAAGGAAAAAAAAATGAAGGGTCGATACTTCACAAGTAAATCCAACGAGTAGAAAAGCTAATAGTAATAGATGAAAGGAAAGGATCCATATTTAAAGAGAAGCCAGTGGAAACTACTTGCAAGAGGCACCAAAAATTGAAAGTGCCATACAAAAATCTATTGAATCAATAAGAGTTGTTTACCAAGATTTGCGAGAGCATGAGGTCTAATTTCTCTGCTTTAATAAATGAACACCTATTTTAACTCCCACAACCAACTAATGAACTCCTATTTTAACTCCCATGAACAACTTTTTTTTTTTTTACGGTTCCAATTTTCATTTCATCCCATATTTAATCAAAAAAAATTGTGCGTAAAAAATAAAGGGTGATGATTTCAAGAACTCTCCTTGACTTAAGGTAGAGTTTTTCTGAACACATCCAAATTCCATTGTAAAACGTCTCTCGATGTAAAAATGGGAGAACACTAGGATTAGGTTTCTTATTAACCATGCATATCTTAAGGTCTAATCCACCTTAATTATTTATACCTTATTAGTTGCATTTCAAAAGAGTTTGTGGAGTGAGAAAAATACGATGTCTATTTGAAGATTGGGATATGTGTAATTATTTTACTATTCAATTGTAACTAGTAAGATTATTGTAATGAGGCATGAATGAATGTATTATATAGAAGACTTAGAGAATCTTCTATTATTAATGGCTATAAGATAGAATTAGTGCTTCATGAAGAATTCCTTTGGAGTAACCTGTACAACTTGGAGCGATGGAAGAAACATATTCTTATCAAGGATATATAATCTATTTATGGAGAAAATTATATCAAAGTTTTACAAATTTGTACCATGGTATTTGAGGACCTTATTGAGGCACATTTTTTACTTTTTGGTAATTTTTTGGGTTTAGTTTTATATGCTAATGGATTACAGAATCCATCAAAATTGTTAGAGAAAAATTCACTGCCTTAGTCCTTAAAAAATTTCATTTTCTATCTATTCTATGATTCGTCCACCCTCTTCCATTCTCAAGGAATATAATTTCTTCCCCAAGAAAATATTGTGCACTAAAGATTTCACTTGATACATTTCACCAAGTTTCTTTCATAGTTTTTGTTTGGAATTCTCTTCATGGACGTTGATTAAAACAGAGTTTACCAAGCACAATCTAAATATACCCTTCGCTTTACATTTCATAACATCATATTGAGCAGCCTAAGTAGGATATGTAGGAATTGAAACATTCTCATCAATAGCATCTCATAGATCTTGATCTATGAACAAATCCTCCATCTTTAGCTTCCACGTCTCAAAATTATTTCAAAAAAAAAATTTCACCCCTATTCTCCCTGATGAACTTTCCATCTAAATATTCCTGCAACAAGATCACAAAGTTTCCTTTGCACAAGCTCCCACTCAAACTAGGATTAGTTCAAAAAACCCAACAACCCAAAACTGAAACCAAAGGTTATCATGCTCTTATACCACTTCTAAGGAAGCTAAAGTAGCATAACAAATTCCTACACTATTGTTGAGAGGAGAATAATGAAAAAAATTACAGATATTTAATAGTTACATAAACTTAAAAAGAATAAATATAAATATCATGCATACCATGACATAGTGATTAACCTGGGGAAAACCCTTTCAGAAGAAAAACCCCAGACTCCAAAAGCCACTTAATATATTATTTAGAAATCACAAATATTATAATATAATTGTAGAGTAAGCTTCTCATAGGAGAATCACCACCAGAGATCCAGATAAAACACGACCACTATCACACTCTTAAAATACATCATCAAATATAATAGTAGTACAACACCATAATAAAATAGGGCTACCTTCTAGGGCAAGGCAGGCCAACAAAATATCTACCATTAGATATAAAACCTAATAATTAACAGTCTATATTTTTAATATATCATTTATTTAATTTATGTAAGCCATTTTAGGAGTTTTTTGAAAAAATTAACATGCTCACATTTCACTCTCTGCTACCAATGTATACACGTATTAGAGAAACTAAGATACATATATATATATATATATATATATATATATATATACATCCTATCAACAATAAGCCTTATATAATAGAAAGGTTGAGATACATTTTCCCAACAGGATGGTCCATGAATAAGACAAATTGGCAAATTCTATTTATTTACTAATCATACTCTATGATGAACAAAATATCCATGAAAGTCCTACTCAATTGGAAATAAAAATGGAATGGATTTACTATTTCCCCATATTAATCAACTCCTACATGAATTGGGACAAATAAACTTTCCCTCAAAATAATGAATGCTACGAACATATGCCTCAAGAAAAGTCTCTAAATACAATGTTCAACTATATTTTGTCTAAAAAAAGTGGTAACTAAAAAATATACTACTTGGAAGTGAAACAAGAATAAGACAAAGGGAGTACTAAAATCACTAATATCTTATTCTCATTATTCTTAGAACTCCATTCCATGTGATCTTCGTATACTACTATTTGGAAAATGATAATTACATGTTCAAGGTCTCGCAAAAACCCTAGTAGTAATAGAGTTTCTACAAACCATTCCAAATGAATTGTGGAGGAAACTTAAGAAAAATAATAGGTACATACCATAAATATCTATTACATTTGACCTAGAAAATATTGGCATGCTTAACCACATATTTAGAACTTATCCTCCCACCATTACATAGAAATAAATTACTTTACACTTCGCTTAAGGTTTTTTGAATGATATTGGTGGTGCCTTTACTAATAAATACAAAAAAAATCATAAAGAATTTAATTTTTTCCTCACCCAATTATGGATTAAGTGCAATCATTTTGAATTTTTCTTTAATTAAAAAATAGAAATTTCCCTAACCAAAAAATTTAGTTACGATTTTTAGTTTTTTGTGATCACTAATACTCACATTTTAAAATCTAAAAAAGAAAAAACCATTAAGAAATTTGTCATTTTTCTCCTCTAGCTAATGTATTAATCTAAGCACCAAAATAAAACATACAATATTAAACTAATAGTCCCTTCAATAAGAACCTTCAACTTGTGTTGAGAGAATATTAGATAGCATAGAACCACCAAATCTATAGCTGTATGATTTCCCCATCCTAACCATCTTATATATAAATGAATGTCAAATAAGAAAGTAACAATATTTTTGAAACCATGAGCAAAAACATGGAGCCCATTTTGTGAGCTCAAATTACTCTTCTAAATTCAAATCGCCCCTCATGGTGAGTAAGCCCACTAGGAATAGTATGTAACTTTTTATGTCATACTTTCCACCCATCAAACATACAACTACATTTTGAACTATTCAATCTTATTACAAGATGCTCTTACCCACCATTCTTATGGATCATAAATTAGTCAAAAAATATTAGATATCCTTCGAAATCCATTTTGTAAGCCCGTCTTATGTATTCTTACATGTCGTGGATTCTCTTATACATCTTACAAGGTCAAAGATACTCTTGTAATTCTTAAATGATTTATATGCTCTTGCACACATCATAATAAAATATATAATTCATTTAATGTTCCATTAAACGAATCTTGAAATTCCTTCTAAATGAACATACATGTTCTATATGACCCCATATTTAAAATGTTCATAAATTACAATAATATATAAATACAATATTTTACTAATAAAACACCTAATACATCAAGCGTTCTTTCAATACTACTATTTTCCAAACCATATTATATGAAAAACATATCACATAAAAATACTAGCCCTCTTAATAACATACTATAATCTATACAATCCCAACCCTAACTATGCACCTTTGACCATATTTTTAAATTAATTGAAAAGTAAAATATAATGGATTTTTTTATTTTAAATGAATTAAAAAATACCATCAAATATGCAATTTGGGGTTGGATAGACATTTCCCATTGGTAAGGCTAAATCCCGACTATACACCTTTGACCATATTTATTGATTAATTGAAAAGCATAATAAAATGATTTTTTTATTTTCAATTAATTAAAAAATACTGTCAAATATGCAATTTGGGCCTTTCCCATTGAGAAGGCCTAATAAAACCCAATTTGATATTTTGCACAAATTATGTTGGTCAGTTTGGTGCACTATTATAAAATCAATGGTGATATAATGTCTTACCAATGTATCATATAAATAAATAATAGTATGTATAAAAATGAAACATTTAATATTTTACCTAGAATGAATAGTGTCCATCTTTATTAAAAGAGTCATATATAATATTTTTTTAATGGAAGAAAGCTAAAATTTCCATCAAGTTCAATAGATAAAGCAAGGTATGTATTGAAGCCTTGATGTGATGTGTTGTACAAACTTTCACATAGTCAACAAACTTCATGTCTATAAATTTACTACAAAAAATGGCAAAGGGATGCTCGTAGTTTGAGATTAAGAAGGGTTAAGTTGTGTTAAAAGGAAAAGAATATACCAGTCCTTATGGATGGAAGAAAGGATAAAGCTATTAAACAAGTTTGTGAGAAATTCAAGAAGCATGAATTGAAGGAAGAGATAGCACTCAGTTCATGTTGGGCTACCATAAAGGAAATGGAGAAGGATTTGATTTAATTATGGGGAAGAGAATCCTTAAAGACACAAATAAAGTAAGCCTTTTTGACAGAATGGGGACTAGCAAACATAAAAAAAATTGTGTGCTGCAAGAGGAAAACATGAAGTCGATGTTGCTTATTAACACAATTATGGTAGGTAAATAAAAGCCAACAAGTGACTATATAAGGGAAGCTTGCTTTCCTGCCTTCTTTAGTTCTATGAACAATGATTTTGGATTGCCCAACTGCTTTAAGCTCCTTCTACGGTTTTTCACCTAAAAGGAGAAAGGAATTGGGTCCAAAATGAAAATTTCTACACTCAAGATTAATGTAAATGAGATGTAATATGTCTAATTATGATTTCCTACTACTCTAATATGAAAATAAAATGATTTAATGATGCAGAACCTAAGAAATGCAAAGTGTTGGAAAGCACATTGTGATATACAAATGCACCTAAAAATGTAAGTAAATGATGAAATAACTGAATGGAACTGGAGAGGCACACCTAGAATCTAAAATCTAATGTGGGGAGATTTTAGAATCTTGAAAAATTGAATGAAAATGTTGATTGGGACACTTACACCAAGATGGGTGACTTAGTTCCAGTTTCAAGAAAAACTTGTCGCAAACACACATGCAAAGAAGGAAAAATGGTTAAGGGTTAGAGTATAGGGGTTTTCCTTAGTCAAACCCCACTTTGGTAATCAAACCCTATGAGATGAAATTAAATGGAAAGAGAATGATAAATAGATAACATGCAATGTCATAAACTTACCAAACCTCAAAAGATATGCAATGAATTGCTCCAATGGATGACTTGATTATGCCTAAATTGCTTGAATGCTCAAAATATTTAATGCTTAATGAGTGTGTAAGATATTACGAGATTGTAGGAGATTGTAGGAGATGAAAAATGAGGAGAAAAACCCTTATTTATACTTGATCTTAATAAATTTCCCAAAAATAACACATCATAGGCTGACCTCAAGGGTTAGAGAATGAAATCCCAATAGAAATTTGTAATAATTTTGAGTTTTGTGCCAAAAAGGACTAAGTCGCCCCTATTGGTGACTTAGTCCCACTTAAGAAAATTAAGTGGCTATAAAGAATTATAGGGCATTAAATGTTGACCAACAGGAATATCTTAGAAAAATACTTGAGGGGGTCCGAAAAGTGTATTAAGGGGTCACTTAAACATGAGAAAGGGTTGAATTAGTGATGAAAAATCTAGAAAAGTGTGAAAGTGGGTTACAACACATTACAAAACTTTGAAGTAAGACTTGGTAAGTGATAAAAATGAGTTTATTAGGTGAATTATGATAAAAAGGTCCTATAAAAGTGTGAAAGTGAGTTAGAACACTTCATGACACCTTTTCAAGACATGCTAGAAGTCTTAATGATTCACAAGGGTCCAAGACCTAATGTGAACATGTTGGCGACATTACAACATTAAATCTAGGAAAAATCAAGCCAAAGTCCATAAGAGGGACTCAAGTGAGCATAAAAATGTCAACTATACATTTTTTGGTGACACATTAAGCCCCCACTTTAGTGAGAGGATGAACTTTCTTCAAACTCTCACTAAATTAGCCCAATCATGCACATCGAGAGGGATAGAAATGCACACATGTTGGTAAGACAATACAACAATGATCAAGAGGGATGATCAAGCCCCAAAGATCACGATCCCATGACAAACCAAAAATAGGAACCGAGGAACACACATGAATAATAAATAGAAATGAAAGCTTTGATCTTTTTTCCAGCCCATTTATGGATCAGATCTAGGCTATTTATTTGAAAAAGAAATGTGTACTCACTTTAGGCCAACGAAACTCTTGGTTTTCCACCAGGTGAGAAAGCCCAAGTATACTCACTCTAGCACCATGGTACTTTTGATTTTCCATAGGGTGAGAAAGCCCAAGTATACTCACTTTGGGGCCACAAAACTTCTAGTTGTTCGCGGGGTGAGAAATCCCAAGTATACTCACTCTGGGGCCACAAAACTTCTGGTTGTTTGTGGGATGAGAAATCCACAAAAGGTGGCTATGGTAAAATTCATGTTGCGGAATGGGCTTCCCGCTCAACCATATCAAAGTTATATACCTCTTGATAACTTTAATAAAGCTCCACAAAGACAATGTCATTTCATGCTCCATGAGAAAAGAAAAGCTTCATATGCTTACAACTCATGAACAAATGCAATGGTACCATAGGAATGCAAGCTGTGTTATGCAAAGTGGCCATATAAATGCAAAATACAACATGCAAATGAAATGTTCAAATGAGTCTTGCTTAATTCATGTGAGGTCTATAACTTAGGGAACATTGTGTATGATGTCTCCAAGAGAGGACCAGTCAAAGAATAGAATATTCACAACTTAGGGGATGCAGTGTGTCACATCAGGCCACCAAGAGGAATGTAATATGCTAAGATAGATCACACTTATGAAAGACATCATATCCAATTTCATCCACAAAGTGACAAACACATAATATGAAGTAACAAGGCTACACTAAGAACCAAGAAAAAAAAGAGAAATGCAAATGAATAATACCAATGTATGCCCTCACTTTAAAGGAATTGCTACACACTGTTTTGTGAGAAATTACTTTAAAATAGCAAATGAAAAATGTAAAAATAAACAAGACATGAGAGCCAACTTGGAAAGCCCTTATGCCAAGTCATACATTTTCGAGTAAGGTTGTGTCATGTGAAAGAAAAGGAGAAAAAGAAAATGAAAGGGTTGACCCCAAACAACAAACACATAATTTGGATATATGGATTTGGGGTCAGTATGTTTGTTTTTGAAATATTTTTATTAAAGATCTCGGAACTATCATCATTCCTCGAATACATAGAACTGGAAGAATGATGCAAAGAGATCAAAAATAAAAAGAAAAAATAAAATTCGTTTTGGGTCAACATGGAAGAGACATTGCAGTCTCAACGCTTTGCATCACCCCAAAAGAAACACACAAAACAAAAGTGAAAAATAATATGAAAGGACCGTTTGGGTCAACTTGGAAGAGACATTGGGTGTCTCAACACTTTGCATCATCCTCAAAAGGAAAAAACAAAAAAAAAAGTGAAAAATAATGTGAAAGAGCCTATTGGGTCAACATGGAAGAGACATTGAGGTCTCAATGCTTTGCGTCATTCCCAAAAGGAAAACACAAAATAAAAGCAAAAAATAAAATGAAAATGTATGACATATAGAAGAATAGAGGTACAAATAGAGGATGCAAAAAAAGAGGGGGAACATCAAACACACATTACGGGGAACATGATATGCACAATCACACCAAAGAAAATAAAAATAAAAAGGACTAGTAATGCAAATGTAAGTCACACATCAAACAAATCATCCACCTCCCAATCTCAAATTGTATAAGCGAAAGATGAATAATGTGGCTAAGGGACAAGGACAAATGCATTACTAGGACAAGGCTAACAACCTCTTGCCCCCACTGAGTGTAAGGAAAGAATGAGCCAAGATGGATGATGGGAAGGATCATGTAATAGTGAGAATGGAAATTTCTACAACTAGTGCATGATAAGTTTGGTGATAGGGTTATATGGGATAACAGGATAATAGTTGGTATTAGTGAAGTGATACTTACTCAGTATGGTCTTTAATGTCTGACATTCACCACTGTGATGTCCAAGAACATGATGGTATTTACAATATGGGATGTTAGAATATTTAGGACAAATGACCAACCTGTTTGAAGGTGGTAAGAGTATAAGGCCTCTGTTTAAAAGCATTTGCAGTTTCCTTTCACATTCAGGTGGTGGATGGAGAGGAAACTTTCATTTTTTTAACTTGTAAGGTCATTTGCATTTACTAGATTCACCTATTTCATGGATTGAAGGAGGAACATAACCCATGGGGATCCTAGCATCCTTATCATTGGCATCATGGAAGGGTTATTCATGTGGAAGGAGGACATTCAAGTCAGGAGGGGAATTAAGGTTCACCATACCATCATCACGAAGTCTCCAATATTCAAAAGGAGGCTTGTTATCCTAAGGAGGATCTCAATATGTGTAGGATTATGATGGGCCGAAAAGTGGCAATATGATGGGTATGTGGCTAACGACTCTTGTTTTACACAAAATTGATGAAACGAAAAGGGTTTTTTAAGTAGATTCTCAGCTTTCCCCCAATATAAATTATGCTTTACTTTGAATTTAATAAGTAATATTTATTCATTTTCTATTCAAATTACGACTAAAGTCTTGATTGATACGCTGATTGAAAAACATCTATAGCTTTCAAATGGTATCACATTTTTTGAATCCAAAACATGCATCGCATTATATGCTTCACATAATATGGTATTAAAAAAATAAAAATTGAATTTTATGAATTTTTTACCAAGTTAAGGTGGTCAGACATACGAGGTTTTATAATTTTTAAAAATTTATAATAAAAAAATCATAATTAATTATTTACTTGGAAAAAAATTACAAAAAAATATGCACCACATTGGGCCATGATTCCTTTACTTATATCTAAAATATTATAATAAAATATTATCATTTTATTGTGGTTAGGGTGGTCAAACAGACACCTACTTCTTATTTTTTCCGTGAAATTTAAGTACCACTGCATTGAAATTTCAAATTTTCACAAAATAGATTTTCTTTTTTTCTAAAAAAACCTAGTAGTTTAGAAACTACATTCAATTTACTACAGATTCTATTCTTACATATTTTTGAAATAATATAGATAACTTATTAATTTTTTAAAGTCAAGTTGCCTAAATCTAATTTTTCTGAATTTTTTGCCACTTAAGGGCCTATTTTTTCCATGATGATCTTGCACATACCTATCTTGATATCCTAACCATATGGTGTTTTCATCTATTGGTCTTTGATCTAACAATTGGTAAATTTCATGCTTAGTTGTTGTGTCACATCCTTGTTTTCTTAAGATAGTAAAACCCTTGCCATATGTTTCTTCAAGGTTGATTGGTGTGTTTTTAACTTTGTGATCATAAAATGGTTGAGGAGTTTCTTTTTTAGAGTAACTAGGTCCACTTGATGGAGGGAACTTAGGTCCTTCATTCGTTTCAGGTTGTAGATAACCAAACATATCAGAGGGTGAGACAATAGGAAGATTTTGTGACTTCATGGATGGGTATAAGGCTGCATTGTTTTCAAGGTTGTCAAGGAATTCATTTAAGAACTTATTCATGTTATCATCATATTCTCCAAGGATGTCAACAACACAAGGAGGACATTCATGAGGATTTGAAGGAACATGAGGAAGCTCAAGGTCATTAGGATCACAATGAAAGGCACAATTTGACATGTCCACTAAGGATTTTAATGAATTCCAAAACTTATTAATGAAAACAGCCATGATCACAATGAGTGAAAGTAAACTAATATGCTAGAAAGAGAATACAACAACAAATCTAGAAAGTATGAAAAAATGTAGTAACAAAAAACAAAAATGCAACAAATACCCTGAAAATACCAAAAATTATAGTGCAAAATGTGCAGGAGGACTAAGTCACCCAGTGTGGTGAATTAGTCCCAGTGATGATATTTTTGAGATTTTTCAAAAAATTTGAATGCAATTTTATGTATTTCGGATGCACAGATGTAACTACAACATGAAAATGCAATTTTTTTGTTATTTTCAATGCAAAAAATGATGAAAAAATGCAAATTATTTGAGCTTTTCACTAATGCAATTTTTAAAACCCTAGGATGCAATTGAAACAATGCAATATCTAATGCAACACAAACGAAACCTAGGATGTAGTTGAAATCAAAGGTAAATATCTTCAAATTTTGGGTTCACCAAAATGTGGACAATGATTTTGGATCGCCCAACTACTTTAAGCTCCTTCTAGGGTTTTTCACCTAAAAGGAGAAAGGAATGGGGTCCAAAATGTGAATTCCTACACTCAATATTAATGTAAATGAGATTTAATATGTTTAATTAGGATCTACTAATGCTTTGATCTGAAAATAAAGTGATTTAATGATGTAAAACCTAAGACATGCAAAGTGCTGAGAAACACATTGTGATATGTAAAAACACCTAAAAGTGCAAGTAAATGATGAAATAACAGAACGTGAATGGAGAGGTGCACCTGGAATCTAAAATATGATGTGGACAGATTCTAGAATCCTAAAAAAATGACTAAAAATGTTGAATGTGACACTTACGCCAAGCTAGGCAACTTAGTCACAGTTGTGGGAAAAACTTATCGGAACATGAATCTGCCAAATGGGTATCAAAAAATGTAGAAACCACTTTTTAAGCCTAGCAGTGGGACTAATTCACCACTAGTGGTGACTTATTCCACTTGCATATTTTGGGAATTTTGGGATAGGATCATGTAGCTTCAGGTCTGCACTTGCTTTTCTTATAGGTGTCTGCTCTTGATTCTACAAAAAATGGGATAAAAAGTGTCTCCAAGCTTTCATTATGTTTATGTTGACTTGAATAGCTTTGATTTCTTGTTGACCACTATTCAACACCTATTTCTTTGATAAATCTATCTACAAAGTCTACAAACACACATGCAAGGAGGAGAAAATGGTTAAGGGTTAGAGTATAGGGGTTTTCCTTGGTCAAACCCCACTTTGGTAATCAAACCCTATGAGATGAAATGAAAATGGAAAGAGAATGATAGATAGGTAACATGAAATTTCATAAACTTACAAAACCCTTGATGTAGAAGTATGAAGATATGCAATGAAGTGCTCCAATGGATGACTTGATTATACCTAAATTGCTTGAATGTTTAATGAGTGCAAGAGATTAGGAGATTGTAGGATAGTGTAGGAGATGAAAAATTAGGAGAAAAACCCTTATTTATACTTGATATTTCTAAATTTCTTAAAAATAACACATCATAGGCTAACCTCAAGGGTTCGAGAATGAAATCCCGCTAGAAATTTGAAATAATTTTTATTTTTGTGCCAAAAAGGACTAAGTCACCCCTACTCACGAATTAGTCCCACTTAAGAAAATTAAGTGGGTGTTGGGAATTATAGGGCATTAAATTTTGTCCAACAAGAATATCCTCAAAAAACATACTTAAGGGGGGTTGAAAAGTGTATTAAGGGGTCACTTAAACATGAGAAGGGGTTTAATTAGTGATGAAAAATATAGAAAAGCATGAAAGTGGGTTACAACACTTTACAACACTTTGAAATATGACTTGGTAAGTCATAAAAAGGAGTATATTAGGTGAATTATGATAAAAAAAAAGGTCCTGGAAAAGTGTGAAAGTGACTTACAACACTTCACAACACCTTTTCAATACATCCTAGAAGTCTTAATGATTCACAAGGGTCTAAGACCTAATGTGAATTTGTTGGCCACATTACAACATTAAATCTAGGAAAAATAGAGCCAAACTCCATAAGAGAGACTCAATTGAGCATAAAAATATCAACGATACATTTTTTGGTGACACAAGTTCAACTTCATTTAACAAAATAATTCAAGAGCACTAATCTCAATTGACCATTTTTTAGGTGACTCATCCATTCCAAAGGACAAAGTTAAAGTGGATAGAAGGGGGGAAAGGACTACTAATAAAAAATGATAGCTAAAATCACTAAAATCACTATTGACCGTGTTCCAAATTATCATTTAAATTTTTTAATAATGTTGTCTTTTGTGATTTTTTGTTTAATATAGTTGGTTATCTAGTTATGTTAGTTTTGTTTTCTATGAGTTTCCACACGGTTTAGATTGTTCCTTATGGAAAGACTTTATAAAATTCATATTCTAATTAATATCTCAAAAAAATTAGTACTATGAGTATTATGTCTGCTATTCCAATTGTTGTGTTTGTTGTTTCAACTATTGTGTTGATTTTAGGATGGATATTTGGTGTTCTTAAGGAGGATATGGAATTTAATATTTATACTTAGGTTGAAGATTAATACAATGGTTTTTATTTGATCATTATACCAACTTCTTCTATTTCATGCTTCTCGTGATGGATAATAGAGTCTTGTGTTCAAGATGTTGGTCACTTGATGGATGTTTTAGGTTTCCTTGTTGAGCTTGCAAACACTAAGGGGTTCATTGAAGCTTCTTCATATTCCATCCCTAATAGTTAGTTAATTTTTTTAAAGTGTCTTATGTTTTTTTAATGTAAATAATAAATGGGAGAACACTAGCATTAGGTTTCTTATTCACCATGCATATCTTAAGGTCTAATCCAACTTAATTATTTATACCTCATTAGTTGTATTTCAAAAGAGTTTGTGGAGTGAGGAAAATAGAATATCTATTTTAGGATTAAGACACATGTAATTATTTTACTATTCAATGGTAACTAGTAATATTATTGTAATGAGGCATGAATGAATGTGTTATACAAAATATTGCATAATCTTCTATTATTAATGGCTATATGATAAAATTAGTGCTTAATGAAGGAGTCCTTTGGAGTAAAATATACCAACTAGAGTTGTGGAAGTAACATATTCTTGTCAAGGATATATAATCAATTTTTCGAGAATATTATATCAAAGTTTTCAAAATTCATACTGTGGTATTTGAGGACCTCATTGAGGCACATGGTGTTCATTTTTGGTTTTTTCTTTGGTTTAGTTTTATATGATGATGGGTTTATATTTAGGTATCATACATTATTTCTTTGTAGGTATATTCTTTTTTCATGCAAGATTAAAAAGTGATGATCTCTCCTCTACTTTGATAGAGAAATAGACTCTAAGAATGCATTATAACCATTGAATTTTCCTAAATAATATATTTTGTGATGAGTTTTTAAAAGGTTTATCAAATCATATATGAATTCCACTCTTATTCTTCTCATTTATTCTATACAAATTTCTTATATCTCATTCTTCTCGTAATGGAAAATTAGATTCTTGTGTTCAAGATGGTATTCACTTGATGGATGTTTTAGGTTTCCTTATTGAGCTTGCGAACACTAAGGGGTTAGTTGAATCTACCTCATATTCTATCCTTAATAGTTAGTTCATTTTTTTGAGTTGTATTATGTTTTTTTAATGTAAATCATAAATGGGAGAACACTAGGATTAGGTTTCTTCTTCACCATACATATCTTAAGGTCCAATCCAACTTAATTATTTATACCTCACTAGTTGTATTTCAAAAGAGTTTGAGGAGTGAGGAAATACGATGTCTACTTGAGGATTGGGATTATGTAATAATTTTACTATTCAATGGTAGAGCTCTAGTAATATTATTGTATTGAGGAATGAATGAATGCATTATATAAAAGGCTTAGAGTATCTTCTATTATTAATGGCTATAATTTATTGAAGTTATTTTTGTAAAAATTAGTCAATTTCCTCATTCTTTCGTCAGTATTGTTTCTATCTTATCTTGTCTCATCTAGTTTCATCTATTGATAAAAATAAAAATTATTTAATCTTAATCACCCATTTCACATCTGAATTTCTATAAATGATGTCTGTCACTATTATTTTAACTATCTAGTTTATCTAGAGAATATAGGCTGACATGCTATTGAGAAAACTTTGATATTTTGCTAGTCATAGGCTAATATTTGCATACTCATATGAGGGAGAAAATACTCACAAAAAAATGGAGAAGGATAATTGAGGTAATTCAATGGAAGCATGAATATTAGGGTGATATTGTTCTTCGTTATTTCCTTTTACGCACTTCTTTTTTCTCCATTATTAGTAATACGAATTTTAGGTTTATTTATTGTTCTTAATAATATTAATTCTGATTTTTCCTGATCACATGGACTTTAATGTTTATAATTGGGTTGAGGCATAATACAATGGTTCTCATTTCATCATTAGATGAATTTCCTATATTGCATGCTTCTTGTGATGGACAATTAGAGTCTTGTGTTCAAGATGGTCATCACTTGATGGATGTCTCAGGTTTCCTTGTTGAGCTTGCAAGAACTAATGGGTTAGTTGAAGATGGCTCATATTCTATCCCTAATATTTAGTTCATTTTTTCAAAGTTTCTTATGTTTTTTAATGTAAATATGTGGAAAAATATTTTGGCACCTTAAGACTCTCTAAGACTTCTAGGGTTTTTCACTTAAAAGGTGAGAGATGAGACAAAATGGGCAATGTCTACACTCAAGATTAATGTAAAGAGAGATGAAATATGGCTAGATACAATGTATAAATGCAAAAAACTGATAAAAGATGTTGATCATCAATGTAAAACCTAAGAAATGCAACTTTTTGGAAAATACATTGTAATATGCAAACATGTGATAAATGAACTACAAATGTAAACAAAACTAGATAGAAAACTATGAAACAGAATGGATGCACCTGGAGGTTGAAAAGGGATGGAATCAAGGTCTAGAATACTAAAAAAACTAATGCAGAAGCCAACTACGACACTTGTGTCAATCTGTGTGACTTAGTCCCAGATTTGGAAAAACTACCCATAAACCTGTTTCTTCTCAACGGGTGTTTGAATCTACAAAAATAACTAAACGGTATGTATATTAGGACTAATTCACCACTAGTGGTGACTTATTCCACTTCTATATTTCTGAAAATTCAAAAGGGGAGAGGGAAGTCCTTGGTCTACACTTCGGTTCCTAAAAGTTATCCACTCTTGAAACCTTGATTTATGAGGTTGTAATTGATTTTTGTGTAGATTTTTATCTTCCAAAAAGGTAAATGACTCCAACAAGTTTGAAACCTATTCTTAAATCATGTCCAATCCATCTAAGGTACCTAAATCTGCAAACACACAATGAAAGAGAGAGAAATGTTGAATGTTAGGAAATGGGGGTTTGCCTTAGCCAAACCCCGTTTAGGAAATTAAACCAAAATGATGAAATAAAGTAATGAAGCATGAAACATGAAGCAATGTAAATAGAAACTTTCCATGATGATGTATTTTGGATTGCTACAGCAATGGATGAAGAATTTTTCTCTTGAATGACTTAGAAAGCTACCTTGATGACTTAGAATGCTAAAACCCTAGCTTCCTTGACTTGACAACATGGATAAATGATGAATGAGTGATGATTGAATGAGGTTAAGTGAATGGCTAGAATTACGGTACATGATCAAGGGCCAAGATTAAATAAGAAAATAATTTAATCAATGGTGGAGGTTAATTGAGAGAAGAAAGACATGGATAGATAAAGAATTGAGGTTGAAGATAAGATTGGCACAAAAAAAGAGGTGATAGGAGAAATTAAATAATAAAGATTATTTAATTTAGGTGGCCAACATAGGAGAAATATATAAAATATTAATTGATTTTATTTATTTAAAAAGAAAGGTGAGAACAAATAATATAATTAAAAATAATAATTATTTAATTGGGGAGATAAAGAAATGATAAATAAGTAAATAAATACAACATCTATTTAATTATAGAGAGAAAATGCTAATGAATAATTAAATAATTGAAATAATTACTTAATTATAGAAGAAGAGGGAAAAGCTAACTTTTGAGTTAAAATAATATTTAATTGAAAAGTGGGGGGGAGAAAGGACCGTTAAACTTAAATGCTTAATAAATTTCAAGAAAAGTGTGAAAGTCATTTACAATTCTTTACAACACCTTTACAATACATGCATTTTGTTTAATTTTTCAGGGCCCAAGACCTAATGTGGATGTATAAAACACCTCACAACACTAGATCAAGGTAATATCAAGTCCATTTTGTCATCAATTAATACCAAATCAAGCAAGCAAAAAGGGATACTTTTTTTGTGTCCACAACTAGCCCCCACTTTAGTGAGAGGGTGAACTTGCTTAAAAATTGCACTAAAGTAGAAATTCATGAAGGGTCCAATCGTACCTATGCAGATGAAAAAAGATGACAAAGATCAAAGGAGGTTGTGCAAGCCCCTAGAATCCAAGATCCTAAGTCAAAAAAACATGAGTGTGAAAGGACATGGATAATCTGAATGATTTGCAACCAAACAAGATACATAATCATGCAATGGTAAGAAATAGAAGGAAGAGAAAAGAAAAAATAGAAAGGTGGATCAACCTTTGACTGTTTTTCCAACACGTTGTGGATCAGATCTAGGTTGTTCATCAAAAAAATGCATAATCACTTTGGGGCGATGAAACTCTTGGTTTTCCACCAAGTGAGAAGGCCAAAGTATACTCACTTTGGGGCCACATAACTTCTAGCTGTCGACGGGGTGAGAAATCCACAACATACTCAATCTGGGGCCATATAACTTCTAGTTGTTTGTGGCATGAGAAATACACATGGTGCTATGGGGAAAATTCATGCCTTAAAATGGGCTTACTTCTTAACTATACCAAAGTTATACCTCCTGGTAACATTAATAAGGTGACACAATGAAAATTATTTTTGAGCTCTATGAGGTAAGAAAAACTTCATATGCTTGACACTCATAAACATAGTCAATGTAAAATAGTGTCAAGAATGCTCAAAGGAATTTTTCTTAGTTCGTGTAAGGTCTGATCTTAGGGGACATTGTGCTTAACGTCTCCAAGAGAGGATGTGTCAAAGAAGTATCACACGAGCTTGGAGGGAATGAAGCCTAATGACACCACCAAGAAGAGGATACATCATAAGAAGAAATAAATCGCATAAGAAAATGTGAGTATCAATGTATGCCCCCACTTTAAAGCAGTTGTGAACACCAATACTATGATGAATTGCTTTAATGAAGAAGGAGACATGAGAGCTTACTTGGAAAGCCCTATGCCAAGTCATATGTTTCCTATAAGCTACATCATGAAAGGGTAGTATGTCACATGGAAGACAACCTAAGGCATTTCATCCACATCCCAAGCTTGCTCTTATATGTTCATGAAAAGTTAATGGCTAGCCAAAAGAGGCAAAGACAAGTGACATATGAGGACAAGGCTGCCTAACCCCTTGCCCCCACTTAGTGCAGGAAAAAGGTGAGCCAAAATGATTGATGAAATGTATTCTAGAGTGAAAATAAGTATCAATAAGAAGAATTAGATGGCCCCCACATAAGGAACAACACCAAACTCTGTAAAATGTTGGATTTTACAACTCAAAGCCTTACATTTATTAGTAGAATGCTAGTGAACTCTATGATATGCACAAAATGAAATATTGTAATAGCATTTATTTCAAGTTCATGTAGGGAGACCTATCAATTGATCTTGGACGAGTTTCAACAAGATACCCTCTTGATCAATGAGAGAAGGCATTCCTATAGTTTGTGACAAAGAAACCTCTTGCTAAATATGATTTGTCATACCTATGCAAGACTCTTTAGATTGTGAAATTTTGTTCACTTATTAGCAGGAGTGTGTAAAATCTAATGAATTCAAATCATTAGTGTTTTGCGTCATGACATTGAAATTAAGCGAGGATGTATTTGTTTGTTTGATGGCTTGCAAAGGAGAACAATCAATACCACTAGTGTCCATCAATTTAGGGTGTATGATAGTTAAATTTTTCTTAGAAAGATGTTTTGTGATAGTATTGATGTCGAGGAAAGGATTGATTACTTCTATCAAAGCACAATAACCAAGACTGTGAGTTTTTTGTTGTGTGAAAAGATCTATAGGGTTGCAGATACCTTGTTTGTGAGCACCACATCCTTTTCCACTATAGCCAAGTTGTTTCATAAGTTCATAACCTTTTCCATAAATATTTTTCATTGCTTTTGAATCAGGTGGTTGTTTGTCATTGTGTTCATCAAAGGTTGTCGTATAATTTGTTATCTTTTGGTCTAAAGTAGTTGAGGTGGATGTTTTCGAAGGGTCTTCTGAGTTGTGTGATGCCATGATTGCATTTTTGTTTCACTTAGTTGAATCATTGTTTATGATCTTGTACTTGTCCATGAGTGTTGATGTGATCATCATCTTATAGCTTATTGTGTTGTTCTTTGTTTTATTGTTGTATGGGTTCCACATGCTTAGCTGGTGTTAATGTGTTTAACTAATTTTTCTTGTTTTCCTCAATATTCAAGCAACTATTGGGATCAGGGTCAGCTTTAAGTATGTGCACTTTGCTGTTATGCATGTATTTCATTTTATGATGAAGAGCATAAGGAATTACATTCATTTCATGAATCCATGACCTTCCTAGAAGGAGATTATATGAAATTTCATGCGACATAATATGGATTGGTGTATTCAATGTGGACACTCCAACTGTAATAGGAAAAGTGATCACACCAAGTGGTTTTTGTGGTACATTTTCAAAGCCTTTGAGAGATAAAGAATCGGGTTGAATACATGATTTATCCACTCTACTATTTTATAGAAGGTTTCCATTACACACATTAATAGTGGAGCCATTATCAACAAGGGTTCACTTTATCCCTATCATTTTGTATTGAGAAATGATCATGAAAGCTTCATTTTGTTTTTGTACGTCCAAATGGGAAGTACAGTTTGGTGGAAAACAATGTCAGCATTCAATCCTTGAATTATGGCTTCCATATCATTTGGTTGCATATTAGAAGGGATAGGAATTTGTTGTAAGTCCATTTGAAGCATAGTGTGATAGTTAGGCGAGTTTTGAAGAAGGTCCCAAAGGTATATCTTGGTGGGAGTGCTCTTAAGTTGCTCCACAAAATCATACTACCTTAATTGAGGAGCACTAGGCAGTACAGAATTAGGAAAAGGTAGGGAAGTTGGGGTTGGTTGTTTTGGTGAAGGATTATTTCGAGTGTTGTATGTATGAGCAATGATATGATTAATTGGTTGCTGTGAGACATTATGTTGACATGCGTAGAGAGTGAATTTGGGTTTGTGTTGAGTTGGAGGTTTGTGTGATAGTGGGTAAAGGAAGAGTTCAGGATGGCGTTGAGTTTTTTGTGTGTGTGAAGGTGGGTAGAGAATTAGAGGGTTCTTAGGGTGTCCCATGGGGTATGTATGAAGTCCATTGATTGAGGGGAGCCTAATGGACACTTGCACATTCATAACCTCAACAGTCTTGGTGTGATGTATCTCTAAAGAAGGTAATCTAGAGTCACCTTTTTATCTAAGGAAGACACATTACTATTTTTTTCATTTTCTTGTTCCATGATATTATCCCTAGGAGGAGAGTTTTTAGGAGAACCACAAATCAAATGCTCTTGAAATTCAAAGGTTGGTTCTTCTAAAAGGACTTTATCGCAAGTAAGGGAATGATAATTGGTTGAATGTTCTTGCTCAAGAAGAGTTTCACTAGATAAAGGGGGGAAACTAATATACTCATGAACTTCATCGATTGTGTTTTCTAACATCAAAGTATCTTCTTCACAAATAGGAGATACTAGGAGAAGAACAAAATTTATTGTCATGATTACCTATGGTTGTGTTGTCTTGTTCATCAATATTTTGTCCACTAAGAGAGGTAAGAGGAGAAAAATAACTAGGATACTCAAAACTGTCATTGATTGGTTCTTCTATCACCAAAATATCTTCATTTCCAATAGGAGAGATATTAGGAGAAGAACAAATATGACCATTAGGAATAACCAAGGGTGTATTCTCTTTCACTAAAACACTCTCATAGGGAGGGGATAGGAACTTTTTCTTAGCATGTCTAAATATGCAAGACACTAACATTGTTTGAACAAAAACAAAAATCAATTGTAACCATTTCATGCAATGTTTGAACAATGTAAACAATGTATATCCAAAGATGTCAAACATTTTTATCCAATATATGCAAAGTTTTAGGAATGCAAACAATGTATATGCAAGAATGAAAAGAAATTTTAGCAAACTTATGAATTTTTTTTATGAATAGAAACACTATGTATGCAAAATTGAAAAGTACTTTTATCCATGTTATGCAAAACTTCATAAATGTGAGCATTTGCAGATCTAATGATGCTTGTAATTGAAGTGATTTCAAAAATGACTACCCTAAATTTATGTTTCTAAGCTAGATGCATAAAAAATGTTCCTGAAACTTTCCATACCTATAGTGTATGATACAAGGAGGCTTAGGAAGCACAAAAATAAGGTTTTTGACGCCGTAATAGACAGTTAAAAATCTAGACTGGGACTAAGTCGCCCAGACTGGCGAATTAGTCCCAGTTAGGGGTTTTTTCAAAAATTTCAAAAAAAAATAATTGGATTTGATGCTTTTTAGTTTGGATTACCTGAATAATAAAATAAAATGTAGTTTTTCAGATGTTTTGCAATGATCTAAAATGAAAAAGTTCAAACTATATGCACTTTCACTAATGCAAAATTATAAAATCTTAGAATGCAAATTAACTAATGCAATGCAATGTTAATAAAAGATAATCCTAGGATGCACTTGAAATCAGAAGAAAAATGTTCAAAAATCATGTTCACCAAAATGTCGACAAATATTTTGGCACCTTAAGACTCTCTAACACTTATAGGGTTTTTCACCTAGAAGGAAAGAGATGGGCCAAAATGGGCAATGTCTACACTCAAGATTAATGTAAAGATAGATGCAATATGGCTATATACAATGTCTAAAGGAAACAAACTGATAAAATATGTTGATCATTAATGTAAAGCCTAAGAAATGCAACTTTTTGGAAAACACATTGTGATATGCAAACATGTGATAAATGACCTAGAACTGCAAACAAAACTAGATAGAAAGCTATGAAACATAATGGGTGCACCTGGAGGTTGAAAATGGATGGCATGAAGGTTTGGAATCCTAACATAACTAATGCAAAAGCCAACTGGGACACTTGTGGCAATCTAGGTGATTTAGTCCCAAATCTAGAAAAACTTACCAGAACCCTGTTTCTTCCAAATGGGTATCTAAATCTGCAAAAATAACTAAAATAAATGTACAGTGGGACTGATTCGCCATTATTCATGACTTAGTCCAGTTTTGTATTTCTAAAAATTTGAAAGGGGAGGCAAAAGCCCTCACTATGCACTTCAGTTCCTGACAGGTATCCACTTCTAAAACCTTGATTTATGAGGTTGTAAGTGACTTTTTGTGTAGATTTTGACCTTTCCAAAAGGGAAATAACTCCAACAAGTTTTAAACCTATTCTTTAATCATTTTTTAGCCATCCAAGGTACCTAAATCTACAAACACAATGAAAGAGAGAGAAATGTTGAATGTTAGGGAATTGGGGTTTGCCTTAGTCAAACTCCATTTAGGAAATTAAACCAAAATGATGAAATAAAGCAATGATGAATGAAACATGAAACAATGTAATTAGAAACTTTCCATGATGATGGATTTTTGATTTCTGCAAAAATGGATGAACAATTTTGCTCTTGAATGCCTTAGAAAGCTATCTTGATGACTTAGAATGCTAAAACCCTAGCTTGCTGGACTTGACAACATGGATGAATGATGAATGAGTGCTGATTGAATGAGGTTGAAAATTATGAATTAGGGTTTAAAGGTTGTCCTTTATAGAGGAGAGTTAAGTGAATGGCTGGAATTAGGGTTCATGATCAAGGGCCAAGATTAAATTAGAAAATAATTTAATCAAGGGTGGAGGTTAATTAAGAGAAGAAAGACATGGATAGATAATGACATGAGGTGGAAGATAAGATTGGAACAAAAAATGAGGTGATAGGATAAATTCAATAATAAATACTATTTAATTTAGGTGGCCAACATAGGAGAAATAAATAAAATATTAATTTTATTTATTTAAAACTAAAGGTGAGAACAAATTATATAATTAAATAATTAAAAATAATTATTTAACTAGGGAGATAAAAAAATGATAAATAATTAAATAAATATAACATTTATTTAATTATAGAGTGAAAATGCTACTGAATAATTAATTAATCGAAATAATTATTTAATTACAGAAGGGTATGTGTAGGATCATGATGGGCCGAAAAGTGGTGATATGATGGGTATGTGTAGGGTATGTGGCTGACGACTTTTTTTTTACCCAAAATTGATGAAATGAAAAGGGTTTTAAAAGTGATTCTCACCTTTCCACCAATATAAATTATGCTTTACTTTGAATTTAATATATAATTATTATTCATTTTCTATTTCAATTACGACTAAAATCATAATTGATAAGATGATGTAAAAACATCTATAGCTTTCAAGCGGTATAACATTCTATGCTTCGCATACTATAGGATTAATAAAAAAATTGAATTTCACAAATTTTTGACCAAGTTAAGGTGATCAAACATACAAGTTTTATATTTTTTAAAAGTTGTAATAAAAAAAACATAATTAATTATTTACTTGGAAAATAATTACAAAAAAATATGCATCACATCAGTACATAAGTCTTCTACTTATATCTAAAATCTTATAAAAAGAAATATCATTTTATTGTGGTTAGGCTGGTCAGATATACACATACTTCTTATTTTTTTCCTGAAATTTAAGTGCCACTGCATTGAAATTTCAAAATTTCACCATATATATATATTTTTAAAAATAAACCTAGTAGTTTAGAAACTACATTAAATTTTCTATAGATTCTATTATTTTATATTTTTGAAATAATATAGATAGCTTATTCAAATTTTTACGTCAAGTTGCCTAACTCTTTTTTTTAAAAAAAAATTTGCCACTTAAGGGCCTATTTTTTCCATGATGATCCTACATATACCCAAAAGAAGAGGGAAAATTTAAATTTTGAATTAAAATAATATTTAACTCAAAATTTGGGGGGGAGAAGAAAGGACCATTGGACTTAAATGCTTAATAAAAGTCAAGAAAAGTGTGAAAGTCATTTACAATTCTTTACAACACCTTTACAAGACATGCATTTTATTTGATTTTCTAGGGCCCAAGACCTAATATGGATGTGTAAAACACCTCACAACACTAGATCAAGCTGATATCAAGTCCATTTTTTCATCAATTAATCCCAAATCAAGCAAGCAAAAAGGGATACTTTTTTCGTGTCCACAAAATAATAAATGGGAGAACACTAGGATTAGGTTCTTATTCACCATGCATATCTTAAGGTCTAATCCAACTTAATTATTTACACCTAATTAGTTGCATTTCAAAAGAGTTTGTGGAGTGAGGAAAATAGGATGTCTATTTGAGTATTGAGATATATGTAATTATTTTACTATTCAATGTTAACTAGTAATATTATTGTAATGAGGCATGAATAAATGCATTATATACAAGACTTAGAGCATCTTTTATTATCAATGGCTATAAGATAGAATTAGTTGGAGTAACATATACCAACTGGAGTGATGGAAGTAACATATTCATGTAAAAGATATATAATCCATTTTTGGAGAACATTATATCAAAGTTTTCAAAATTCGTACTGTGGTATGTAAGGACCTTATTGAGGCACATGTCAATTATTGGTTTTTTTTTTGGTTTAGTTTTATATGTTGATGGATTTATATTTAGGTATCATACATTTTTTCTTGTAGGGATATTATTTTTTTCATCCAATATTTAAAAGTGATGATCTCTTCTTTATTTTAATAGACAACTAGACTCTAAGAATGCATTATAGCCATTGAGTGTTCTTAAATAATATATTTAGTGATGAGTTTTTAAAAGGTTTCTCAAATCATATATGATTTTCACTCTTATTCTTCTCATTTCCGCTACTCTTCTTCTCTCATTATTTCCTTTCTATGTGTTGTGTATATGTAAGAATTCTTTTTAGAATTTTCGTAGATTGGTTTCTACTTAAATATTCTCATATGATTAATATGGAAATGACATGTTTAATGAATAAAAAATATATATATTTTTTAATTTATATTTGTGGATGTTAAATCTGCAAATGGTTAAATAACTAACATACACAAGCATGGTTAGTGCATTTAAGCAAAACAAACCTTCAACATCCATATGAGATAACCTAACATGTTTTTTAAAATGCAATAAATAACAAGATAACTAAAGCGTCTATAGAAAAACATGAAGTATATCTATCCCATATTGGAATGGTGCTACTTTGATGTGAAAAGTAGCCCTTTCCCAACCCTTGATAAGCTCAAATGATGCAATTCTTTGAAGATAAAATGAGATGGACAAAATCAGTTCTCAATTGAAGAGAGTGACTTTGCATTAGCTTTGTGCATCAAGTTGTGGAAGATTTGATGATGAATGAAGCCTTCCATTTATAGAATATTTTGATAAGAGAAATAACCAAATGGATGAATGTGGGACAAATATTTATCTAATGAGATGAAGCCACTTGTCAACTTGTGATAGGATGGGGAATGAGCACATTTTGGTTAATGTACCAAAGAGAGGCAGATTTCAAATTTGAATTTGAGATTAAATGCTGAGTTTGACCTTTGCAAAGGGACATGTAAGAGCCATGTAAGAGCTCATAAATGCTTTGTTGGATGTACATGTCCACTTTTTTTTGAACTCAAACTTGAGGGAATATTCCTCAAAGATGCCATGTTGATGGAAAATGCTGATTTTAATAAATCAATAAATTGATTTATTGGTGCAAGTGGGAAAAGCTAGAGGATGTGACATGCATTAGATTAGATTTAATCAGGATTAGATTAGCTTAGATGATGATTAGTTTATTTGACCCATTTGACTTGAATATTTTGATTTATTTAAATCAAAAGGGATGGAAGGTGATTTTAGATTTAATTAAATAAAAGGCTTGATTTATTTAATTAAAAGGAGGGTGCTGTTAGGATCAAGTTGATTTATTTAATATAATTTGGTGACTTTAGGAGATTGATAAACAAACTTGATTTATTTGATGAATGGATGAATATGACCTAATCAAATGCATGATGTCAATTTCACGTGTCTACATTTTTCCCCTCTTTGAAGCAATGTACTTGTTGCGTTGGTTCAAAGAATAAACTTGTCATGATCAAAAATCAAAAAAAATTCTGATTTTTTCAAATGCCCCAGTGGAAAGAAGTACACTAGTACATTGCCCCCTTGAGAGATCGAGCAAAAATATTTGATTTGAGGGTCGATCTCATGATAAAGAGGTTCAAAATGGATGGTTATGGATGATGATGCAAATGAGATTATTCAATGCATGTGAGATGGATGAGATGGATGATGTGATATGCTATGTTTATGCAATGGATGTTTTATGCAAATGTATGATTTATGAGATGCTTAGACTAACAGATCTATATTATGATGATGACAATGTATGTGAGATGATATGCCGAATGTTGATGGTTTGTGGATGCAGGATGGATGCAAGATGGATGCAGGATGCATGCAAGATGGATGCGTTGGTGATGTTACATTAGCGCGCAGAGAAGAAAGAAGAAATGAGATGATGACAAGAGGATCCAATAAGCTGTCCATGATCTGAAAAGACTTTATTAGAGATGATGATGATGATGATAGATGATGATTTGCTTATCAAGGATTGGGATTTTAAAAGGGATACTTACCTTATGTTTGATAACACACATAAGCATGATGCATTAAGGTATAAAGAACCAGGATGGCATTGTACCTAGTGCGATGGAATTTGACTCGACAAACAAATAGGGGTATTCTTGTTCACACTTGACATACGGAAACCTTTCTAGGACATACCTAACAAAGCAAGTATTCACCAAGTTATTTTACAAAAATGTCCAACAAGCACATCAGACAAAAGATAATGATCATTGCCCTAGTCCTATCTCTCTAAATATTTCATTTGGATATCATCGAGAGGTTCTTGGAATGAGCGCAATAAGATATCATTGAGAGGTCCTTGGATTGATGATGATAACATTGTTGAGGATGCACAACAATGCAAGGATAGTGTTAAGCAACACAAGGATTGGGATGGATCTCCCAGGATGATGACATATTGATTGGATTTGATTGATTAGGATTTTGAAGCTTGATTTGGAACAAAATTGTTCAAATGATTTGACACAATGTTTTAAGTGTAAATTAGATGCAACTGATAGTGATTGTTTGGATTGATGTTTGACGAAAGATAATGATTGATAAGGAACATCTTCTCGTCAAAATATGCCATGGGCTAGTGATTTGGATTTTTGCTCACAAGTGGTGGACCAATATGATTTCACGTTTGCGAATGTTCAGATCACCACATAAGTTGGACGACATGGACCAAGATTTATTCCCGAAGCAAGATGTAAATATCTACCCCCAATGTCTAGCTTTGTGGATCAAGTTGTGGAGGATTTGATGATGAATGAATCCTTCCATTTATAGAATATTTTGATGAGAGAAATAACCAAATTTTTGAATGTGGAACAAAGATTTATCCAATGAGATGAAGCCACTTGTCAACTTGTGATAGGATGAGGAATGAGCACATTTTGGTGAATGTTCCAAAGAGAGGGAGATTTCAAATTTGAATTTGAGAGTAAATGTTGAGTTTGACCTTTGGAAAGGGACATGTAAAAGCCATGTAAGATCTCATAAATGTTTTGTTGGATGTACATGTCCACTTGTTTTTGAATTCAAACTTGAGGGAATATTCCTCAAAGATGCCATGTTGATGGAAAATGCTGATTTTAATAAATTAATAAATTGATTTATTGGTGCAAGTCGGAAAAGCTAGAGGATGTGACATGCATTAGATTAGATTTAATCAGGATTAGATTAGCTTAGATGATGATTAGTTTATTCGACCCATTTGACTTGAATATTTTTATTTATTTAAATGAAAAGGGATGGAAGGTGATTTCAAATTTAATTAAATAAAAGGCTTGATTTATTTAATTAAAAGGAGGGTGATGTTAGGATCAAGTTGATTTATTAAATATAAGTTGGTGACTTTAGGAGATTGATAAATAAGCTTAATTTATTTGGTGAATGGATGAGTATGACCTAATCAAATGCATGATGTCAATTTCACATGTCTACAATTTTCTTTAATGATGTCCCATTTAAATCCACGTGGTCTGCAATAGTTTTGCATTAAGAATATAGGCTATATCATCCCAAAATGCTCTGACTAGTAACAAAGTGAATTTCTTAGAGGGATAGCTTTCGGTAGTCAAATGCAAAGATGTGAAATTTGGAAATGTGATAAATGTCAATGTGTAAATGCTATATCCTTATTGGTGAGATGTGAAACAACAATGTGGTAAAATGTGGAATGGAATATTGAAACTACTACTAAATGCAATGCAATAAAAAAACTATTTTTGGTTGATATAGGATTGATTTACAAACAGGGATGCTCCTACATCAAGAATATGAAGTTGTCTTTTGTCTATGAATACCACAATCTTTATAGAATCTATCAAAATTGTTAGAGAAAAATTCACCGCCATAATTAGTCTTCAAACATTTCATTTTCTTTCTAGTTTGCAACTCAACTATTGCTTTTAATTCTTAAAATCGACCGAAAACTTTAGATTTACCCTTTAGAAAATATATCCATGTCCTTCTACTATAATCATCAATAAATGAAAAATAATATGTGGATTTAAAATTTTGACACCAAATGATGCCAATTGAGCCACCAACATATTGAATGCTTCCAGGTAGTCTATGATTCATCCACCCTCTTCCATTCTCAGGGAATATAGTTTCTTCCTCAAGAAAATATTGTCCACTAAAAATTTTGCTTTATACATCTCACCAAGTTTCTTCCATAAATTTTGTGTCAAGGTCTCTTCATGGATGTTGATTACAATAGAGTCTTCCAAGAACAATATGATTAGACCCTTGGCTTTATCGTTTATAACATCACATTGAGTAGCCTGAGTAGGATCTGCAAGCCATGAAACATTTTCATCAATAGTATCCCACAGATCTCGATCTATGAGTAGATCCTCCATCTTTACCTTCCACATCTTAAAATTATTTTGAATTTTTTTTTCCACTTCTATTCTCCTTGATGTGCTTACCATATGAGTATTCCTACTATAAGATCACAAAGTTTCTTCCAAAGAAGCTCCCACTCAAACTGGGATTATTTCAAAAAAACCAACAACCCACAACTGAAACTAAAGGTCAATAGGCTCTAATACCATTTTTAAGGAAGCTAATGTAGCATAAAAACTTCCTACACTAATTTGAATAGGAGAATAATGAAAAAATTTAAAGATATTTAATATTTATAGAAAATTAAAAGGAATAAACATCTATATCATGCATACCACAACATAGTTATTTACCTAGGGAAAACCCTTTTAGGAGAAAAACCACACACTCCAAAAGCCACTCAATATATTATTCAGAAATCACAAAGACTACAATATACTTATAGAGCAAGCTCCTCATAGGAGTATCACCACTAGAGATCTAGAGTAAACATGGCCACTATCAGACTCTTAGAATACATCATCATCTATAATTGTAGTACAACACCCTCATAAAATAGGGTTACCTTCTATGGAAAGATAGGATAACAAAATATCCATCATTAGATGTAAAACATAATAATTAATGGTCTAGATTTATAATATATCTTTTATTTAATGTATGTTAGCCATTTTAGGAGCTTTTTGGAAAAGTTAACATGCTCACATTTCACTCTATGCTATGAGTGTACTACAACTATTGAAGTAACTAGGAAATATATATATATATACATCCTATCAACAATAAGCCTTATATAATTCCAAGGTTGAGACACATTTTCCAACAAGATGGTCCATGAATAAGAAAAATTGGAAAATTCTATTTATTTACCGATCATACTCTATGATGAAGAAAATATCCATGAAAGTCCCACCAAATAGAAAATAAAATTCAATCTAAAATACAAATGGAATGGATTTACTATTTCCCCATAGTAATCAACTCCTACATGAATTGGGGAAAATAAATTTTCCCTCTAAATAATGAATGATACGAACATATGCTTCAAGAATAATAAGTCTCTAAATACAATGTTCAACTCTATTTTTTCTAAAAAAGAGGTAAATGAAAAATATACTACTTGGAAGTGAAACAAGAATAAGAAAAAGGGAGTACTAAAATCACTACTATCTTATTCTCATTATTCTTAGAACTCCATTCCATTTGATTAATATTTTTATCTTCTTCGTATACTACTATTTGGAAACTGATCTTTACATGTTCAAGGTCTCCAAAAAATTGTAGTGGTAATAGGGTTTCTACTAACCATTCCAAATGAATTGTGGAGAAAATTTAAGAAAATAAGAAGCACATACCATAGATATCTATTACAGTTGACCCAGAAAAGTATGGTGTCCTTAACCACATATTTAGAACTTATCCTCCCACCATTACACATAGAAATAAATTACATTACACTTTGCTTAAGATTTTTTGAATCATATTGGTGGTGCCTTTAGCAATAAATACAAAAAACATTTGTAAGGAATTTAATTTTTCCCTCACCCAATTTTGGATTAAGTGTAATCATTTTCATTTTTCTATAATAAAAAATTAGAAATTTCCCTAACCAAAAAAATTAGTAATACAATATTTCACTAATAAAACACCTAATACATCAAGCATTCTTTGGATACTATTTTTTTCCAAACCATATTATAGGAAAAAATTATCATAGAAAAATATTAGCCCTCTCACTTACATACTATTTTCTATACAATCCCAAACCTGACTATACACCTTTCACCATATTTATTAATTAATTGAAAAGTATAATACAATGGATTTTTTATTTTCAATTAATTAAAAAAAACTTTCAAATATGCAATTTGGGGCTGGATAGACATTTCCCATTAATAAGGCCTAATCCCATGCAGCTTTAACCATATTTATTAATTATTTGAAAAACATAGTAAAATGATTTTTTTTATTTTCAAGTAATTTAAAAATACAATTTGGGGCTTTCCCATCAATAAGGCATAGTAAAACATTATTTGATATTTTGCACAAATTATGCCGATCGGTTTGGTTCACCATTATAAAATGAATGGTGATATAATGTTTTTCCAACATACCCTATAATGAAAAAAGAGTTGTGTGTCAGCTAGAGTCCTTGCCTTAAGCAATGTTGGATGTTCATGTTACTACAGGGCAAAAATTTTTATGTAATTTTGTCAAATTGAATGGTGTTGCATTTGAGACATAGTTCAAGAGTGTAAGAAGAATTTCCAAAGCTATAATGAACAAAGTATATTTTCTAAGAGCATAGTAAAATCTCATGTCTTAAATCAATTGTGACTAAGTGTTGAAGCTAATATTAATAACTATCAGTGTAGAACATGAGTAGGGCACAAAAAATTAGGTAATTTTGTCAAATTGAATGGTATTGCATTTGAGACATAGTTCAAGAGTGTAAACACAATATGCGAAGGTAGAATGAACAAAGTATAATTTCTGAGAGAAGAATACAATCTCTTGTCTTAAATTAATTTTGACTAAGTGATCAAGGTGATATACAATACAAATATAATGGATTTTTGTGCTGGTATGTTTAATTGCAAATACAATGGCTTTCTATGTTGGTATGTTGTGCTTTTTGGATTTAGTAGTAGAGAATATAATCATTTTTAGTTGCAAGAGTCATATGTGTAGCTGGAGCCATACTTGTAGGATTCAGTAGTAGAGAATATCATCATTTGTAGTTGCAGGAGTCATATGTGTAGTTGGAGCCATACTTGTAATCATTATGTCCTGCAACTATCACACCATGCACATACTTGGATCAACAAAGAAACAACAAAATCAATTACCAATTTGAATGAATTAGACAACTCTAGAAATTCAATTTGGATGAATGGCTCACCCCATGTCTGAGGTAGAGCTTCCCAACCTAATTTCCTTTGAAACTGTTCTCTCCCCAAATGTGAGATCAAGATACATGTTGCATCTGCACCACAAAAAAATACAACATCCTTCTATAAATCAATGTTTTTCTATCTATGAACTGAACATTTATAGATCTCCTTGTGTTTATGTTGAATTTTAACCTCTATTAAGACAAACAAGGACACCAACTGTAGAAAAGAAAAGCTATGTATTGAATCCCCTTAAAGTAAGTCAAAAGGATAAGTAAACATATATGACTAAACTCCTTACCCCTTGCATCTACTGCCACACTAGCAATCTATCCCACACCCACAGTTTCCTCCAGAACAAGACATGTTTGTTATTTTTGTAGAAAAAACTAATACAAACTATTCTTAAGAACAATAAGCAGAACAAATGCAAGCATAAGAAGAAATACCCATCATTTATATAGCAAATAGAGCACCGAGAACATTAGACTTACATAATATAGGCCAATTATTATTTTTGTGATAGTTTTAAATAGTGTTAGACAAGAGGCACGTCACACTTTGTACAACTTGTATCAACAGTAAAGAGTTGAAGGGAAAAAGGTTTCATTTAATACACTTGGCATGGAACAATGAGGGTTGCAAAATTATGAACTGTCAAGAGTGCATTGATACTAAGAAAATAATACTACAAAATGATGAGGAAAATGGAATCATATAAGTACAAGCATGCATTGGAAATTCACATTTCCTTAGAATTCTGAATTTTCATTATAAGAATATAGATTTCTAAGTAAACTACTTGGATGAATTTTAAGGATCCAAAAGACAAGAGACTAAATTGTGAAACAATGCTTTTCATGTACTATGCTAACAAGTGTGTCAAAGTTTCTATATATAGTGGTGTAAATGTGCAAGCTACAGTTCTGGAGACAATGTTAGAATTCCTTCCTGAAATGAAAAAACAACTCCATAGTACACTGCTCTCTAGAAACCAAACTCATGCTTGTAGGTAATTATGTTCTCTAATTATGAATTCAAATTTACGATCGCCTTATTAATCCATTTAAATCTTAGAATAATTGTACAAACTAAAAAGAACAAAGCTACTGATAAACTAAAATAAGTGGCCATCAAAGTGATCTTTCCCAATTACCCACAACCAGAAATGTATATAATAACCATACTTTGTATTCGAAGTAGAAAGTTGCACTATAAAAAATCTATACCACAAACTTTTCAAGGAACTCAAACTAAATGTTCCATTCCTTGAATACAAAGTCACACATGTATAACAAAACATAAAATGCAACTGCAACTTATTATAGTCTATATATTTCATGCTAATCTTGTATAACATCATACAACCTATACTAACTATAAAGTTGTAGAGAATATCATCATTTGCAGTTGTAAGAGTAAAATGTGCAGTTGGAGCCATACTTGCAATAATTCTCTCCTACAACTGTCAGACCATCCACATACTTGGATTATCAAAGCAACAACAAAACCAGTTTATGCCAATCTAAATGAATTGGACAAATCTAGCAATTCCATTTGGATGAATAGCTTACCCCATGTCTGAGGCAGAGCTACCAAACCCAATTTACTTTGAAACTGATCTCTTCCCATATATGAGATCAAGATACATGTTGCATCTGCACCACAAAATATTACAACAAACTTCTATAAATCAATGTATTTCCATCTATGAACTAAATTGTTAAAGAACTCCTTTGTGTTTATGCTAAATTTTAACCTCTATTAAAACCAAAAAGGACACAAACTATAGAATACAAAAGTTATGTATTGAATCCCCTTAAAGTAAGTTAGAAGTAGAAGTAAACATATATGACTAAACTCCTTATGCCTTGCATCCACTGCCGCACTTGCAATTTGTCCCACACCCACAGTTTCCTCCACAACAAGACATGTTTGTTATTTTTGCAGAAAAACTAATACAAACTATTCTTAAGAGAAATAAGCAGAAAAACTACAAATAGAAGAAGAAATACCAACCATTTATATAGCAGATAGAGCACCGAGAACATCATACTTACATAATATAGGTTGCAAAGTCACTATCTTTGTGGTTTGTACCTAACAATAGCTGTTTCCTCAATATTGACCCATTTATCTCATTTTTTTTTTACCATAATGATTACTAGATCTCCCATGGAATGTTGCAACAATGAATAAACTGAACCTTCTTACAAGAATGAGCTACCGCCATTGTGCAAATTAAGCAATTTGTCAGATAGGATTATACATTGGCTATTTTGTACAATGATGGTACATCATCACTCTCTTTAGCATGTTCAAATTACTCATCACTACATCATTTATTAGGAAATCTAGCTAATTGTAGATGAAATATGCTAGCACCTTCATAAGCAAGCAAGCATACACAGTGTTAGACTCTTACTCAATGATTTGAAACCTAATGGAACTACCTTTCCATGCATAGCTGTAAAATGTGCAAGTGTTACCATGCCACACACCCAACTCAGATCCATTTGCCCCTTGTAGAAAAAGAGACAAAACATTAGCCAGGTGTGCTTAATACTTTTCCCTCTCACCTTTCATTAGAGAGGCTTTGGAAAATTATTACTGAAAAAACCAAACACCCAGAAAATTAGCCATGGGCCAATAGCGGTAGTGATAAATGCCTATTTTTTTGTAGTAAAACATATGTAAAATCAAAAACTTTGGCTTAGCAATGCATTATGTCCCTCGTGTGGTTCCCAAAGCACCAATTAATATGCCAGCTGCCCAACCAATTCAACTATGTTAGTTTCAATCAATGCTTTTATAACACTTTCCTTTATCTAATGTTAACCATTAAATGTATTCTTTTTTTGATATTAGAATGGAAAATTTTGGTGAGGAATCTTCATGTATACCAGATGTTTTCATTAATGGATCAATATTTCATATTTATAATTAATGAATATTCATGGATATTGCATATTTTTGTTAAGCAGTAGATATTGCATAATTTTAAGGTAGAAAAATCTAATTTGGAATGTTTTTCTAAGTAGAGAATGATGTGAGTTGATTATCAGAATCCCTTGAAAACTCACCTATCAAGGAAGTTTAGGTTTGAGTAATTTCATGTTAAGTGGAGAACTGGCTTTAAAGAACATTGGTCGAGGTGAAGAGTCAACAACTTCAAGTCCACATGACTGCCCTTGAAACCATTAAGCCTAGTTACATAAATCACACACGTAAGATCTCAATTCATGGAGCAATTGTGCCAGCCTTGAGTTTCTATAAATTCAGTTTCTAGTCCTCCTTGGTTAATTAAAAAGTGTTATATACATTTTCCTATGGATCTATCCCTTATGTGAGTTGTTAAATCATTAAAAAAGAATGATATCAAGAAATATGGAGGCTATTTGCATATACAATGACAAGAATTTGTGGAAATGGCTTTAGAAACTTTCAAACAAACACTTAGAACAACATTCTCCAATATTCTTCTTTTTTGGGTTAACATTGTAGCAAATATATGACACATACAAATCAAAGTAATGACTTTGACCATTTGAATTATGGACTACTGATTAATAGCTAGACTCTATAGATTCCTATCTAACCTCTGAGTTTGTGGTTGTAGCTTCCTTGAAGCAAGAAAATTCTTGGGAATTTGATGACAAATTACTTGTGCAATCTCTTTACAATGTAAATCTAAAAGCCAAACCTGTGCATTATCTAGGACATTAATCAATCACTAACCTCCATCAGTAGATATTAAATATTTTTCACAATTTGTGTAGGTTAAATCTAAAAGCCAAACCAGTGCATTATCTAGAACATTAATCAATCATTAACTTCCATCACTAGTTATTAAATATTTTGCATAGTTTAAACACCGAAAACATTAAAAAAACCAAACTTTGGTATAGGTCTATATTTTCCCTCTTGCCCTCTTTCCCATTGGGTAGTCTTTTGAGAGGTTCTGTAGGAAAATGAAAACTCCAGGAAAATATGCATTGCCCAATAACAAGCCAAATAATCTATTTATTTTAAGCAGTGGAAAAGTTGAAAAAATCAAACTTTAGTATGTCTATATTTTCCCTCCTACATGCTTACCAAGGTAACACTAATACCCTTGTATTGAGGCACAAGTAGGTTATCCTGAATTGTTTGTAATGTTTTGATTCATGAATATTTTCCTTGCATGTTTTTTGAGCCTTGCAAGACATTAGACACATTCCATATTTTCTCCTCAACCAATTTATAATCGGTGATAATAATTTTGCATTGTTTCTAGTGATAGCTATTGGGAAAAATGATACAACTATAGACTCATGTATTGGTATGAGATTCTCCTTTTTGTTAGTACCTCAAGTACAGTATGGTTAGGGTATGTACATGCAAAATATAAATAAATATTGACAATATAAACAAAATTAATTATAATAGCAATGTTATATTCATAAAATAACAAATACAACTAATAATTAATTATTCAAACTATAAAATAAGTCATGAGATATGCTATGTCATTTAGATTTATATTGTCCAATAAAAAATTAGAAAATATTCAATGGTCACATGCAACAACATTAGCATTAGCACCACTAGTTATTATGAGATTTTGTAAACATGAATATATAACAGATTAAGTGCTTCAAAATGCATCACAATTCATGAGAAAACTTGCAATTGACAACTCTAATCTTGCACCACCAATGAATTGAAACCCTATAACTATAATCGAGAACTCTAATCCTGCACCACAATTGAATTGAAACCCTGTAACTATAATCCAAAACTCTAATCATGCACCACCATTGAATTGAAACCTTGTAATTATGGACCCATTAGAGATTAAAAATTTGCGGAAAGAATACAACCTGAATACAAGGGATGTAACCTTAAGATAGCTAGATACCTTACATGAAAATAAGCACAAGGGGTCTATCATCGACTCCATTATTATCTGCAAAAAATAATTCCATTATTAGCTATAAAAAATATGCATTCTGTAAGATAAGATTGGCATCTTGTAATATTCATCCACATTCCTAGATGTAAAAACTGAAAAATAGCTAGATAGCTTATTTGAATCACAATCTAAGAGGAATCTCGCAATTGAGAACTGTAATCTTGCAACGCTATTGAATTGAAACCATGTAACTATAAACCCATTAGAGGTTAGAAATCTTGGGATGCAACAGAACCTGAAGACAAGGGATGCAACCGAAAAATAGCTACATATCTTTAATGAAAACAAGGGCAATGGATCTATCTGACACTCAATCCAGTCCATTATTAACTGCAAAAAATAATTCCATTGTTAACAGCAAAAATAACTCCATTATTAACTACAAAAATTATGCATTCTGTAAGACAAGATTCACATCTTGTAATATTCATCCAAATTGAATGGTAAGAGTTCACCATCTATTTTTGTCATCTTTGGTATATATCAATAATCAAATTTTATTATTTTGATGAGCAGCAGGGGTTTATATCAGGTTCTGGGAATTTTAGTCATCCATCATTTTGGTTGTCTTTGAAAATGACAATTATTGTGGTTCATCATTGTTTCGCAACGAAGTGTTTGATAAAATGCTTTGATAGACATGTATGAAAAATGTGGTAGCATAGACAAGGCAGTGAACTTCATGGAAAAACGCCTCAAAGAAATGTGGTCTCAACGCGGCAGTGAACTGTTTGGAAAAATGCCTCAAAGAAATGTGGTCAATGCATCAGTGAACTGTTTTGAGGCATTTTTCCAAACAGTTCACTGCCGCATTCTATCCTACCACATTTTTCATACATGTCTACCAAAGCATTTTATTAAACAGTTCATTGCCTTGCTGCTATGGCTAAAAGCCTAGAATAGGTGTTTTCGAACAAGCTATGGATGTTTGGAAAGCTCACCAATTCAAGAACGATGTCTTCTTAAGCTTTTTGATTTGATCCTACTCATTGAACTGGTCTGCACCAAATGCTTGCAAAGAAGGCTTATGCCCACCAGTGCCAATTGCTATCAAATACAAAGCCAGGAAGAAAACAACTTTGGCAGAATTCTGCACACTTTTCAGGCCTCAGAGCTTAGAGGGATACTGAAAGTGTCAATAAAATCAATCCTTGAAACATGAATTTCATGCAAACAATTTAATCAAACAGATCTAAAATTCAGACTTTTGATACTGCGCAGGCATTTCTTTTTGTTTTCAAAGGTAATCTAGAAAGAATTCAGACGTGGGTATACAGTATACAATACAGAAATTTAATCCCTCAAAATCTCACCTTGAGATATATTGCTGAGGAGACTAGAACCATCCAGTATCTACCACTGTATGCATCTGCTATAAAGCCTCCTTCTGAAGCAACCCAGCATACACGGTGTTAGGCTCTTAGTGACTTGAAACCTCCTTTCCATGCATGGCTGCAAAATGTGCAAGCATTATGATGTCACGCGCGCAGCTCAGATCCCTGTGCGCCTTGTAGAAAAAGAGAAAAAACATTAGCCAAGCATGCTTAATACATTGCCTTCTCACATATCATTGGACAGGCTTTGGAAAATTATTGCTAATAAAACAAAAACCCCCAGCAAATTAGGCACGGACCAACAGCGGCAAACATGAAGTGGATGCTGCTTATTCACACAACTATGGCAGGTAAACTAAAGCCAACTAGTGACTATATAAGGGTAGCTTGCCATCCTGCCTTCTTTAGTTCAACTTCATTTAACAAAATAATTCAAGAGCACTAATCTCAATTGACCATTTTGCAGGTGACTCATCCGTTTCAAAGGACACAGTTAAAGAGGACGGGAGGGGGAAAAGGCCTGCTAATAACAAATGATAGCTAAAATAACTGAAATCACTGATGAACGTGTTCTAAATTAGCATTTAAGTTTTGTAATATTCTTGTTTTCAATGATTTTGTGTTCAATATAGTTAGTTATTGTTAAATTTTATGATCAGATGTAAAACTTAGAAATTTAATTCAAAATCAGACACAATAACACAGCATATACCTTGGGAAAACCCTCCACTTGAGGGAGAAAAACCTAGCAACAAAGATCTCTCTTATATATATAAATAATGGCGACAATTTTATTTACAATGAGACCAATCGCAAGGCCAGTATTCAGCACCTACACTAGATGCAATGACAGATAATGATCTGCACTTCCTTGATATCTAAATTTTTCCCTGAAGAAATTTGCAATCTGCTCTTGTTGAAATTTGCACTTGAATGAAGGAATGAATCAAACTTGCTTGATCATTAAAGGAGTGAAATGATCTTCTATATATACATATTGATAGAGAGGTTGCACCTCTTCAAGAGATAGGTTGGCCATCCTACAAAATATAATTACAAAGATAGGAGGTCGACCTCCAATAAGAAATGCCTTTTCTATTTAGGACACGACCAATAGAGAGAAAGTTAGCACACATAGAAACTAGTGCCAATCAAATTAAATCGCACCTCTTTATAGATAGAGGACTCTATAAATTAAATAGCTCTCTTGCTATTATTTAATTTATTTAATCAACAATAAATAATAGGCTGGAAGAATGCGACTGAAGCTGAATGTTATCATCAACACTCCCTCTCAAGTAGGGAGTAGACTTCTAGCTGCATAGGACATATCATCTCAACATGATGTCCATCACATTGGCTACAACCAAATGTGAAAGGAAGAATATCACCTCAATGTGATATTAGATATCGCCTCAACACGATATCAACTATAATGGCTACAACCATACTATGGTGTATACAAGTATTCATCACTTGCGTGATGTTGTCACCTCAACATGACATTCACAAGTACAAGATGTGTCATCGAGTCACACACATGAGATCCACCATGACTAGGGCTCAAAGGGTGGAAACAAGGGCTTTCACCTCAAATGTCAAAGAGAAATGCATTAAACAAGGGATTTCACCTCGAACTTCTCTCTCAGAGAAGAGCTCATTAAAGAAGGCTCACTGATACTGAGACTCTTACTCAGTCAAGGCTAGATTTTCCACCATACCAAGCTTTTCTCGAAAGTATACAAACTTTATCCTAGAGAGAGACTTGGTGAGAATATCCGTTGTCAGCTCATCAATACTGGTGTACCTCAACTGTACAGCCTTCCATAGTACCATATCCCTAATGTAGTGGTACTTGATCTCAACATGCTTTGTTCTATCATAAAACATAGGATTGATAGAAAGCTTCACACAACTCTGATTATCACAATGAATGATAGTAGGCTCCATTGATTTTCCAAACAATCCTGCAAGGAGCTTACAAAGTCATATTGCTTCCTGAGTTGCCATACAAGCTGCATTATACTCTGCCTCTGCTATACTTAATGCTACAGATGACTGCTTCCTAGTGCACTAGGAAATCATAGCAGAAACCAAACTGAAGCAACAACCAGAGGTGTTCTTCTGATCTGTGACACATCCTGCCCAATCAGAATCAATGAACCATGTAACTCCAAGTCTGCATCTGAAGAATACCTCAACCCATATCCGATTGTGCCATGCAAGTATCTTAGGATATGTTTAGCTGCAACAAGATGTATCTATCTTGGATCACACATAAACTGGCTAAGTGCACTCACTACATAGAAAATATTAGGTCTAGTGTTAACTAGATACATCAAGGATCCAATCAACTATTTGTACAATGTAGGATCTGTAACGCCTGAAAATGAAACAAGCTTTTGCACAATAGACAACAAGGAAGATTTGATTAGAAGCACACATGCAATACAATACTAAATCTAGAATGCAAATTCATACGTTAAGCAACAAAGAACATGGGAAAGTCAAAACGTAATTAAAAACTAGAACAATCTCACCAATTTTCAAATGTATTTCCATGATTCATCTTGATTGCCCTTCTCCATTTTGCTTGTGTAGTATAATTGCCCTCAGATTTTCAAGTTTTTGCAAGTATAGCCTAAGATAGTGATTAGCAAAATATCGAAGATTCAAGAAAAAAGTGCTCTCAAAAGTTATCAAATTTGCGAGAGAGATTGGAATGAATAATGACAAATCAATTTATAGAAAATTGATTATTCGAACGACAGGTCAAGATCGAAATATCAACAGACGATTGAGATTGACTGATTAGTCATGCATTCTGTTAACTGACAGTGACGACATGAGTGATTCGAATTAGAAATAGAATTAAAGATTAAATAAATGATTTAATCTTCAGTTCGGCATTCGAAAACATTAGAAATATCTTTGCATGACAAAGATGAAGATTGATTAAAGCAACTGTTCGAATGCACACAACACTTAATTAATTAAATAAGAATATTTAATTAATCCGCATGTACACGCAATTGAGTTAGAAGTGGACGATTGCATGATTAGACGAAGAGATTACTCAAAGACGCCACTCAGACATTAAATCAATAGTTAACTGAACGATTAAAATAGATGTCGAGTTGAGTAAAAGTGAATATTTAGATAACTCACATAATTATCTAAAATATAGAAGAATGCTTAAAATAGAATTAATGAATTAAATAATTCATTTAATTCAAGACTCGATATTTGAAAGATAATTAAATAAATAAGATTTATTTAATTAAATGACGAAGGGGATTTTAAATGAATAATTAAATAAATAATGACTTTATTTAATTATAGTTGAAGTGCGATGAAGAATAAATTAAATAAGAATTTATTTAATTTGACAAAATGGATAAGGTTAATTAGTAAGATAATTAAATAACAAGCGTTTATTTAATTAATTAGATAGAATAAAGAAAAGTGTGAATTAATTAAATAATTAAGATTATTTAATTAATAGAAGAATTAATAGAAGATGAATTAATTAAATAATTGACATTATTTAATCAATAGAAGAATTAATGTTAAGATGAATAATTAAATAATTGACATTATTTAATCATGACCATGAATTATGAAGAATATGGAAGTCGCAGGCTTAAACCAGATTTCGGTGTCTACATTTGCCCCTCTTTGATACAATGTCTTTTAGGCATTGTGTCAAAGAAAGTCGATGAAAATATGCCCCAGTCATGCTAGGTATACCAAATGGGGACGTATGGACTGTTGTACTCTATGTAGACGTGCTAGATGGGATAGTTGTGCTAACCTGAGGTATAGTAGTACTAATAGTCGTGGTATTTGTCCCTTGTGTAGGTTGAGTTTGTAAGGTGCTAATGTCAAATCTTGGAGGTAAGGTAGCACCTTCAGCTAGCAATTTTCCTAAGAACCATTGACGATCATTTGCTAGGTACTCATCTACAAAAGAGGCAAACTCAGGGTCCTGTGTGGCAGCCTCTATGTCTTCAGTTGTAACATGTCCTTGAGTGTTTCTAGTGGTGAATTTGTCTAATAGAGTTTTATGAGGTCTTGAAGAAAATGGATTGATGAACTCGTTTGGGTTCGACATGTTTTCTCTCTCTCTCTTCTCTTAGACCTAGTTTCAACCATGTAAGACAAGCTCAATATGCGGGAAATGCAAGACTATATCTAGAAACTATATGACTCTAGTCTATGTTTTTGGGGTTTTCTTATGCAAATAATGAATGTTCTAGGATGACACTAGTCTAGACTCTAAAGATGCAAAGTCTAAGCAAGACCCTAAAGTGATCAACTCTATAAACCCAAGATGAAGGGACCAACTGCCTAAAGTCAAACCAAGGTGTCAATTTAGTTAAGTCAAGGAACCAATGTAGGACGAAGATCAAAGACAAGTTGAGTTTCCTAACTAGACTGATGAGCTAGGATGACTCTCTATAGGACAAAGTTATAAGATGATAAGACTAGGTTCAATGACAGATTTCGTTGACACTATGACCTTTCTAGAGTATAGATGGTGGACTACTCCTAAAGTTTGTAAAAGTGACCTTTCTAGAAGTCTAATGCAAGAGGATATATACCCTAAGATGAAGGTAAACTCTAACTGAAGACAACTATGGTAATGACTAAATGAACCTAAAGGATGCAAAATTGAGCAAATCATTTCGAGTTTCTGTTTCAAAGACTGTTTGTGTGAAGACCACTAAAACTGGTATAACCGTGTTGACTGGACAGTGACTGTAAATTTTTTTTTTCTGGTAATCAGACAGATGCGTCATTTAATTTTCAGTTGCAGCTCAAAATTAACAGTTGCGGTTCAAACTGACAGATGCGACTCAGAATATACCATAGGCGACTCAAATTGACAGTTGTGACTCAAAATATAACACATGCGGTTTCCCGAAAGCAGATGTGAGCCAAACTGACAGATGCGACTCAAGATTAACAGATGCGACTCAGGATTTACAGTTGCGACTCAAAAATAACATATGCGACTCTAAAAATCAGATGCGTGTTTCTAGTGAACAATTGTGACTCTTTGTGAATTTTCAGTGACATGAAATTTAAACTAACTCCATTTTTTGTGATCAAATTCTGACAATCAAAGACAATCGTAAGACAAAGTGTTTTCAGTTTCAATTTTGAACTCAAAGAACGTTTAAAGTGATAACAGACAAGCACATCCTAATAGGCCAAAGGCCTAGGGTTTGTATACTTGGTATAGCTCACCGAAATACCCCGGATTGGTGATGAACACCTTTCCTTCTCGAGAGTGGATAGCTTAGGAATTTGGTGGCATTGGCTCCCCTCCACGGCTCATTAACGTCTTTCGAGCACACCAATTCTAAATTCTTTGGGCAATGACCTCCCAAGAACTGCTATCTCTACTCAAGGGGATCAGTAGTGAGTATCTTCGGGCATGATACTATACCCTGCACTGATACCAAGCAACGGCCACAAATAGGTTGGTCTCTACAACAAAGGGTATTTATTTTGGGCATTCTGTTCGTGGGGAGTGATCCATACGGCGCGAGTCCCCTTTCGGATCCATCTCATCGGAACCACACTCGTGATTCTCGGGGTTTCCCCAAGAACCCACTTTTATATACCAGCTGGAAGTCCCTCGGGTTTAGGGTGCTACCGGTCTGAGTCGTCCTGGGGTGAGTACTTTTTCCCACCAGAACAGGCCCAAGTTCTAGAGTTGGTAACCATTTCTCTTACACCCAAGATCGCACGGATGTGCAAGGGGAGAGGATACTTCTATATACCAAATCGTAAGGGTAACCAGACTTGTGCTTTCGCACCAAACACAGTAGACACTTGTTAATTTTAACCAAATGAAAGATTTGCTATGCTACCAAACAATCTGTTTCAAAATTTAATTAGGGTCTTCGACAAGCGTCCTGCAGAAGATATCATTAGTAATTTTCAATTTTGTCTTCGTCAATCGTCCTACAAAAGCTTGTTAACTCCAAATGGCCACACACTGAAAATCAAATATCAGTAACACAAAAATCAATTAAAAATTCCAGATTGCCGAAAGCAGAAATAATTTTTTTACCAGTCAATTGCGTCATTTCATTACCAGTCAGATGCGTCGTTCCTTTTTCAGTTGCGGCTCGGGATACCAGTTGCGGTTTAGGAATTGTCAGATGCGTCGTTTCTCTGTCAGATGTGGTTCATAAAACCAATTGCGGTGCAGAAACTTCACATGCGGTTCATAAAAGTCAATTGCAGTGCAGAAACTTCACATGCGTCGTTCCATACGAAAAATTTGAAAAAAAAAAAAAATTAAAAGATCTACGGATTCGCGAAGATGGTGTCTTCACGTCGGGTTCACCAAAATGTAACGCTGAAAATGAAACAAGCTTTTGCACAATAGACAACAAGGAAGATTTGATTAGAAGCACACATGCAATACAATACTAAATCTAGAATGCAAATTCATACGTTAAGCAACAAAGAACATGGGAAAGTCAAAACGTAATTAAAAACTAGAACAATCTCACCAATTTTCAAACATATTTCCATGATTCATCTCGATTGCCATTCTCTATTTTGCTTGTGTAGTATAATTGCCCTCAGATTTTTAAGTTTGTGCAAGTATAGCCTAAGATAGTGATTAGCAAAATATCGAATATTCAAGACAAAAGTGCTCTCAAAAGTTATCAAATTTGCGAGAGAGATTGGAATGAAGAATGACAAATCAATTTATAGAAAATTGATTATTCGAACAACAGGTCAAGATTGAAAGATCAACGAACAATTGAGATTGGCTGATTAGTCATGCATTCTGTTAACTGACAGTGATGACATGAGTGATTCAAATTAGAAATAGAATTAAAGATTAAATAAATGATTTAATCTTCAGTTCAGCATTCGAAAACATTAGAAATATCTTTGCATGACAAAGATGAAGATTGATTAAAGCAACTCTCTGTTTGAATGCACGCACAACACTTAATTAATTAAATAAGAATATTTAATTAATCTGCATGTACACGCAATTGAGTTAGAAGTGGACGATTGCATGATTAGACGAAGAGATTACTTGAAGACGCCACTCAGACATTAAATCAATAGTTAACTAAACGATTAAAATAGATGTCGAATTGAGTAAAAGTGAATATTTAGATAACTCACATAATTATCTAAAATATAGAAGAATGCGTTAAAATAGAATTAATGAATTAAATAATTCATTTAATTCAAGACTCGATATTCGAAAGATAATTAAATAAATAAGATTTATTTAATTAAATGATGAAGGGGATTTTAAATGAATAATTAAATAAATTAAATAAGAATTTATTTAATTTGACAAAACGGATAAGGTTAATTAGTAAGATAATTAAATAACAAGCGTTTATTTAATTAATTAGATAGAATAAAGAAAAGTGTGAATTAATTAAATAATTAAGATTATTTAATTAATAGAAGAATTAGTAGAAGATGAATTAATTAAATAATTGACATTATTTAATTAATAGAAGAATTAATGTTAAGATGAATAATTAAATAATTGACATTATTTAATCATGACCATGAATTATGAAGAATATGGAAGTCGCAGGCTTAAACCAGATTTCGGTGTCTACAGGATCCACCAAATCTGAACTAGTTGCAGCCTCCTTCAATTTTTGTAGATTGGTCTCCATGGGTGTAGACATGGATTTGCAATCCATCATACCAAACCTCTTAAGTACATCAATGGTGTACTTCCCTTGACTCAGAATCATCTCATCTGGTTTCTACCAGACTTCTAAGCCAAGGAAGTAATGCATGAGCCCAAGGTCCTTCATCTCAAATTTAGAAGCCAACTCCTTTTTACACTTGAGAATCAGGTGTTCTTCTCCAGTAAGGATCAACTCATCAACATATAAAACCAAAATCAATGCTTCACCATCAATTACCTTAAAGTAGAGATTAGAGTCAACATCATTCTTCAAGAAGCCCAAACTTGATAGGCAACGATCAATCCTTTCATACCATGCATGGGGAGCCTACTTAAGACCATACAAAGCCTTCTTCAGCTTGTAAACATGAGACTCCTTCCCATGTACCTCGAACCCATTAGGTTTCTCAATATAAAATTCTTCCTTGATCACACCATTTAGAAATGTTGTCTTTACATCCATCTGGTGAATTTTCCATCCTCTAGATGCAACAATAGCAATGATGGTTCTGACAGAAGTATAGCAAGCAACATGAGCAAATGTTTCTTTGTAATCAACTCCCTCTTTCTGTGAAAACCTACGAGCCACGAATCTTGCCTTAGTGCACACCTCTGGTATAGTAGAGAGTTTAGGGTAGACCTCCTCAACCTTATAGTAGATTACTCTATTCTGAATAGGTTTGTGGAGCTACCAATATCAAATCCAAATGATTGTCTTGTGCAATTATGATCTCAGCAGCTACAAAGGTCTTTCAAGGATTTAACACTTGGCCTTGCAACACTGCAACCTTCAATTCTTCTCGGTGAGTCAAAAAACTCCCTCTTGATCCCTACTTCAGAGATTGCAAAGAAGATTTTTGGAAGAGAACTCCCTCTAGCCACCAACTTAGCCTCATGGCTACAAGTTGTGAATTCACGCTTGATCGTTTCTTTGGTCGGCATGACTTCCTCACAAGATGCCTCAAGATTTTCATCACTAAACAATCTCTCATCATCTTCTTGCTCCTAGAACTATCCTGAAAGCATTTTAGAGAGAGATTACTAATAGTTTATAACTATCCAAGGAAATATCAATGCTAGAATCATACAAGGTTTACTATCTCAAGTTATAGCATGAATACATAAGAATTTATGAACAATATTAAAACATAAATAAATAAATCAACCTAAAGATAAATATATCAAAAGATCACAATGAAGGGATAAAGAAACTTATCTTTATTTGATTTTGATATAACTCTTTCTTCCATCTTTTACTCCTCTCAAGAGTGCTAAACTCAACACAACAAAAAATAATTTGCACAATTATAGATTTCTTGAATGCATTATGCAATTAGCATGTAGAACCAACTCTCTCCAAGATTTTGAGGCTCTATCACAATTCATGCATTAGAGAATGATATCGATGTGACCAGCTAATCACCATCAAAATTTCAATTCTCTTTTTATTTTAGAGTCACTCTCATAAATCTTCATAAACAGCATGAAATAACTTGCAATAAATGAAATCTTCAAAGGATCTTATGTTAGAGAACACAATTCAAGAGAAACCACTATCTCTCTTTACTAATTACAAGATGCAACTAAATGATATAACTTATCAAACAAAGAATACTTATCTCTTTACATATTCTGATGGATGCAAATACCAGACGTAGTAAGATACGCTGCTCTTGTGCACGGATCAACACACAACCTTCACAGCTTGAACACAGGCCCTTGGCAAGGTTAAATTTGAACATGGTCTTTGACCGTTCAAATTTATGATGCACTCCATTTCCTATGAATGAAGCTCATCCGACTTGACCTCCTTAGACATGGCCTCCATCTTTAGCTCGGACTCTTTCAAAGGTTTGGTGGGTTGTAGGTTAGCAAGGTTGCAGTCCTTCTCTTCATCAAGGTACCTGATGAAAATGATAAGGCAGACGTAGAGGTGAACACAATAGTAGTTGCTGACACTGCCAAGCCTACCCTTTGAGATCCTCCAAAAGGCTCCCAAAAAAAAAATCGACTCCCCAAAATGACAATGTTGAGGCCGAGATGCTCGACCTCCAAGTAGAAGCACTCCTTCAAGTCATGGTCCTTAACGATATGGAACTTAAATGGAATATGCACATCAACCAATGGCTATGTCAGATCAGTCAGCCTTAGTGGAGGTGAGATTTGCATTTTTTTCCTCCACATGTAATTCACCACTACCCAGTTCACTGCGAATGCCGGTTCTTCACTCAGATCCACGATATGCCAATCTTCTTATGCCACTGCTACTGGCATTAATGAAAAAGGAATTTTGCTTACGAAAAAGACAAAATTACATAGATGGAAATGTGGATCATGGTTTCCATCAGGATGGGCTCACGCCTTAATTAATCTACTGACTCCTTCCTCGAGACTGCTCCATCATGTGATCCAAGGTGACACATATTCTCTATACCAAAGTTGTAGGTGATGTGGACTCTCCGTCAGGGTGCACGAGTTGATTCTCCAAACCGAATTGACACGAATTCTTCTTCGCCGTCACTCTGTATGTATAGCAATCCCTAAGTTTAGAATCCATGCAATTTGTAATGCATCGTCCCCTATTGGATGTCATATGAAGATGACACAAAATTTTCTTGACCACAGGCTTCTTCAACTCCTTCGACTCTCAATGGTGAATTGACTGCTTCTTCAATTCCTTTTAATCAACTATGATTTCCTTCAACACTATTTGAATTTTCTTCTAATCAGATCTTGCAACAACCCACTCTGATACCATGTTAAATTTTATGATCAGATGTAAAACTCAGAAATTTAATTCAAAATCAAACACAATAACACATCATATACCTTGGGAAAACCCTCCATTTGAGGGAGAAAAACCCAGCAACAAAGATCTCTCTTATATATATAAATAATGGCAACAATTTTCTATACAATGAGTCCAATCACAAGGTCAATATTCAACACCTACACTAGATGCAATGACAGATAATTATATGCACTTCCTTGATATCTAAATATGTCCTTGAAGAAATTTGCAATTTGCTCTTGATGAAATTCGCACTTGAATGAAGGAATGATTCAAACTTTCTTGATCATTAAAGGAGTGAAATGATCTTCTATATATACATATTAATAGAGAGGTCGCACCTCTTCAAGAGATAGGTCAGCCATCATACAAAATATAATTACAAAGATAGGAGGTCAACCTCCAATAAGAAATGCCTTTTCTATTTAGGACACAACCAATAGAGAGAAAGTCGACACACATAGAAACTAGTGCCAATCAAATTAAATCGCACCACTTTATAGATAGAGGGCTCTATAAATTAAATAGCTCTCTAGCTATTATTTAATTTATTTAATCAACAATAAATAATAGGCTGGAAGAATGCAATTGAAGTTGAATGTTACCATCAACAGTTATCTACTTATGTTAGTTTTGTTTTCTGTGTGTTGCCATGTTGTTTGGATAGTTACCTTATGGAAAGATTATATAAAAGTCATATTGTAATGCTTTTAATTTCATTGTTGAATGATTAGTATCTCAAAAATTTAGTACTATGAGTATTATGTATTATTCCAACTGTTGTGTTGATTTTAGGATAAATATTTGGTGTTCTTATAGAGGATATGGACTTTAATGTTTATACTTGGGTTGAAGCATAATATAATGGATTCTATTTTATCATAATATGAATTTCTTATTATTCATGCTTCTCGTGATGGACAATTAGTGTCTTGTGTTCAAGAAGGTGGTCACTTGATGGATGTTTCAGATTTCCTTGTTGAGCTTGCAAACACTAAGGGGTTAGTTGAAGCTGCCTCATATTCCATCCCTAATAGTTAGTTTTTTTTTGAAGTGTCTTATTTTTTTTAATGTAAATATTAAATGGGAGAACACCAGCATTAGGTTTCTTATTCACCATGCATATCTCAAGGTCTAATCCAACTTAATTAATTATACCTCATTAGTTGCATCTAAAAAGAGTTTATGGAGTGAGGAAAATAAGATATCTATTTGAGGATTAAGACAGGTAATTATTTTACTAAATTCAATGTTAACTAGTAGTATTATTATAATGAGGCATGAATGAATGTGCTATATAGAAGAATTAGATAATCTTCTATTATTAATGGCTATAGGATACAATTAGTGCTTCATGAAGGAGTCATTTGGAGTAACATACATCAAATAGAGTAATGGAAGTAACATATTCTTGTCAAGGATATATAATCTATTTTGGAAAACTTTATATCAAAATTTTCAAAATTCATACTGTGGTATTTGAGGACCTCATTGAGGCACATGGTGCTACTTTTTGGTTATTTTTTGGTTTAATTTTATATGCTGATGGATTGATATTTAGGTATCATACATTGTTTCTCATAGGGATATTCTTTTTTCTCATCCAATATTGGAAGTGATGATCTTTACCTTATTTTAATAGAGAAATAGTCTCTAAGAATGCATTATAATCATTGATTGTTCCTAAATAATATATTTGGTGATGATTTTTTAAAAGGTTTATCAAATCATGTATGAATTTCACTCTTATTCTTCTCATTTCTTTTATACAAATTTCTTATATTTCATGCTTCTTGTGATGCACAGTTAGAGTCTTCTACTTAGGATGGTAGTCACGTGATGGATGTTTCAAGTTTCCCTGTTGAGCTTGAAAACAATAAGGGATTAGTTGAAGTTGCCTCATATTCTATCCCTAATAGTTAGTTCATTTTTTTGAAGTGTCTTATGTTTTTTTAATGTAAATAATAAATGGGAGAACACTAGGATTAGGTTTCTTATTCACCATGCGTATCTTAAGGTCTAATCCAACTTAATTATTTATACCTCATTAGTTGCATTTAAAAAGAGTTTGCAGAGTGAGGAAAATAAGATATCTATTTGAGGATTAAGACATAGGTAATTATTTTACTAAATTCAATGTTAACTAGTAGTATTATTATAATGAGGCATGAATGAATGTGTTATATAGAAGAATTAGATAATCTTCTATTATTAATGGCTATAGGATACAATTAGTGCTTCATGAAGGAATCCTTTGGATTAACATGCATCAGCTGGAGTAATGGAAGTAACATATTCTTATCAAGGATATATAATCTATTTTGGAAAACATTATATCAAAGTTTTCAAAATTCATATTGTGGTATTTGAGGACCTCATTGAGGCACATGGTGCTACTTTTTGGTTTTTTTTTGGTTTAATTTTTATATGTTGATAGATTGATATTTAGCTATCATACATTGTTTCTCATATGGATATTCTTTTTTCTCATCCAAGATTGGATAGTGATGATATTTCCTTTGTTTTAATAGAGAACTAGACTCTAAGAATGCATTATAACCATTGATTGTTCCTAAATAATATATTTGGTGATGAGTTTTTAAAATTTTTATCAAATCATATCGGAATTTCACTCTTATTCTTCTCATTTCTTTTATACAAATTTCTTATATTTCATGCTTCTCGTGATGCACAGTTAGAATCCTCTTATTAGGTTGGTAGTCACATGATGGATGTTTCAAGTTTCCTTGTTGAGCTTGCAAACACTAAGGGGTTAGTTGAAGATTCCTCATATTCTATCCCTAATAGTTAGTTCATTTTTTTCATGTGTCTTATGTTTTTTTAATGTAAATAATAAATGGGAGAACACTAGGATTAGGTTTCTTATTCACCATGCATATCTTAAGGTCTAATCCAACTTAATTATTTATACCTAATTAGTTGCATTCCAAAAGAGTTTGTGGAGTGAGGAAAATAAGATGTCTATTTGAGGATTTGGATAGATGTAATAATTTTACTATTCAATGGTAACTAGTAATTTTATTGTAATGAGGCACGAATTAATGCATTAAATAGAGGACCTAGAGAATCTTCTATTATTAATGGCTATAAGATACTAAAGTTATTTTTGTAAAAATTAGTCAATTTCCTCATTCTTCCACCAGTCTTGTTTCTATCTTATCTCGTCTCATCTAGTTTCATCATTTGATCAAAATAAAAATCATTTAATCTTAATCACCCATTTCACATTCGACTTTCTATAAATGATGTTTGTCACTATCATTTTAATGATCCAGTTTATCTAGAGAATATAGGTTGACATGCTATTGAGAAGAAAATGATATTTTGCTAGTCATAGGGTAATATTTGTATACTCAACTGAGGGAAAAAAATTCACAGCAAAATAGAGAAGTATATTGGAGGTCATTCAATGGAAATGTGAAGATTAGGGTAAGATTGTTCTTTGTTATTTCCTTTCATGCACTTCTTTGTTCTACATTATTAGATTAGAAATTTTAGGTTTATTTATTGTGCTTAATAACCTTAATCCTAATTTTCCTAATTACATGGACTTTATCGTTTATACTTGGGTTGACGCATAATACAATGGTTTCTTTTTCATCATTATAAAAATTTCTTATATTTCATGTTTCTTTTGATGAAGAATTAGAGTCTTGTGTTCAAGGTGGTGGTCACTTTATGAATGTTTCAAGTTTCCTTGTTGAGCTTGCAAACACTAAGTGGTTAGTTGAAGCTAAATCATATTCTATACCTAATAGTTAATTCATTTTTTCAAAGTGTCTTATGTTTTCTAATGTAAATAATAAATGGGAGGACACTAGGATTAGGTTTCTTATTCACAATGCATGTCTTAAGTTCTAAACAACTTAATTATTTATACCTCATTAGTTTCATTTCAAAAGAGTTTGTGGAGTGAGGAAAATAGGATGTCTATTTGAGGTTTGAGATATATGTAGTTATTTTACTATTCAATGGTAACTAGTAATATTATTGTAATGAGGCATGAATGAATGTGTAATATAGAAGAATTAGATCATATTCTATTATTGATGGTTATAAGATACAATTAGTGCTCCATTGAGTCCTTTGGAGTAACATATACCAACTCAAGTGATTGAAGTAACATATTCTTGTCAAGGATATATAATCTATTTTTGGAGAACATTATATCAATGCTTTCAAAATTTGTACCACGGTATTTGAGGACCTTATTGAGGCACATGGTGTTAATTTTTGGTTATTTCATTGGTTTAGCTTTATACACTGATGATTTGATATTTAGGCATCATACATTGTTTCTTGTAGGTATATTCTTTTTTTCCCTACAAGATTGAAATGCGATGATATATCCTTTATTTGAATAGACAAATAGACACTAAGAATGAATTATAATGATTGATTGTTCTTAAATAATAAATTTGGTGATGATTTTTTAAAATGTTTATCAAATAATATATGATTGTCACTCTTATTCTTCTCATTTCTTCTACTCTTCTTCTCTTGTTATTTCCCTTCTATGAGTTGTGCATACATGAGAATTCTTTTTAGAATTTTCATAGATTGGTTTCTACTTAAATCTTCTCATGTGGTTAATGGGCTGATGCAAGAAGTTGGGTACACAAAAAGCTCAAAAAGGGGAAATGTTTTTACTATTTTTCAGAATTTGTCACACTTGGACTAAAAATTTGAGGCACTTACAGAATGAATTTTAAAAAAAGTTAGTAATATGAAATCTAGAATTTTGAATCTAGTTTCTAAATATGTAAATTATTAAAATACCTAGATTATATAAATTAAATTTTGATATGGATCTATAAAAACCACTTTTAAAAGTCCATGTTTTTTTACCATACCAAGCAGGTGTACGGACAACACTTTTTGACCAAAATAAAATTATTTTGCTAATTCCTTTTGGAAAAAGAGAGCTAACAACATGAAGTTTGATGTGGAATTTTTTTTGTAATTTTTTGTAGAATTAGTTTTTTTATTAAATTTTTATTGGACTTAATTGATGTTTTTTAAAATGAACGTGTAAGGACAACATAATTGGACCTAAACAAAACATTTTTTGACTCTTTTTTTTTTCATTGTGTAGAGAATTATCTGAATTTTGACGCCATATAAATTTTTTTTTACAAGAAACATAACCAATAAAAAGTTATTAAAAAACTAAAAAAACCTGATATTTCAAGTTTAAGGACTAGTTTACTTAGAAATTAATTAAAAAATAGAAAAAATAATCCAATCTTAACAAAAGTTATATATTTAGAAAGTATAAATTGTATTATGTAATTGGTTTTAATTTGATAGATTCATTCAGAAAAAAAAAGTCCATAAGCTATCTTGTCAAAGTTGGACATTCTTCTTCAATCTGTCTTAGTTTTTTAGTTGCAGGTCAAACGCTCAAGCTCAGATTGCCAAGCCTTTCCCAAGCCTAAAACCAAGGCTAGATGTGGTGTGGAAATACATTTTTAAATAACCCGTACGCGTTGTAGAAACGTGTTACCCATTGACCCGTTGGGAAAACGGAACGCGTACGCGTTATGAAACCCGTATGCATTTCTTAAACATAACGCGTACGCATTTCTAATATAGTCGTTTTTCCCTAATTTGGAAAATATTGGTAAAAAATGATTTTCCTGCAACAATCATTTTCTGTAGTACAGTCTGAAAGTGTCATTTTCTACATTTTTTATTGCAAATTTGTCTTGTGCAGGGCATATTCTATTCAAATTGTTGGAAAAGACAAAGTGCAGGTTGAATTTTCTGAAGTGGAATCAAGTGCAAGAACTTTTTACAAGAAGATTTGCAAAAAGTGAATCTTTGGATGTACTCGTGATGTTTTTGTACTTCAAAGTTTATAGAAAAAATGATCTTCATAGTACATAGTTTAATTTGAATATTTGAAAGAGGTGGCAATTTGAAAATAAGTTTCTTGAATTATTGTTTTTGTCATCAAAGAGGGTTTGGTAACAATGGGTGATAAGCAAAGACAAAAAAAAAGATGTAGAAAGTTAATGACACCTGAAGAAATTCAAGCAAATAAAGATAAGGAGGCAAAATGATAAAGGGAAAGGAGAGAAATGATTCATCAAATGAAAGATTTGGAAGCATCTAGTTCCAATAATGTTGAAGAGGAAGCCATGAATGATGAAATGAATGTAGATGATGCAAATGTGGAGATGGTGAATATGGAAGAAAATGCAATTATGGAGACAAACCCAACTGTGCCTTCAACTTCAACTTTGAATGATATGCATACAACTTCAGGTGTTTCTTCAAATCCACCTCCCAATGATATGGAAAATTCACCTATTTAAACAATCTATCCAAGTATGTGTTCAAACCCAAGTTTTCATAATATTGATATTGCTTGTTTAGATGAAGTTGGATACACCATTGATGAGATCAATAATATTAGGGTTGAAACAATGCAAAAATAAGAAAATGATGAAATTATATCTTATGAGAATGTAAATGAGAATGAAATCCCTAATATTGATGAAAATGAGTATGAAATCCCTTTTACATTTGAAAATGAAAATGAAACCCCTTGTGTGAATGAAAATGAAACTCCATCTATGGATGAAGGTGAAAATTTTTTATTTACAATTGAAACGGATGTGCTAGATAACCTTCATGGTAGAGTTTCTTCAAGACAAATTAAAAATTATGGAAATAAAATATATAAAATGTTTTTTTATAGAAATAAATTAGGATTCCAATGTCAACTCATGGTGCAATTGATGATAATGTTGAAAATGAGAAAAGTGATGAAAAAATTAGGTGTTTTTGTAAAACCAGAAAAGAAAGATGATTCAGTAGAACAAGTCATATCTAGTGTTGCTAATGCTATTAATGTTATTGGTAAAAAAGGTCGATCAAAAGTTAAGAATGTGGCTCGTCGTGCAATAACAACTGCTCTAGTTGATAAAGTAGCTTCAAATAAAAGAATGTTAAGTAAGATTAGTAAATGTATAGACTTAAATCCTAGAACTTTAATAAGAGCTGCTAAAAGAAGAGAAAGTATTGAAAAGGATCCTATTAATCAATGTTGGAGTTTTAGTGGTAGACTCCCAAAATCAGACATGAAATTAACTAATGAAATGAAATCTTTAATCAAAAAATTTTGGCATGATAATACAAGAGTATCACCTAACATTAGAGATGTCTTAAAATTAAGGGTGGGTTCCAAAATCTGTGAACCTCATCCAAAGCATCTCTTAGATATGACTCAAACTGAATTATATAAAAAAAATTTATATGCTTCAATTTTACCATTGAATATTAGCATCAGTCAAAGATCATTCGAAAAGTGTAAACATTTTTATGTTAGAATTAATAAGCAACAAATCTCTTGTTGTTGTAAGAATCATGTACAATTCCATTATTATTATGATATATTTCGATATATACGATGCACTTTTCATGCTAACCAAATTATGCAGGACATTTGTGGTATTAATATGCCACTTGGAAGAATCAAAGATTTTATAGTAGGTTTGTTTTGTAATCCCTCTTTAAATGGAAACTCATTTTTTTTAAAAGCATGCATTTCTGGAGAATGTGATAGATGTAACTTTTCATTGTTAGGAGAATGTATGCATGAAAGTCGACAGTTCAAATGAATTTGGAAAACAATTAGTGGATGTAAAAAAAATCAAAAATATTGAGTATTCTTTAAAAGATGGAAAAACTGGAAAACATGTTGAGATAATTGTGGAAAAAGTTAGTGTGCATGCTTTTATTACTGAATTTAAAGATAAGTTTGTGCCTAAATATGTTCAACACTCTCAGAATGCTCATTGGCTTCATAATCAATTTCATTTATGTAAAAACACATTCCCAGTTGGAACTATGTTGTCAATTGTTGATTTTGCTGAAAATTATACTCTTGCTCCACAAGAAGAAATTCAATTGTAGTATTATAATTCAGTGCAAGTAGCTATATTTGTTCACATTGTTTATAGACATGCTGAAGATAGTACAGAAGATAATAGAATTTTTTTGAGAGAGTACAATTTTTATGTAAGTGATAATCGATTACATTCATCTGAGTTTGTACAATATTGCTTTGATATATTTTATAAAAATTTAAAAGAGAGGAATTCAAATGCTAGAAAACCTCATATGGTCAGATAATTGCACAGGTCAATTCAAAAATGCTAGAATGTTTTATTAGTTATGTAGAGTTCATAAGGAAATATCCAACACATATGGAGTTTTTTTGAAGCTAGTCATGGTAAGGGAGAACACGATGGAGCAGGTGCATGTGTGAAAAGAGCTCTTGCTAGAGAGCAACTAAAATTTGAGGATGCTGCAAAATTTAGAGATGCACGTGCAATTGTAGATTGGTGCAATACCAAATTATCTACAAGAACAAGTGAGAGCTCAATAATTTGACGCTTCATTTGGTTAGTTGAAGAAAATGATATTTTTTCTCGACAAGATTGTGAAACAATTAATGGAACTGCAAAATGGCATTCATTTAAGATTTCAAATGCAAACACATGGACAATATGGACAAGGGCGTTGGCATGTTTTTGTCAATTTTGTATTGTAGATGATTGGAAAGCATGTGAAAATATGGAATGGGTCGAACAATGGCAACAAAGAGCTTTAACGCCTACATCGACACATGTTCAACATGGAACGACAATTGAAGATAATCAAGTGTTCGCATCAAATGATTATGATCATATTTCAGATCTTATACAAGAAGGTACATTATTTATGGAGTTGAATTTTGTTTGTATGCATGTTTATATGTGAGTTAAATATAAGTCACTCATTATTGAATTTTGTATTTATTTTTGCAAGACATGTGTATGTTGTTGTTGCACCTCAAGGGAATGAAGAGCAGATAGAGTACTGGTTGGCTAGATGTGTTGAGAGAAAACATAAGTTGGTACATACTAGAGTGGATGATGACAACTTTGAGTATCCAACTAGTTCAGTGGTTGTTGTTGGCACCTGGCTTTGAAAATATTTGAAGAGAAAGAATGGCTTGCCTGCATTTGAAGATTATGAAAGACACAAGAAGATTATACATTATTTACATTTGATTTTGGCAACCAATATAAAACTAGTTAGATATCAAGGGAGGCCTACTAATAAAGTTTTATGGACACTTTCAATGGATGGTCATGAGACAATCATAGATGCATTACAAAAAAGAGAGGATGCAGATGGTACAATAGAGTAAATAAATATTGGTAAGTATATCTAGTTGTATATATATTTAATTGATATATATATATATATATATATATATATATATATATATATATATGTCTTTAATCATTTCCTAATTAAATTTTTATATCATTTTTTGTTTTAGGTCTCCAAAAATTAGATGCTTTACAAAAAAGAGAGGAGATGCACATATATTACAATGAAATTCGAATCTAGAGGTAGGTAACTATATATAGTTCTAGATACATTTAATTTATACTTTATAATTGATTTCATATCCCCTTAATCCTTTCTCTTAAAACCCCTTAAGTCATCCTCTTATGTACCATTAATCCATCCTCTTGCATCCCCTTAAGTCATTCTATCAACTACCATTAATCCATCCTCTTAGGACCCCATAATCCATATCCACTTGCATCTCCTTAATCCACAATCTTACATCCCTTCAAGTCATTCTATCAACTCCCCTTAATCCAGCCTCTTACATCCCTTCAACTCATTCTATCAACTCCCCTTAATCCACCCTCTTTCATCCCCTTAATCCACCCTCTTACATCCCTTCAAGTCATTCTATCAACTCCCCTTAATCCACCCTCTTGCATCCCCTTAATCCACTCTCTTACATCACTTGAATTCATTTTATCAACTCCCCTTAATCCACCCTCTTACATCCCTTCAAGGCATTCTATCAACTCCCCTTAATCCACCCTCTTGCATCCCCTTAATCCACTCTCTTACATCACTTGAATTCATTTTATCAACTCCCCTTAATCCACCCTCTTACATTCCTTCAAGTCTATCAACTCCCCTTAATCCACCCTCTTACATCCCTTCAAGTCATTCTATCAACTCCCCTTAATCCACCCTCTTGCATCCCCTTCATCCTCTTAGGACCCGTTAAGCCATATCCTAGGGTTCATGAGATGCATCCTCTTAACTCCCCTTAAGGCATTCTCTTAGGACCCCACTTAAGCTATATATCCTCTTAGGTCCCCTTAATCCATCCTATGGCTAACATCATTTGAATTTGTACGGAATTTACTATATATGGTTCTTTTCTTGCATGAATTTTTTACTTAAATTGTATCTACATGCACATATATGTTTCATCATGTTATATAGTTGTATTAAACATCTTGATGTACATTATATATGTTTGTTCGATGTCACTTTTTAAATATCTTGTTCCAATTTTATAGATTATGCATGTTTCATGTCTTCTATTTACCACATTTTATATAATTATTTAATTGTATAGATTATACATTTTATACATACAAGGAGATAGTTTTTTGTTTATTGATTCAAATATTTGCTATGTAATTGGAAAATAGTTAAAATTACTTGCCCTTAATTTATTATGAATATGATTTAAGAAACTATTTAAGGAATGTTTTAATTTGTCACCTAACCATGTGATAAAATATATATATGAAATTTGATTCTAGATAAGAATTTATATAGTGCATGTATTACTTGAAAATTACATAAAATATAAATATAGATATGTATGAATGCATATAATCATGAAAATGAACATAACACAATCTCATAATTGACTGCATATATAATCATCATATTAAAGTCAACTGATATAAATAAACACACATATGATAATAACATGTTCAAAATAAAACTAGGGATCTAGATAGTTCATAAAATTTATATGTCAAGTCCAACACATATATTGAAATAAAACTAGAGATCCGTAGTCCATAAAATATAAAACCATCTAACTTTGAGGCTGATCAATCACATCAAGTCTCCTCTTTGTTCCATGTCGACTAGATGTACCCGCATCATGCTGTAAAAGAGTACAAGAAACTTGAAATTAGATTTAAATTTATTTAGAAATTTTGATATAATTAAACATATTTAAAATTGAAAATATAAACTTTTAGATTAAAAAAAACTAATTAAATATCGAGTAAATATAGTAAAAATGATTTCTAGTATGCATAAATTACCATATGGTCATGTGAATCAACTGGCACATTTTCTTCAATGGGTAGCATAACTGTCTGTTGAAAAGATGCAAATGCCTGATCTACTATATCCTGCATATTCATATAAAGCAAACAATATGTGAAAACCTTGAATATATATATATAAAAGGTTCGTAAAAATTGTATAGGAGATTTAAAGTAAAGTTTACAACCTCGAATGATATGACCTCATGATCACGCACCTGAGATTGCCCATGCATAAATGTTGATGATGTCTCAGGTGCGTAGCTCACCATGGGTATCTCATCAAATCCCTACATATAGATGTACAACATATCGTATAGATCATTCACACATGTTTATGTAAATGAAAAAATTAAATTAGATCTATGATGTGTATTTAATTTAAACTTAACAAACTTTTGAAAGCACGCACCTAAGTTGATGATGTCTCAGGAGCACTCACCACTGTAACTTGTGGTTGGTCAATACTAGGGATAGTATGACCTCCCTGCATCTCTAAGATATAATATATCAATTCACACATGTGTACAAATTCAAATTAAATTAGATATATATATATATCTGCACAAATTATTTAATATATTTTGGTTCAAGTACCTATACAAAAGGTGAGCCCAGATCTACAACACTTGACATATACACACGATGATCATATTGAGTTTTAGGCATCACGTCATCATGCGTCTACACCAAACACAAACTTATTGAATTAATATTATATTATATATATAGTTTGATGTTATTATTTACATGAATTTTTTACATTTCAAACTTGAATTAAATTTAAGGTCAAAAGATGAACATACCTGTGTAGGATGATCCTTAGAATATAGTAAATTTAGGTATGACCCTTTCCTAGATGCATGTGCCTCACCTGAAGTGGATGCCTGAGTATCCCTATAGCCAGAGCCTTAATGCTCTCTATTGGCCACTTCAGTGGCCGCATGTGTAGTCTACTGAGTGAGATGTCCTGAGAGTGAAATCAATGCTCCTAATGTTGATAACATGGTTTGCTATTGAAATGCAACGGGAACACTAGGAGAAGGAGGAGGAACAATAGGAGCAATTGGAGCATGTCGCTGAGGATCGACACATGCTCCTAGTCGATATTGGGGCATGCCACGCCTAGCTCCCTAAAATGACCTCATATCAAAATAGTTGGGTTTTTTACCCAACTCAAACTCAGCCCATAACTTTCTCAAAAAGTATAAGGGAACCTCACTATTGCCATGTGGTGGAGTATCAAACACCATCCACCATCTCTCCCAAAAATGAGCAGCTATCTGTGGGTGCCTACACCATAAAATTGAAATTCATTTTTTTGTGGGTGGTATTGGTTGGTTTGTTTGGGGGTTCACAAAATATTGGCATATGGCTTGTTTAGTAATTTTTAGGTCATTGATTTCTTTATATGACAATCCATCCGCATAGAATTGTCTCATATCTTCTCTCCATTGATGGAACCTATCTAGGTCCACATCGATAGATAAAAAAAATCCACAACAGATGCAAACCGTGTGAGATGTGGACGGACTCTAGTCTCATTTTTATGAGATCTATGTTTCCTTGAATGACAATCAGGTTTGCTCGAATATTCTCTCTTAGTTGATCCTGGTCAACTAGAGGAGGGGGTGGGGGGTTAGGCGGTGGAGAATGTGGAGGTGTGCTGGTGTTTTGTTCATGTGGTTGACTAGGATGTACGTCAGGATCTATAGGTATTTCTTGATTAGGCATGAAATCTTCTAAATTAAATAGTGGATCCATCTGAGCAATGATATGGCAACTGTATGTTAAACAATTAAAAAATATATATCCAAAAACTAATTAAATAATGCACACAATTTGAAATTTATTTAAAAATCACTTTGAACATGCACAAATTCAAAATATATTTCATTTGAAGACCATTCAATTTATAACATTAAAAAATTATATAACATGTACACACATTAAATTGAGTCCAGTGTGGGGTTGTTAATATGAAGGGTACAAATGAAATTATGGGGTTTTATTAAAATTTATTTAACCTCATTCATTATTTTCAACTAATAATAAAGATAAGAATGAAAACTTAATATAAGATGGGTATGTGCAGGATCATCATGGAAAAAATAGGCCCTTAAGTGGCAAAAAAATAAGAAAAATCAGAGTTAGGAAACTTGACGTAAAAATTTGAATAAGTTATCTATATTATTTCAAAAATATGTAACAATAGAATCTATAGAAAATTGAATGTAGTTTATAAACTAATAGGTTTATTTTAAAAAAAAAAATCTATTTGGTGAAAATTTGAAATTTCAATGCAAGTACTTAAATTTTAGGGAAAAAAAAGAAGTAGGTGTCCGACCACCCTAACCACAATAAAATGATAATATTTTTTTATAATATTTTATATATAAGTAGACAACTCATGTCCAGATGTGATGCATATTTTTTTGTAATTTTTTTCCAAGTAAATAATTAATTATGAATTTTTTATTACAACTTTTTAAAAATATAAAAAACTCGTATGTCTGACCACCTTAACTTGGTCAAAACTTCATGAAATTCAATTTTTATTTTTTTAATCCTATAGTATGCAAAGTATAAAATGTGATGCATGTTTTGGATTCAAAAAATGTGATACCTTTTGAAAGCTATAGATTTTCTTCAATCCACCTATCAATCAAGACTTTAATCGTAATTCAAATAGAAAATGAATAATAATTATTTATTAAATTCAAAGTAAAGCATAATTTATATTGATGGAAAGCTGAGAATATCCTTTAAAAACCCTTTTCATTTCATCAAATTTGGGTTAAAAAAAAGTTGTCAGCCAAATACCCATCATATTGCCACGTTTTGGCCCATCATGATCTTACACATACCCAGACATTGAAAGGGACATAGATATATATATGCTAGTGACCTAATTGCAATGTACAAAATATATAAAAAAGATGAGTCAAGCTCTATTCACCAAATTTTGAGAAGTTATTTGATCCCCTTAAGACATTGATTTACGATTTAGGGCGATAGAGTGGTTTTTAAGGGGATCTATGAGTAGTAAGGTCCTAGGAAAAAATGGTCCATGGCTTAAGGCAATAAAATTTGGTGGGTTTCCTAAGGCAACCAAATTTGATTTTAAGGTCCTACAACAAAATTAATGGATGTATTAGTCAAGTATGACATATAATTTAATTAAATCCAATGACATAAATTGATTTATCTAAATTTTCAAATTTCATGATAAAAGACACAAGTTCTCTATAGTGGGACAAAGTAGTTAAGAATAAATTATAAGTTTAACACTAACATTAAAATTTATAATCAAATTCATTTTTTTCAAAGAATACTAAAGATAAGAATGAAAATTTAATAGAATACATTTAAAGGGACACATAGATATATGCTAGTGACCTAATTGAAATGTACAAAAAAAGAAGATGAGATTCAACTCTATTCACCAAATTTTGAGAACTTCTTTGATCCCCTTAAGAAATGTCATTATTAGGACCCCTTAAGACATCAATTTACGATTTAGGGTGATAGGATGGCTTAAGGGAATCTATGCCTAGTAAGGACCTAGGAAAAAATGTTCCATGGATAAAGGGAATAAAATTTTGTGGAGTTGCCTAAGGAAACCAAATTTCATTTTAAGGTCCTACAACAAAATGAATGCTTTTAGGGTTTAGGGTTTAGATTTCAATTATAACTAAGTTACATGAGTTACGATGGATTTTGCAACAATTAGAAATTTTAGATTTCAATTATATATAACTAAGTTGTTGAGTTACGATGGATTTTGAACCTATTTGGACCTCTACACACTCTTGGATGATTTAAAAAGGGAGAGGGGATCTAAAGTGATTTAGACCCAATTTTTTTTGTAATCATATATTTTTTTAAACTTTTCTATGGCATAGACTCTTCCTTCATATTTATATAAATTCTGGACACATGGGTTTTCGAAAAAGAACCTAACTACCACTAAGTGAGGAATCAATTGATCAATGAACAATAAATTTAAATAAACTTAGAAAATAAACCTTGCTACAAGCTATCTTTGATACACTAGTTTAAAGAAAGTACAACATTTAGTTTTCCTAATCTAGAACAATGCCACTACACATGAGAGATAAAATAGGAATTAGATTAAACACACAACCTATAGATCTTATGAATAATATCCTATAAATTAATGTTTGAATATGATCATAATGCATCTTACATTTAATTCACAAAGGATCTTGAATCCAAATAAGATTTGGGTAGAAATCACTCATGCTTCAAATTTTAATTTTAATTTTATTTAATAACATTTATACAACTTGTCTAGCTCTATCCCTATTGCACATAGTCTAGATCAACAAGTATGACTTGCATTTCTATGTTTTTTTAATAATTTTTTACAAGTAAATGAGAAACCCTACCACCTAAACTTAGTGCTTTGAATAAAATACATGTGACATTCTAGGAATAGCTTCAATATATCAACAATTAGGAATAAATTAGATTTCAATTATAACTAAGTTGTTGAGTTACGATGGATTTTGCAACAATTAGGAATTTTATATTTCAATTATATAACTAAGTTGTTAAGTTACAATGGATTTTGTTCACCTATTTGGACCTCTACACACTCTTGGATGATTTAAAAAGGAAGAGGGGATCTAAAGTGATTTAAACCAAAAAAAAATTATAATCATTTTTTGAAACTTTTCTATGGCATAGACTCTTCCTTCATATTTATTTAAATTCTAGACACATGGGTTTTTGAAAAAGAACCTAACTACCACTAAGTGAGGAATCAATTGATCAATTCAATAAATTTAAATAAACTTAGAAAATAAACCTTTGGTTATAGAATTCACTTGCATTTACGAATCATCATATATCAAGTTTCTCAAAAAAGTAATTTGAATTTTCCATTGAAATGTTCATGCTACAAGTTATCATTGATACACTAGTTTACAGAAAGTGTACAACATTTAGTTTTCCTAATCTAGAAAAATGCAACTACACATGAGAGTTAAAATAGGAATTAGATTACACACAAACTATAGATCTTATGAATAATATCCTATAAATTAAGGTCTGAATACGATCATAATGCATCCTTACATTTAATTCACAAAGGATCTCATCCAAATAAGATTTGGGTAGAAATAATTCGCGCTTCACATTTTAATATTTATTTGATTTAATAACTTTTTTAGCTCTATCCATATTGCACATAGTCTAGATTAACAAGTATGACTTGCATTTCTATGTTTTTTTAAGAGAATACATCATACACTATATAAGCTTTAATATAACATTGATATAGAGTGATTTCATGTTCATATCAACTAGCATCATGATATATACATTTATTAAATCAAGCACATAGTTTCACATGAGGTACATTATTTTACTCCATGAGTACACTTTCTCAAGTTAAATTATACAATCATGAAGTTTTCTAAGATAAAATTAGCTATCAAATTTATATTATGTGAATATATATTATAATTAAATCAATAATTTGTTGGTTAATATATATATCTATGCATCGATTGTTTGTACCTCCTTTATTAGTCAATTTTATGAATTTCATTGGTAGTTGCATGGATCACCAATGACATACCAAAGTGTACAGGTAGAACCTATGGACTATAAATTGTGATCCCTAATTTAGGGTTTTACGTAACTTACATTTTAGGGTAAATAGCCTATTTTAGGTTTACGTTTTAGGGTAAATGGGGTTTTAGGTTTACGTTTTAGGGTTTAGGACCAAGGATTAACCTGTGTAAATTAGTTTTTAGGGACCTATGTAAATTTTGTAACCTAGGGTTTTAATTTCTAAGTTAAATGTGTCCAATTTAGGTTTATTTTTTATGGTTTTCAATTTACATTTTAATGTTATTTGTTTCACTTATGTTTTTGATTTTTTAAATGCAATTAAAAACTATAAAAAATTGAACTAAAACACACTAAAGAAACAAAAACTAAATATTAATTACAAAGAAAAAAAAAGATACAAAGCAAAAAAAGGTAGAATTCAACCAACCTGGAGGCCATTGAGGTTGAGTGTGTTGACGGGAGGAGGTGGCAGTCGAAATTTTCACCAAGGAGGAGCTTCAAAACGCATACGCGATCAAGAACCTCTCCTCTCTGGCATGGCTTGAAACAATGAATGAAAATGAAACGCAACAGTTTATTTTTAAAAAATAAATACTTTCACAAAATGCGTACGCGTTTTGAAATGTGTACGTGTTTCATAATGCATACATGTTTCTGATTCACATACCTATAGTTGAGCGCATATGTGTTCGGATTCCACTCGAGTACCCAATCCCTAATGCATACGCGTTTGTTTCGAAAAAAAAATTTAGCCCGAAATTTCCCCTCTTCGTGTACTCAACTTCTTTCTTTCACCCTAATATAGAAATGAAATGTTTAATATATAAAAAATATTTCTTATTTTTAATTTATTTGCTTTAATGATGACCCATTTAACTCCACATGGTTTGGAATAGGTCCGTACTAAGAATATAGGCTAGATCAAGCCAAAATGCTCTAACTAGTAACAAGGTGAATCTATTAGAGTGATGGCTTTCGATAGTCAAATGCAAATGATGTGAAATATAGATATGTGATAGATGTTAATGTGTAGATCCTATATCCTTCTCTGCGAGTTTAGAATCAATAATATGGTAAAATGTGGAACGAAATAGTAAAAATGCTACCTAATGAAATGAAAGAAAGGTACTATTTTTGGTTGATATAGGATTGCTTTACAACTAGGGATGCTCCAGCATCAAGAATACGAAATTGTATTTTGTCTATGAATACCACAATATTTATACAATCTATCAAAATAAATAGAGAAAAATTCACTTCCATTATTAGTCCTCAAACATTTTATTTTTGTTCTAGTCTGCAACTCAACCATTGCTTTAAATTCTTAAAATAAACTAAAAACTTTAGATTTAACCTTTAGTGTAGGAAGTTGTTACGCTACCTTAGCTTCCTTACAAATGAAATATAATATGTGGATTTACCATTTTGGCACCAATTGATGCCACTTGAGCTACCAACATATTGAACGCTTCTAGGTGATCTATGATTCGTCCACCCTCTCCCATTCTCACATAATATAATTTTTTCCTCGAGAAAATATTTTGCACTAAAGATTTCTCTTGATCTACATCTCACCAAGTTTCTTCCATAGTTTTTTTGAAGAGGTCTCTTCATGTATATTGATTAAAATTGAGTCTTCTAAGCACAATATGATCAGACCCTTGGATTTATCATTCATAACATCATATTGAGTAGCCTGAGTAGGATCTATAGGCCATGAAACATTCTCATCAATAACATCTCACAGATTTTGATCTATGAACATATCTTCCATCTTTGGCTTCCACATCTCAAAATTATTTTGAAAAAAAATTTCCCCCTCTATTCTCCCTGATGAACTTATCATTTGAGTATTCTTGCAACAAGATCAAAAAGTATCTTCCTCACAAGCTCCCATTCAAACTAGGATTAGTTCAAAAATACCAACAAACCATAGATGAAACCAAAGGTGATTAGGCTCTTATACCATTTGTAAGGAAGCTAAGGTAGCATAACAACTTCCTACACCAATCCAAAGAGGATAATAATGAAAAAATTTACGTATCTTTAATAGTTATAGAAACTTAAAATGAATAAACATAAATATCATGCATGCCACAACATAGTGATTTACCTAGGGAAAACCCTTTCAGGAGGAAAACCCCACACTCCAAAAGCCACTCAATATATTATTTAGAAATCACAAAGATTACAATATACTTGCATAACAAGCTTCTCATAGGAGTATCACCACCGGAGATCTAGAGAAAAGATGATCACTATCAAACTCTTAGAATACATCACCATCTATAATTGTAGTACAACACCCTCAAAAATTAGGATTACATTCTATGGAAAGATAGGCCAACATAATATCCATCATTAGATGTAAAACCTAATAATTAACAGTCTAGATTTATAATATATCATTTATTTAATGTATGTCAGCCATATTTAGGAGTTTTTTGAAAAAGTTAACATGTTCACATTTAACTCTATGCTACTAGTGTATACGCCTATCAAAGTAACTACGAAATATATGTATAAATCTATATACATATTGATGGAACCTTCAAATTTTGCAAATTTGAAGTTCCCATAATGGAAAATTTTATTTGCGGACTCAATAATGCACTTGAAAAATCTACCCAAGTGATCTACTTTGGATCGTCATAATTCAAAGCTAGTTGACTTTCATGCCAAACCCCTTGGTGAGAATATTTAGTTGACATATGTGAACATGCATTGTCAATTTTCAGCTTCACACGATGAGTTTTGAAAGGGTTTTGAAAAGAAAAGATCGAGGGTTATGGGACTGTTATGTTGTTTACAAACTTTTTGTCTCTTGAAGTGGCCTCCTATTCAAGTTGATATTTCACAGCTAGATGATTTTCATGACAAATGGATTGTTTCCTTGCATTCTCCCCACATTCATATGCTCCCTAGTTTGGTTTTAGAGCCACATGATCATGTTTGATATTTTTTTGAGATCAAAATCAAATGCAGTTTGTTCTGATTTTACATAGATGCATTTCTAGAAATGTTTCAAGGTGGTCAACTTTGATCCTAATATCTCATGAAGAATGATGATTGAAGAAAAAACCCTCTTACACAGATAATTAATGGACCTAAATGATCTAATTTTTCCAGTGGTAGCTTCCCAAGAGGCAATTTGATATTTTTTGAGGAGGTGACTTGGTGAGCCCTAATTGGTTTTGGATAGGTGCAGTTGCAGAAAAGTCTGAGTGAGCTACTTTGACATTGAATATCTTACACGTTGTTATATGTTTCATCAAGTCATTTGTTACACTAATTTCTTGGGTCAAATTTCTACATTTCTATGAATTTTCATGACTTCAGGAGGTCATTTGACTAGTTTTCTAGGGCGATTCTAGAGGCTATTGGTCCTATTTTGACTATTGTGCAAATATGCTAGAAAGTAGATTTTATTGACAACCTGGTTCATTTTTCCACCTCAAATGCATTCAAATGTAGCCTAAGAACAATTCAAGAAAAAAATTGTTTGAAAATGAATTTTGTTTATCCGAGCCCCCATTGGGACCCGACATGTTTTACATAGTTATGAAGTTGTATGTGTTCCAATGTTGAAAATGGAGACATAATAATTGATGTTGTAATTAAAGAACCACAAGAATGCACGGGGATTAGGTTTGGTATCTCAGCTTATGATTCAAATAATGATACTTATATTCCAAGTTGTAGGAGGTTTTTTGCATGAAGCAAATATTGAAATGCTCGCTTTGAATGAGGAGAATACTGATTTACTATGTTCCAATGTTGGTAATGGAGACATAACAAGTGATTCTATCATTAAAGAACCACAAGAATGCATGGGGGTAAGGTTTGGTATCTCAAATTATGCTTCAAATAATGATAATTATATTCCAAGCTGTAGGTGGTTGTTTGGATGAAGCAAATATGGAAATGCTCACTTTGAATGAGGAGAATACTGATTTACTTAATAATAGACAATGTGTTGATACTTGTCAAAATTCAAACCCATGTGTGAATCCCTCAGGTGATGAAATTTTGACGTTCATATTGATACAAAGGAAGACAATATTGACTGTGATTTCCATGGTAAGGGTGATCATAAAGCTTTGGCATTAGGTTGTATTGTGAAATTTTCAAGCCTTATCTTGAAGCATTTCAAATGAAGTTTAGTGATGAAATTTATGAGAAAAATGAGGGACACAAGGATGTTTGTAAAAGAGAACTCCTTCAGCCTATTGTTCATGGTAACCATGAGAAATGGACCCATGGGATAAATTCACAACATTATTTAATTTTTATCTGTTATTTGAAAAGCTATATGGTACTAAAAAGGAAACTCTTTTATTGAGGATACAATTATTCAATTTTCTTGGTAATGTGGCTGCATTATTTTGAGTCGATGGGGAATACATTTTAAAGTGGATGCAATTCAAACCACATAAGTAAATCAGATGTAAATAACTCTCTATTGACAATTCCACTTGGAAATTGGGATTATTTCCTAGCTCTGCGCATAAAAAGGAAGGCTTCAAGGAACAAAGCAATACATATTGAGAGGGATCATGGGGCCATGCAGTGTGTTGACGCAGAGCAGGGGGAACAATCAAAACTGCATAATGTGACTTTTTTGCAAAGAATTATCATGTTGAATTTCACTAGAAAATTGCAATTACATTGTGGTTTTTCAAATAAGAAGAGGATTTCAAAGAACCAGAGACAACACCAGTTGAACAGGACCAATTTGACATTGCAAATGAAGTTTTAACAAAGGCATAAGAAGCAACTTCAGGAGACACCTTTGTTCAGATGTTGGTGTCTAAATAAACCTAGCACAACATGCTCAATCTAGTGCATAGGGCATTATGTGCTCGTAGTGAAAATGTAGCAAAGATTTTTGGGGAAATTCTTTCTTAGCTTGAACACATTACAAATTGAATACTAGCAAGATTATAGAAGAGTATTACTATGGTACCCTCAAACCACTAGTTATAGTTTTCCAGGCTTTGCAAATTTTTTTGTGAAGCTGTGATGGGAAAAATTATTGTCTCAATGCTAGGTTTAAGGTAGAGCAGTGGTGTGGCTATGAGTACCCATTGATTGTTGGGAAAAATTTGTTGGTGCTTCCATTATAGAGGAGGACTTGCAAAGGATTTAGGGCAAGAAAAAGATCAATGGCAAGAAGAAAATGGAGGATGTGGCCAAAACCTGACCCCATCCTGCTAACCCCGTGGGACTGAGGATGTCATCAGGAGAGGAGTCGTAGGATATGAGGGGTAGGTAAAATGTGAGCCCAAATAAATGTTTTAAATTTACCCGATGAAACATTTATTAACGACATTTGCTAATTAAAAAATCAAATCAAAGATTTCTTGTGGGGCCACTAAATGCAAAATGGTGAGGATTGGAATGGAGGTATGTGCAGGATCATGATGGGCCAAAAAGTGGCAATATGATGGGTATGTTGTTGATGACTTTTTTAAACCCAAAATTGATGAAATGAAAAGGGTTTTTAAGGGATATTCTCAGCTTTCCACCAATATAAATTATGCTTTACTTTGAATTTAATAAGTAATTATTATTCATTTTCTATTCAAATTATGACTAAAGTCCTAATTGATACACTAATTGAAAAAAATTATAGCTTTAAAACGGTATCACATTTTTTGAATCCAAAACATGTGTCACATTCCATGCTTCACATAATATAGGATTAAAAAAATAAAAATTTAATTTCATGAAGTTTTGACCAAGTTAAGGTGGTTAGACATATGAGTTTTTTATATTTTTTAAAAGTTGTAATAAAAAATTCATAATTAATTATTTACTTGGAAAAAAATTACAAAAAAATATGCATCACATCGGGACATGAGTCCTCTACTTATATCTAAAATATTATATAAAAATATTATCATTTTATTGTGGTTAGAGTGGTCAAACAGACACCTACTTCTTATTTTTTCCATGAAATTTAAGTACTACTACATTGAAATTTCAAATTTTCACCAAATAGATTTTTTTTTCTTTAAAAAAACCTAGTAGTTTAGAAACTACATTCAACTTACTACAAATTCTATTCTTACATATTTTTAAAATAACATAGATCATAACTTATTCAAATTTTTATGTAAGTTGCCTAACTTTGGTTTTTCTAATTTTTTTGCCACTTAAGGGCCTATTTTTTCCATGATGATCCTACACATACCCATGGATAAAATATTTTTTATTTGCAAAATATTAAAGGCCCGCACCATTTAAAATGTAATTTTTTTTTAATGAAATGAGAAAATATAAAGGAAGTGGGCGAATTTTTACCCAAGGAAAGTGTTTACGGGAAAATATTTTAAACGAAATATTTAAAATGTTATGGGCACAATGAAATCTGAAAAGGGGTTAAATTGCTCCATTATAAATGTTAGAGTATTTTATAATTTGTTGGAGGTGAAATGGGAAAGCATCAAAGCAAAAAAGAGTTGAGGTAAAAGGATTTTATAGAGGAACATAGCATTTGCAACCTAGGTAAATGAAGGTGAAGGTTTTTCACAAGGAGGGGTAATTTTCTGTTGCAAAATCAAGTGAATACGAGCAAAATACAAAGGCATAAGTGCATAAAATTGGAGAGAAGTGGTTTTTTCTCAAGCAGATAATTTTAACTGGAGGGGTAAAAGGAGGAGAGAAGAGAAGTTTTTTTTAGTTTCTTATTGCTGATCAACAGATGATGAAGTTGCCTTGTGTTTTTCACATATAGATTTTATGGCTTCATCTATTTCTTCTTATTCTCATTCCTTCTCACTTGTAAATGGTTCTAAACTTTTGTATGGTGTTGAGTAGATAGAAAAATGTTGAATCGAAGCTACAAACAAAATATGTGATTGTAATGTTTTGATTTCATGAGTAAATATCAATCATTTTTTGCAAACATAGCATGACTTCCATAAAATTGCCTCTAGATTTGTATACTTTAAATCATATGAATTTAATATACAAAGTATTTTTGAATTTTTTATCTCAATTTCCCTAAGATCATGTTGTTTGTTCACAGTTCTATTTTAAGGAAATAGTTAAGTTACTTTGAGTAGAGAATTATGATTTCAAGTGTGCAAGGTGGGTCTGTAAGAAGAATTTTGATGACAACAAGTGTGGATTTGTTACTACAAGGAATTAGAATTTTTGAATCCAATAGTTGAAGTTTATTTGCTAATGAGATTTTATTTATGATTCTATATTTCACTTATGGCCCAAAATTAGGCACTAATCTATTAGTCAGCTAAATGCATTTTCAGAAGCAACTCATTAATTCAAATTCATTTTAATTTATGCTATTAGGTTTAGGTTTGGTGTAGGATTTTGATTCCCAATTGCTAAGTGAGTGTTGAGATACCAAATATATAGCTATATTTGAAGTTGTCAAGACTTTCCTTGGTATAAATTAATTGGGAATTATCTCTTATAAAATGCAATGTCTATGCATAATTGAAATAAGTCTCTAGGCATTGTGAAGGGAGACCCACCTTGGACCTATAGAGCCAGAAGTGTAGGATATTTTAGTCTTTGACTTATTCTTGTTCATTGGCCAAATCCATCTTTGAGTTTGAGCATTAGAAAGTGGCTATTCTTTAGGACTTATTGGATTTGTTGATATGGGAAATCAACACATCATAACAATAATAAATCTTATATAATTAAAAGATTGAGACACATTTTCCCAACAAGATGGTATGTAAATAAGACAAATTGGAAACTAATCTTTACATGTTCAAGGTCTCCCAAAAATCCTAGTAGTAATATGGTTTCTATTGACCATTCCAAATGAATTATGGAGGAAACTTAAGAAAAATAAGAGCAACATTTAACATAGATATCTATTCCAGTTGACCGAGAATAGTATGGCAGCCTTGACCACATATTTAGAACTTATCTTCCCACCATTACACATAGAAATAAATTACTTTACATTTTGCTTAAGATTTTTTGAATTATATTGGTGCTGCCTTTAGCAAAAAATACAAAAATATTTGTAAGGAATTTAATTTTTCCCACCCAATTTTTGATTAAGTGTAATTTTTTATATATTTCTGTGATAAAAAATTATAAATTTCCCTAACCAAAATATTTAGTTGCTAGTTTTTAGTTTTTTGCAATCACTAATATTCACATTTTAGAATCTTAAAAAAGAAAAACCATTAACTTGGTTAGTTTTCTCCTTTAGCTAATGTATTATTCTAAGCACCAAAATAACAAATATTGTATTAAACTAATAGTCCCTTCAATAAGACGCTTCAACTTGTGTTAATAGAAAATTAGATAGCATGATTTCCCCATCCTAACCATCTTATATACAAATGAATGCCAAAACATGGAGCCCATTTTGTGAGATCAAATTACTCTTCCCAATTCCAATGGCTCCTCATGATGAGTGAGCCTACTATGAATAGTATCTAACTTCTTATGTCATACTTTCCATCCATCAAACATAGAACTACATTTTGAACAATTCAATCCTATTACAAGATTCTCTTACACACGATTCTTATGGGTCATAAATTAGTCAAAAAAAATCTTAGATATCCTTCTAAATCCATTTTGTAAGCCCTTCTTATGTACTCTTACATGTCATGGATTCTCTTATACATCTTACAAGGTCAAAGATACTCTTTTAATTTTTAAATGATTTTGATGCTCTTGCAAACATCATAATAAAATATCTAATTCATATAATGTGCCATTAAAAGAATCTTGAATTTCCTTCTAAATGAAAATACATTTTCCATATGAACCCATATTTACAACATAAATTACAATAATATATAAATACAATATTTTACAAATAAAAAACCTAATGCATTAAGTGTTCTTTCGATACTATTTCTTTCCAAACCATATTATAGGAAAAAATTATCACAAAAAAATATTAGCCCTCTCACTCACATGCTATTTTCTATACAATCCCAACCTTGACCATGCACCTCTGACCATAGGGTATGTGCAAGATCATGATGGGCCAAAAAGTGGCAATATGATGGGTATGTGGCTGACGAATTTTTTTTATCCAAAATTGACGAAATGAAAAGGGTTTTTAAAGGAGATTCTCAGCTTTCCACCAATATAAATTATGCTTTACTTTGAATTTAATAAGTAATTATTATTCATTTTCTATTTGAATTATGACTAAAGTCCTAATTGATACGCTGATTGAAAAACATCTATAGCTTTTGAACGATATCACATTTTTTGAATCCAAAACATGTGTCACATTCTATGCTTCGCATACTATAAGATTTAAAAAATAAAAATTGAATTTCATGAATTTTTGACCAAGTTAAGGTGGTCAAACATATGAGTTTTTATATTTTTTAAAAGTTGTAATAAAAAATTAATAATTAATTATTTACTTGGAAAAAAAAAAAATATGCATCACATCGGGACATGAGTCCTCTACTTATATCTAAAATATTATAAAACATAATTATCATTTTATTGTGGTTAGGGTGGTCAAACAAACACCTACTTCTTATTTTTTCCTTGAAATTTAAGTACTACTGTATTGAAATTTCAAATATTCATTAAATAGATTTTTATTTTTTTAAACAAACCTAGTAGTTTAGAAACTACATTCATTCTATAGATTCTATTGTTACATATTTTTGAAATAATATAGATAACATATTCAAATTTTTACATCAAGTTTCCTAACTCTAATTTTTCTGAATCTTTTGCCACTTAAGGGCCTATTTTTTCCATGATGATCTTGCACATACCCCATACTTATTAATTAATTGAAAATCATAATAAAATGGATTTTTAATTTCAATTAATTTAAAAATACAGTCAAATATGCAATTTGGGGTAGGATAGATGTTTCCCACTGATAAGGCCTAATACCATGCACCTTCGACCATATTTATTAATTAATAGAAAAACATAATACAATGATTTTTTTATTTTCAATTAATTTAAAAATACAGTCAAATATGCTATTTGGGGCTTTCCCATTGATAAGGTCTAATAACACATGATTTGATATTTTGCACAAATTGTGTTGGTCGGTTTGGTTCACCATTATAAAAATAATGGTGATATAAAGTTTTCCCCTATAAAGAAATAATAGCATGTATAAACTGAAATGTTTAATATTTTACTTGGAACGAATGGGGTCCATCTTTATCCAAAGAGTCGTATTTAATCTTTTCTCAACGAAATAAAGCTAAACCTTCCCTCAAGTTTAGTAGATAAAGTAGGGTATGTACTAGCAATTTCATGTTGTAACACACAACGATGAGCCGGTAGGCGGAGATGTACATGAAAGCCTTATGACATGCAAACACTGAGGTTGGGAGAGTTCAGAGTGTCTCATAGCAGACACAAACAAGATAGTGACATATTGATACATAGTGGTGCATACTTATTATTTAGAAAATTTCACAATAGGGAATGCAATAAACAATTTACAAATGAAATAATATTGCAACCATCCCCACTAGATAGGAACCATAGTTCAAATAGAAATTATCATTAACCTATGAAAAGAATAAGGATATCTGTGGATGCCAAATCTACAAATGGTTAAAAATCTTAACATAATATCATCATGTTAGTCATTTGAAACACATTATATTACACATCCCTATGAAATACTTAACCATGCTAAAATATGCAAAACTAAACAAAACAAAAACAACTAATTGCAAGCATATAAAAACATGATAAAAACATTATCTCATAGTGGATTGGTGCTTCTATGGAAAGAAGCCCTTTCCCAATCCTTGTTAAGCTCTTGATATGTTGATGATATGTTAATGATCAATATTATGAGTTGTGGAGTGGAAAAAATTAACTCTCCATTGAAGAGAGTAACTTTGCATGAAGATTGTGGATGCTTTGATGAAAAATCAACCCTTTCATTTATAGATTTTCAAGTTGAAAGAATGCTCATAAGAGAGCAATGTGGGATAAAGATTGGACCAATGAGATGAGGCCACTTGTCACATTATGATAGATTGAGGAATGAGCACATTTTGATCAATGTGCCAAACAGGGGGAGATTCAAATGTGAATTTAAGAGTTAAATTTTGAGTTTGACCTTTGCAAGGGACATGTAAGAGAAATGTAAGAGCTCATAAATGTTTTGTTGGATGTACATGTCCACTTGTTTTTTAATAAAAACTTGAGGTAATATTCCTTAAAGATTCCATGTTGATGGAAAATGTTGATTTTATAAATGAATCAAAATGTTTTATTGGTGCAAGTGGGAAAAGCTAGAGGATATGATGGGTGGTTAGATTAGGTTAATTAGGATTAGATTAGCTAAGATGATGTTAGATGCTTTTGACTTATTTGATTTAAATAATTTGATTTATTTAAATCAAAATGGATGGAAAATGCACTTGGGACTTAATTAAATAAAGTTTTGATTTATTTAATCAAGGAGGGTGATGTTAGGATCAAGTTGATTTATTTAATTTAAATTGATGACTTTAGGAGATTGATAAATAAACTTGATTTATTTGATGAATGGATGAATATAACCTAATAAAATGCATTATGCCAATTTTTCATGTCTACATTTTTCCCCTCTTTGAAGCAATATACTTGTTGCATTGGTTCAAAGAATAATCTTACCGCGATCAAATTTTAAAAAAATTATGATTTTTCGAATGCCACAGTGGAAAGTACACTGGTACATTGCCCCCTCGAGAGATCGAGTGAAAAGATTCGATTTGAGGGTTGATCTCACGATAAAGAGGTTCAAAATGGATGGTTAAGATGATGATGCAAATGAGATGGATGATGTGATATGCTATGATTATGCAATGTATGTTTTTTGTAGATGCTTAGACTAACAGATCTATATTATGATGCATGTTAGATGATGTTCAAAATGTTGATGGTTTGTGGATGTAGGATGGATGCACTAATGATGATGATTAATTAATCATGACATGATGTTAGTGCAGAAAAGAAGAAATTAGGTGATGAGAAGAGGATCAAACAAGTCCATGATCTAATGAGACTTTATTAGATATGATGATGATAGATGATAGATGATGATGATTTTCTTATCAATGATTGGGATTTTAAAAGGGCTACTTACCTTATGTTTGATTACACATGTAGATACAATGCATCAAGGTATAAAGAACCAGGATGGCGGTGTACCTAGTGCGATGAACTTTGAATCGACAAAAAAATAGGAGTATTCTTGTTCACACTTGACATATAGAAACCTTGCTAGGACGTACCTAACAAAGCAAATATTTTCCAAGTTATATTTCAAGAATGTCCAACAAGCATAGCAGACAAAAGGATAATGATTGTTTCCCCATTCCTATCTCTCTAAATCCTTCATTTGGATATCATTGAGAGGTCCTTGGAATAAGCGCAATAAGATAAATCAAAAGAAAAGATCAAGTACAAGAACAAGCCAATGTTCTTCATACCTCTAGCCAAAGGAATTTGTTTTGATAGGATAAGAATCCAAGGTGATATCCAAAATTATGCCCATTGTCAGAACGATGTATCTAGGACATGCATTGTATAGGATGATGATGGGTTGATAAGTTGATTGATAGGCTATTGATATAAGGTTGATTGACATGTTTAAAAGTGATCAAGAGTTTGATTTTGCATTTAACGGTTTGTTGCTTCAATTTTGATTTTGCATTTGAAGTTTGCTTTTACTGATTTGTTGTGATTGTTTCTATTTGTTTTGCCAAAGGATGAAGGTGATGATTAGTTTATATGGACGATTAATTATTGTGGGTGAAAACAAGATGAGATCATAGATGAATTTTTTCAAATATTTGTATTGTTTTGATGTTTTTGAAATGTTTTGAGGCTGTTTTTGGTTTTTTTCGAGATTTTACAAATGTTCTGATTTTTTATTTTTTCAAATGCTTTTGGATTTTGTGATATTTTATGAATGTTTTTGGATTTTGATGTTTTTTTGAATGTTTTTGGATTTTGATGTCTCAGGGGATGATCAAAGATTAGCCTCGCCTATGTTTAAGCTTAGAGACGACATAGTTTAGATTCCAATGTTTTTGACGTTTTCTAACTTTTATGAATGTTTTTGGATTTTTTAATTTTCTAATGTTTTGGATATGGATATGTGTGATGATATCAGTGCTTTGTTTAGGATTTTGTTGAAAACCAAGCTAAGGTTGATTGATCAGATTGATGGATTGATGATGATAATATTGTTGAGGATATACAACAATGCAAGGATTTGATTGATCAGGATTGATGACAATAACATTGTTGAGGACACACAACAATGCAAGGATAGTGTTAAGCAACACAAGGATATTCTGAGATGATGATTTTTTGATTGGATTTGATTGATCATGATTTATGAAGCTTGACATTCAACTTAGATGCACAATTGATAGTGATTATTTGGATTGATGTTTGATGAAAGATAAAGCTTGACAAGGAACATCTTCTTGTCAAAATATGCCATTGGCTAGTGATTTGGATTTTTGTTCATAGGTGGTGGACCAATTTTATTTCATGTTTTCCAATGTTCGGATCACCACATAATTTGGAGGATATAGATCAAGATTTATTCTTGAAGCAAGATGTACATATTTTCCCCCAGTATCTAGAAATGTATGGAATGCCATGAATGGATGCCTAGATGGGTGTATGGATGGATGGATATGGTAAGCATGCAAAGTATGCCAGGGATTATCTTGTGATAAGATAAGGAGTTCAGATAAAGAATGCTCATGTGGATAATGCTTCATATCTCAGATAGTGTTGCATAGGATAGAATTAATGAAAATGGCCCATGTCAAGATGTTTACCATAAGCAAGTGTAAAGTGTACACCAAACTTCGTCAAGATCAAGGTAATTTGGAAGATGGATGTAGATGGATAAAGATGGATTGGATAAATGGTTCATGGATGAATGGATTTATTATGGCTAAGATGGATAGAATGTTGGCTTTATTATGGATGGGATAAGATGCTTTCACCTGAACTAGCGCACTTAGGTGCTTGATTCTACACATGACATTTGTTTTCCAGGTTATCATTATGGTACCTACCCAAAGCACAACCCATGCAGTTTTCACTAGAGGACAATTTTTTATTTTTTATTTTATTTTTATTTTTATTTTATTTATTTTATTTTATTTTTTCTGTTTTCAATCATTTTTCTATTTTTTATTTTCATATTTTGTGATTTCTTTGGTTTTTCTGAAAGATTCATGCTAACCCACTTGGTGGTGTTGATGTAGATGCTTCTGTCATAATGTGTCATCGGTATCCTGCCTGAAGAAGCTGCTTTGCTAAGATACATGCACTTGAATGCAACTTTTTGGATTCTTGATCTTCTTTATTGATATCGGGGTTAACTCTGTCTCTGTGTGCACATCGCGATAGAGTGCCTTATAAATACTTATGATGAAGGGTTGAGGCCAATACATGGTCAATGTAAGAACTAGATATCATGCGTGGAGGCATGGATGGAGTGTGTTTAGGGATAAAAGATGGATTGGTTAACAACTTGGAATCTTTGACTCTTCAAACTTGGGAAGATGAGCAATGATGGGTGGATACGGAAGTGTGCATGGAATTAGGACCAACTGCTTGATGCACTTTGTACGTCGCTTGAAAACTTTGCTTTTTATTTTGTGGACATCTTTGATGGATACTTTTCCCTTTTTTATTTTGTCTCATAGTTTCTTTGGCTAATGGAGTTTGATAGGGATAAACTTTCTTTGTATTTTTTAGTATCCATATGTATTTGATTTGTCCATTATGCTTTCCAACTTCTTTTTCTTTGATAACATTGTTTGTACTTTGTTTCAATCCTTTCTTTTGAAGTTGGTCCCAATTCATGGATGGGGTGATGGGTGGAAGAAGATTCATGATGTGACTAGTTGTAGTATTGGCATCGGTTTCATCATAAGGATTCTTCGTACTCCCTATGTTGATGTTTCCTTGAGATGAAGTTGCTCCTAGTATGGTGGTAGTAGTGCCTTCATGCTTTGATTCTGCCCTATTCTAAGAGCTCTTGTTTAGAATGCATTCTTTGATAAATGACCATTGTAGATGATGTTATTGGAATTTACTGTTGTACTAACTTCAGAATATCCTATCTATCTGACTTGTTTCCTTGAGTGGATAATGCTGGATATACTCATCCTTGATGTCCTCAGTCTATATTTGGGATATATTTGATCCTAATGTTGATAATTCAGTTTTCCTGTAGGAATCAATAACCTGCTCTTTTTGTGTAATAATGTCAGGAGTAAAGAGATACTGTTCTGAATGAAGATCATCTACATGTCCATCCATAGAAATCATCTCATGGGTAGATGGAAGAGTATGTGCATCTTGTATAGATAGGAGAGTTTCCATTAGATCATTATAGTATATTGGAGATACAAATTCTTGATACAAAGGGTTCTTGGATGTCGTCATTAGTCATGGTAAGTGGTTCAATATTCTCAAGTGTCAAGTTTAGGGTTCCTTTAGTATCTATAACCATGAGGTCGAAGGATGTCAATATGTCTTGGAAAGGAGCATTGCTCAAATTTGGTGAAGAATTTTGATCATGATTTGGAATAAATTCTTGAGATATGTCCTCTAACTCATAAGGCAATGTAGAGACATTTTCAATATGATCATTGGTCGATGGATTGTGCATTATGTCAATAGGATCAAATAATCCTAACAATCCTTGAAATAGATCACTAAAAGTGGCTCTTAATGTATGGTGAATTGATCATCGAATGGGGTAGAAACATCTTCAATATGTTCCTTAATTGAGATATCTTGAACATTTTTTTCAATAATTATGGTTGAGAGATTGTGAATGTCTTCAACCATAGATTCAAGCGATGTTGACATTTCTTGAATTGGATCATTGTTGGGTATTGTAGGTGGATTTTGATCATGATTGAGAAGTGACTCTTGACATATGTTGATTTGATCATTGGATGAAGTAGACATAGCTTCAAGGTGCTTAATGATGGATTGATCTTAATCCTTGCTCTCAATAGTTGTCATTTTTTGTGTTTGTGGTTGTGTTTTTTGGGTAGCTTGAGCAGCTTCGGTAGCTTGAGAGGCTTGTTGCACTTGGATGGCCTTTAGGTACACCTGGTGAGCTTTTATCGCAATGTTATATTGTCTTGCTACGTTTGGTTTTGGTGGTAGTGGTGGTGGATTTGGAATTGTGTTGGATGTAGCGACAAGTCGTTGAGATACATTTGGAGTGATCGTGAGGGTTTGAGATATGATGGGATTGATCGAGGTGATAGGAATGGTCAGAATAACCGAGGTGATAGGTCCTTAGGAGACCATATTTTGATTTTTTTGGGATTGACGTTGTCATTTAATTAGATACCATCTATTGGTGAGATGTTGATGGTATATTCAAAGGATTTGATGTGATGGTTTGATTGGTGTTAGGTGGATTGATTTGAATGGAGTGATCGGTGCTAGGTAAAGGGGGAAGCCCAAAACCAAGGAATGATGTTGATATGGGTAATGGTGGTGGAGATGTCTCTTGGCGCAATGACTCAACTATTTTGGTAAGTGTAGCAATTTGATCTCGCCAAATTTGATCATGATTTCGATCTTGACTTCCTTGAAATAGTTGATTTGGTTTTTGTTCAAGCAGATTTGGGATGCATACTTGTGGTTTTTGAATGGTATCATGCACAAATTGATTTTGGACAATGTTTTGATTTGAGATGATGTTCAGATTTGGCATGATAGGTTGAAATTGAACATTTTTTATGTTGGGAATCACATTGCCTTGTTTTTGGTAACTTTGATTTTTCATGGTGTTACCTTGACTTGGATTAATACATGGAGTTGTTAACATCTTGTTTGGACTTTGAAAAAAAATTGTATGATTCGCAAACATATTTATCCAAAATTTTGTTGGATTCATGTTTGGTAAAGTTGTACTTGGTACATTCACATTTGGCACATATTGATTTGATGGGATGATGTTGTTCGTTTGAAGACTCATGCATTGATTGTTTAGTGGATAGACTTGTAGGTTTGGATTTAGATCTACCATCAGAAAAGGTGTTCCAATCTTTTGACTAGGCATACTCATATTTGTTGTACCATTGAAGTTTGTGGGAGATAATGATCCCATGTATGGATTGTATAGATGTGAGTGTTGATAATCAATCGACATTGCAAGGTTTTGAAAGTTTAGTTGATTTGGATTACTCATGATGTATGGATCAAGTTTATATTCCATGTTCCTCTTGTGTTTTTCCCTTGTGTAAAAGTGACTCTAAGGTTCTTAGGACTAGTTAATGACGAGATGGAGGGTGAAAAAGGGGTGAATGATATGGGTGTTGAACATTTAGGAACTTTGCATCAATGCTAGACTTAGGATTTGATTTTGATTTTTTTTTATTTGGATAATGAACTTGGAAACCCTAAGCTGTTTGATGTGATCTTTAGGATGAACTTGTTCAAAGGATTTCTAATTCAATTAAATGTATGAGAAAGGATGCATTGCCATACACCTAACTAAACAAGATGTTTTTGATTTTGATGATTTACCCAAGTCTAGAATGATGTTTCCAAATGTCTAAAGTTGTTTGTGTCAATGAAGATGATAAATGTTTGAATGGATGGAGTGTTTCATTTTATCCTAAATTAATCTAGGAAGGACTTGTTTACGAGACCAAGATAGTGAAGAACATACCTTTCTCTAAGAGTAATTGTAAATCAAAAGACCAATGTTTGCATGAAAACCATATGACCAAAAGATGCCAAGCACATGTGTGGGGTCCAATTGATTGATTCTTTGCTTTAATGGATTATTTTTACCACAAACACTTCTTGATTAGCTTTTGAAACTAGATGTCCAATGTCCTAATTCTCTTTCATCCCACAAAGAGCATTATGTGGAAATCAAGGAAATCAAGGAAAAGGTTACCTAAAGTTGACTTTAGTAGGAGAAAACTGAGATGAAATCCAAACATTTAGAAGCCCTAAGGATACGAATCCCAAGGGAAAGCAATAGCATGTGAATTTGTTCAAGGATATTTGCTTCTCCTAAAGGGTTTGAGATTTTATGCTCATGTTGAATTTTGGTTTTCCAATGTTTTTGATCGAAGCACTATGTTTTCAAATTGACTCATAAGAAATATAATATCCTAGCTCAATTGGTACATTTTTCTTGGTGGGCTTGCCTCATGCCCTTCATAGTAGAAGAGATGATTTTACATGCAACCAAGGAAAAAATATAAAGGTATTATAATAATGAAGTCTTAACCTCTATATTTTTACCAAGATCGGACATGGCAAGTAACTTCTTGGAATCTAAGTTCCAATGCACCACTTTGATAAACTCATTCGATGGACTGGTTGGTTACTACAAACAAGGGTTTTAGTTTGAACTTTCCATTTGTGGAGATTGACCCATATGGCGAGAGTCTCCTTTCAGATCCATCTCGTCGGAATCAACTGTGTGATATTGGCATTTCTTCCAATACCCACATTTATATCCCAACTGGAAATACTCTTAGGTTCAGAGTGTTACCGGTTGAGTCGTTCCCTTGGGTGAGTACTTTTTCCCCAAGGCAGGCCCTCTAAGATAGACAAAAGCAAGTAAACATATTCATAGTTCAATCAACCTTCATTTAGAAACAAAGGGAGAACACATGCAACAAGCTCACTCACATTTGTAGAAGATTTTGTTCAATTTTAGTTCCCAAAATGAAGTGTATGGGAAATATTTTATGCAACTTAATGTCATCAAAAAGACTTTTGATTCTCAAGATCATCGTGAGGAGCGAGAGAAGCACCTACGCCTTTTAGATGATATTAAATTGTGAAAAATATTACAAGACACGAAATACACAGGTTCATTTTAATTTCCAAAGGAGGAAGTAAGTTATTTTTAAAGCACCAAGACAAAGTATGAAGTTTGTTTTGTTGAATTTTAGCCTAGAAAGCAATGTCTAATAAGTTTCTATGTTCAATTTTAGCCCAACTTTGAGAAAAAATAAAAACAATGATTGATTTCAAATCCTAAATTAATTGGTCTAAAATAGAAAATAAGAGTAGAAAATGAATGCTCCAAACAATTAAAACAATAGCATTTAAAAATGCACTTTTCAATCTTATTTCCCACTTTTCCAATTTAATCTGTTTGTTATTTGATTCCATTGCCTAATTCCAATGTCAACTTGCAAACAATACAAAATTATCACAAATAAGAAGTATGATGTTTCAAGAAATCAATGATATAATGAATACAATTAACATAATGAATGCATTCATAAGGAATCAATAATCAAATAAAGAGAAAGTTGTCCTTTGGGGATTCTTGGTGCAGATATTATGTTGATTCCTTCAAAAATTTGATAATAACTTCAGTCCATGATAAAGCTTACTTGTATACCATGCCTCCTGAACCATAGGAAAAGTCAACGTCTAAAAATAAACAAACTAGAACTCCTCTGGCAATCCACTGACTTAGTTTCTTCGTATTTCCTTCAATTTAAAAAACAAAATCTTTGGGAAGATGGCTGGGATCCTTGCCTTTACTGCGCCACTATTGGTGCCATAAATAGAGAGATCTTTTCAATATAAAATGAATAAAGCTTTTTTATTCTTCCAGATCATGTGTTAGTGATGAAGAATGTAATTATGTATCGATATAGGTTGTATGTTTCTTTAAACCTCATGCTGCTCAACTCACAAAAGATTTTAGCTATATTTTAATAAAAAACAATATGAGCTATCCACAAAAACAAAAAAAATGAGTTAAATGTCATTTCAGGGATGTTAGTCGTGTAGGTAATACTGCACCTATTTCTGTGGTTGGATTTAAGCGGAGGAAAGTTACCACAATGTCTAGGAAAGGTGTGAGAAACTTTCAAGAAAATGCAATTGCCAATGTAAAATCGAATTCCACAACTATTTCCTAGTAGACAAACATTTTGATAGAAGCTAAGAGTAATATGCACATTTAATTACCATCCATCTCCAATTCAAGACATAAGGCAGCAGTGCCTAATCTTTTTGTTGAATATTAGCAGAGTTCTCCCATAGCCAAATAAAGCACAACGCCTGTTGCGAGAGCATATACACTAAAGAAAATGGTGGTTTACAGCGGGTCCTTCCATTTTATTGTAGGCTAGGATTAACCTTGTGATGACTCATGTTGTCATTAATTAATGGCTGCAATAGCTTTTAAGACCAAGCGAACATCATATAGAGAATTAGCACAAAACAATCAAAGTGTTTGTTGCTGTAAATAAGAATTTTCCTAACTAACTAAACGTTCATTTATTTTTTTATCTGTGATGTCGCTTTAAGTGTACATTAGATGTATCCAAGTAGTAGCTACTTATTCACAAATCAAGGCTCCAACAAGTTCAAGCACATGGTTATCATTTGGCTCTTTTGTCCCAACTTGAATGGAACATTAAATGCTAAATGCAACGCTATCTAGTCAAACATATACTGGTACCACACGACTTAAAGTTTAGGTTTTGTTTAATTTCAATACTTGCATTGTAGATGGGAGTAGGTTTACACTTTTAGGGACTGCTTTTTTTTTTTTTTTGTTTGGACGATCGAAGAATTTGACACATTTAATGATGTTGATAGAAAGTTAAGGACAACATTATAGGCAACCCCAAGATCACATTTAATACCGAGATACAACAACACTATGATATTGTCAACAATATTAAATACAAAGACTCTTTTTTTTAACCACATTCAATATCAAGATTGAACAGAGGTATGGCATTGTTAGCGATATGATAATGTGAACCTACTCTGCCATGATTGTAAATGATTTTCAAAACAATTCAATGATAAAAGTTGAATCAAATCAAAACAAATTATGAATATTTGCACAGACCACCTCTTCCAAAAATGATGACTATATTTTTGCAACTAAACATTTGAAGCAATCCTTGGTAGCAATGCATTCCAGTAAGGAATTTGGTGGCTGCAATGAGGTCATAAATAAGGCTCTCGAAGCCTTGTTTTTGAATTCAAATGCCAAGGACTAGGCCAAGGTGCGAAATTGCAACATCCGTCTATGAGAGGAGAATCTGGACTAAAGGTTACGTGTTGCAATAGAACTTTTGAAGAGAATTTGTACTAAGGGTTACACATTTGTAATAAAACCTTTCTATATGATGCACCATTTGTAAAAATTAAATGTTTTTAACATTTCTGTCACAAAGAAATAGAAGCATCATAAAGGATGTTTGAATTCCGCCAGTGAATAAATAAGGCTCAGACTTAATGGCAGTGAGGTATGGACAAGGCATACAAACTACTTGATAGAATGCCTAACAAAGACTCATTAAAACCAGATTGAAGACTTCTTTTAACCCTACAAAAATAATTTATTGGCTATTATAGTTAAGAGTAGCAACGAAAAAGAAACTATCAAGAAAAATGCCATTAGCGGGTATAAAGATAGATTCCTCAACCCATTCCAGCATCCAAACCCGAGACACAAAATAACACTCACAAAATAGAGAATAATATTTTATTCAAAAATATGGAACTCTTACATGCAGAGGATCTCAAATCCTCGAGCTTTGTATTACATGCAAGTTATAGACTTCTAGAAAATTACCCAGATTCCCCTTTCACAACATGTGAACTCTTTTCCCCAAAAAGTTATCCAAAAAATCAGAAACTAGCCCATAAATAGCCCCTTTTCCCTTTGGAGCCAAAAACAACATTCGAGTTATGAGTTTTGGCAGTTTGGAGCCAAAATTACAATTTGAAATTCTAATTTAAATTCACATTTGAAAATTAGTACATTTCTTAAATATGCACCAACTTCTGGAAGCCATAACTTTTAATTCGGGACCGTTTAGTGCCTCAAACTGAGCTCGGAAGGTTTTTCAGGGCAAAAAGCAACAATTGGAATTTGAATAACTTTCAAACTATGAATGATCTTGACTTGATTCTTTTTCCAAACTGCTCCTTTTTCCGTCCTGAACTTTCCCATAAATTTTTGTCTTCCCACGCCTTTAAATCCATACCTACTGAAAATAGCAGTTGAGCAGAAAAAGTAGAAAAGCAGTTATGATAGTTGGAAACTCTTATTCGACAAAAAGGGTATCCAGAAATGCAAAAAAAATCTACAAAATCCAAACAAAAGGAAAGCATGTTTTTGGGTGATGCAAGATTTCCCTCACACCACTGGATGCTCCTGCATCACATAGTTAAGAGTAGCAACGAAAAAGAAACTATCAAGACAAATGCCACTAGCGGGTGTAAAGATAGATTCCTCAACCCATTCCAGCATGCTTTCTATCCTCGAAAAGGTAAGATACGCATGCAAACTTCCTATTATGATGCGCTGTGGCACTTAGGTTTCAGAATTTGTAGATGCAGACTGGTAACTCCAAAACATAGAATTATTCATCACTTCCTGCTGACACTATGGTTGATAAGGATAAAGTGGTTGATAAGGATAAAGGGCCTAGAAATGTAACTTGGGAAAGTTTCAAAGTATACTCTGATGTTGTATACTCATTCAATGATGATGATGAAGAAGGGATAGTGAAACAAAAACCCAAGGCCGAGATAAATCGAAGAGAATCAGGCATCTGAAGGAATGGGATGCAAAAAGAATTTTCTTTTGCAGAATGTGGACAGAATGGATTTTGCAAGGACGCTCTAGAAATCTTTGCACTAATGAAGCACTCAGGGGCACGTCCTAACATTCAAATATTTTCTTGCGTTCTAGGTGCAAACTATGACGCAGGTTTAGAAATTTGTAGCATATTGGAAAAAAAATAGGCAATATGCTCACTTTTCTTTTCTTTCTATTTTTTTCTTTAATCACCAAATCCATTATCACTAAATAGTTCTTAGAAAATCCATTATCACCAAATCTACAAGACTCAATGACAATGTAAAATAAATGACGATAAAACGGATTAGATAATGCAAAAAAAAAAAAAACTGAGTCAGATCTATATCCTATCAACAAAAACACAAAAGGTCAAGTGACATGATTAAGTCAAGGATAAACCAAATTCCCCAAATAAATTTCCCTCCTTCTAGCACCATTATGCAGATGCCAAATCTGCAAATGGTTAAAAATATTAACATAATTTATCATCATGTTAGTCATTTGAAACACATTAGATTAAACATCCCTATGAAATACTTAACCATGCTAAAATATGCAAAACTAAATAGAACAAAAACAAATAATTGCAAGCATATAAAAACATGATAAAAGAATTATCTCATAGTGGATTGGTGCTTCTATGGAAAGAATCCCTTTCCCAATCCTTGTTAAGCTCTTGATATGTTGATGATATGTTAATGATCAATATGATGAGTTGTGGAGTGGACAAAATTAACTCTCCATTGAAGAGAGTAACTTTGCATGAAGATTGTGGATGCTTTGATGAAGAATCAACCCTTTCATTTATAGATTTTCAAGTTGAAAGAATGCTCATAAGAGAGCAATGTGGGATAAAGATTGGACCAATGAGATGAGGCCACTTGTCATATTATGATAGGTTGAGGAATGAGCACATTTTGGTCAATGTGCCAAAGAGGGGGAGATTCAAATTTGAATTTAAGAGTTAAATGATGAGTTTGACCTTTGCAAGGGACATGTAAGAGCCATGTAAGAGCTCATAAATGTTTTTTTGGATGTACATGTCCACTTGTTTTTGAATTCAAACTTGAGGGAATATTCCTTAAAGATGCCATGTTGATGGAAAATGTTGATTTTATAAATGAATTAAAATGCTTTATTGGTGCAAGTGGGAAAAGCTAGAGGATGTGATGGGTGGTTAGATTAGGTTAATTAGGATTAGATTAGCTAAGATGATGTTAGATGCTTTTGACTTATTTTATTTAAATAATTTGATTTATTTAAATCAAAATGGATGGAAAATGCACTTGGGCTTAATTAAATAAAGTTTTGATTTATTTAATCAGGGAGGGTGATGTTAGGATCAAGTTGATTTATTTAATTTAAATTGATGACTTTAGGAGATTGATAAATAAACTTGATTTATTTGATGAATGGATGAATATGACCTAATCAAATGCATTATGCCAATTTTGCATCTCTACAATCAAGCAACATATATGAATATTGTCTGCATCTAATTTCACATAGATATATGTCTGCACACATGGATTAATAATGTGTGTCTCTAATTTCACAAACATACATATTTGTACATTGGCTAACTAAAATGAGCAAGAACAAAACAATAATGTTGATGCCATATGGCATTTAATTTCATTGGCCTTCTATATCGATGTTCCAAACACTTATAATAAAAATCTACCACCCTTTTTCTGACTAGGAGAACTTGAATGTTGAAAGGGTTAAAAACCAGGAAGGTTGATGCAAATTTTGGCCAAAGTGTACACAATAAGCCTACTCGCCAATAAAAATCATTGTACTCCCCACTCACCAACTTTAGAAGTTTTCTCATACAAGTTTAGAGTATTTCCTTCTGAGAGATCATAAACATGTGGATGGAATGTAACTTTCCTAAATGGTTTTATCAAAAAATTAATAATGATAGGTGAACAATGATAGGTGAACAATGACAGGTGAGAATTCAAATCCTAAATGAATACTTCAGCATCCCAATGTTTCAACTTGTTTGGTTGGGAAGGAATATTTTGCTACACAAGATCTTTTAGTTGTGCAACAATTTTCAAACAGCTATGCCCTATATGAAAAAGTATAGTAACTATTAAAGTTGAAACTATGTTGAATTTTGTAGAAATTTAGAGCAAGGTTGAGATCAGCCCGGCTATGCAATAACACAAATTTAAAATAAATTATTTTTATACTACTAAATTCAATTGCAACATTCAAATTTTGAAAGTTTTTGAAAAAATCATATAACAATCTATTTACCAAATAAATATCACTAATTAAATGAGGATTTTTATAAGAGCCATATCAAACTTTGTGAATTTTTGCGAGGAAGAAGTTGAATAGGTTGATGCTTCTCCACCATTTTTGCATCTTTGACAAGGTTTCCATTGGCATTCTAGAGAATTGTCCAGCTAAAAAGGACATTGTCCCAGTTCTAGAGTTTCCACTGGATCTAATGTTTCTCCACACTCTTTGCATCTCTTTAAAGAGTGGAGTCTCAAGTTGTTAAGGTTAGTAGGGCGATTGTTAGGACACATGAAACCTCCAATCACAACATTTTAAAAATCTCATAAATATCCCTTTGGGGTCTACTCATATTACCCCAAATTTGAGAAATTATGAATAATAAAGTTGCAACTAATTTGTAAATAATGACCAATAATATTTAGACAATGACAATCTTCATAGCCTAAGCAAGGATTTATAAAAATGAGTTACCTTAAAAAATGTATTTTTTTTTTGGACACTAGGAATGTTCACTGAGAGGGGGGGGTGAATCAATGAACATCCACAATATTTTAATTTCAAATTAGATCTTAAACTATCAACAACAATATTTAACCTTTAATAGCATTCATAGCATATAAATAGAAAGAAACATGCAAACTAATTAAAAAGACAATGTGAACACCATAACACCAAAAATTTTAAGTGGAAACCCTATTAGGGGAAAAACCACGGTGGAGATTAATCCACAAAGTATACTCTGTTAAAAGTATGATCAAAAGGGAATGCACTTGCATTCATGCACACTTCCTAGATCTCACTACTCAAAATAAGGAAGGCTCACTGCCTTACAAAATATTGGAGATTACAAGAAAATTTTGAACTGAGAATATAACATCTACAAATGCCTAGATTCAGTTCCAATGAGGCATATAAAACAAATTTTGGACCTTTCATCCAATTTTCACTTTTTCTCTACTCAATGCTTTACTTTCCTACACAAAAACCCTTCTACTGCACAAACAAAATTCACTTCAACAGATCTTCCCAATTGCTGACTGAGTGTTGAGATACCAAAAATATGGCCAGATTTTATTTTTTCAAGACTTTCCTTGGTATACTTTAATTGGGAATTATCTACTATAAAATGCAATGTCCATGCATAATTGAAATAAGTCTTTAGTCATTGTGATGTGAGAACCACCTTGGTCCTATAGAGCCGAAAGTGTAGGAGATTTTAGTCTTTGACTAAGTCTTGTTTGTTGGCCAAATCCATTTGTTGGTTATTTTTCCAAGAACCAAACTTAATCTCAATCCTTACCTATGAATTTTCAACAACTCAATTATCAGAATGGTTGAGGATTGGCCAACACTTAATTAAAGTACTTAGTACCTCACTTCTCTTCAGGCTCTATGAGACCCAGGAGGGTAATCCTACACATGCTCATAATATCTCAAATTTGGTCAAGAGCATATCCTCACATAGATGCATTCCTCAAGAAACTCACTTCATCAAAAGCTTGGTAGACCTTGGGTGAGAGTGTTATTTGTTATAGGGAATGCATTTATATACTAAAATATGGGGCAGTGTAGTTTAGAGTATGTTATGAATTCGTCTTCATAATGAATCTTAGGCCAAATTCATTACTAGCTCATTCGGTCATGAGATAAACTAATAAAACAACTAGTGCCCTTTCTAAGGGAATAAAAAAGTCATAACTTCCAATCAATCAGTAATACAATTATGATTGAACATAAAAAATTAATGGATTGTTAGCATGCCACTTTTTAGAATCTAACTCATTGTGTTTTAAAATATTGCTTCCTTACCAAATCCTATAACCCTTTCTCACAAACTAATGGCCTCATTTTATCATTTAATCAACTCATTGAATTGAAGCATAAAACAAGCTCGTTCATTCGGTGCAAATGATAGAAGACAAATGAAATTATAACTAACAACTTCATTCATAATTTGGAAGAAAAATACATAGGAGAGCAACATTTTAGAACTTATATTCTCCTTCATTATTGATACTACTTTGTAAAACTATATTTAAGATCTTCATACAATATAAATTTTTCCCTAGATTGGCTTTTGATATATTTAATAATGTATCTATTTATATTTTATTTTCTCTGAGAGCATAGCATTTGCCTTGACCTATTATGGAATGAAAAATTTTGAACTATCTCAACTCTAGCCATGAAATCCCTTATATAAACAGGGGAGCAACAAGCACCTGGCTAATTGCAATTTCATTTTCATTTCATTTAAATTTCAAAAAATAATTTCAACTGATTCCTTGAAAAAATCCCTAGGAATATTTTATACAATCATTTAGGAATAGGGGAGGGCAAAAACAAAACACATGTGCAAGATACAATTAGTCATTGTCACTACATCCATGTTGAACAAAAGGGATTCCATATCATATCAGCTAGAGGACCTGTACATAAGTAGGAAGAGAAAAAGACAAACCACACATATTGAAACAAATACCTCCTATGCAAAGACCATGGTGTCATCAAAAACAAGGAGGTGACCCTATTAAGAGTCATCATCATTAGATAATTCCCCACCACTCCTTGTCCTTGATAAAATTGGAGGGACCATCACCAAGTCATCGTCAGAGTTCCCATATGGCACCAGAGAAAGAAGGTACTGGCCCTATCCTGAGTCAATGTCATGTTCAACATCCAAAGGAGTATCAAAGAACACAATAAGATAATTATGTTTTCCTAGGCAGACCCTATGACTTGTATCCTTTTTCCTGGCCCTCTTCATTGGTTGAGCTAGTTCCTTGCCTTTGAAATTGACCATTTCTCTTGGAATAGTCCGATTTCTCAAGTTGTACGTACTATGCACAATTGATTTCTTCTTATGACCTCTAGCTCTCCTTTTTCCCTTTGAAACATTAGGAGAAGCCTATGCTTCTTTCTCATTTATATCCTCATGACACTCAAATACATTGAGTCAGCTAGACCTTCTAATAGGTTGAATTGTCACACCACTTTTCCCCATCTCTAGAACAAACAAAGTTTAACAATTTAAGACAAAGCTATAGGGAGACACACCTACAAGCCCAAATAATTGTAACCAAGCCAACACATAAATTTCTAACCAAACTAGAGAACCCAATTTTAAGCCAACTTACTCAGGACAAGAACACTCATGTCGGAGGATCATTATTGAAAACAGCCCCTGGCAAAAACAATTAGAAAATCAAAGTTGGGAAACTTGACATAAAGAATAGTTATCTTTATTATTTTAAAAATATTTAAGAATAGAAATGTAGAAAATTGAATTTAGTTTCTAAACCACTAGGTTTGTTTAAAATAAATAAATATAATTGGTGAAAATTGAAATTCAATCAATAATTCTAAATTTCAAGAAAAAAAAAAATAAGAAGTAGGTGTTTATCCTAACACCCTAACCAAAATAAAATGATAATATTTTTATAAATATTTTAGATATAGTAGAGGAACCATGTCGACGTGATGCATATTTGTTTGTAATTTGTTTCAAGTAAATAATTAATTATGAAGTTTATTACAACTTTTAAAAAATATAAAAAACTTATTATTCACCTTAACTTTGGTCAAAACTTCATGAAATTAAATTTTTCTTAATTTTAGTCTATAGATGATATAGAATGACACATTTTTTGTATCAAAAAAATAAATCTTGTTAAAATCTATAGATGTTTTCAATCATCCTATCAATAAGGCTTTCATCGTAATTCAAATAGAAAATTAATAATAATTATTTATTAAATCAAAGTAAAGAATAATTTATATTGGTGAAATATGAGAATCTCCTTTAAAACCCTTTTCGTTCATCAATTTTAAAAAAAGTTACCAACCACGCCCACTATGTGCTACTTTTGGCCCATCATAAATCACGTAGACATATCCACACTCAATATTCAATGCAAGAAACAAAATTCAACCTTTTCTTCTACTCCACTTACATGATTCTTGGGAATAGAAAGATTATGAAAATAGAATAAATTTGGAGTACGTAAAATTAATGATTCAAGAAACCTCGCTTATAAGTTGATAACTTAACAACTCTTCTTTAAATCTAGGCCATTGATCTTAAAACAATTAAAACTTCATCTATGGTGACTATGAGCATCTTTTTTTGACCATTAGCAACTTTTTCCTAGAAAACAATGATGCCATCTCAAGTGCTGCCATATTTTCCTTTAATCCCAATTAATCATACATGATCTAACAATTACCATGTATCACCAACCAAATCTGTTCTCTTTCTTTACTATCGGTGAAGTACATAGAAAACAATGATGCCATCTCAAGTGCTGCCATATTTTCCTTTAATCCCAATTAATCATACATGATCTAACAATTACCATGTATCACCAACCAAATCTGTTCTCTTTCTTTACTATCGGTGAAGTACATAAGACTAGTGTTTCTTCGAGAGAATATTTCCTTATACACTTCATCACTCAACATTGATCCTCCCCAAATTTTAGGGTGCAATTAGCAATGAAATTATTTTCGTGATAAAGTTTAGTCCATTGGATCATCCTCTTTTATTTAACCACATCAATGGATCTCCAGTCATCTTGCTACTTTCCTTTATATGATGTCCTTGGGATTCTACCACATTGCCTATTCCATCAATACCCATTGCCTATCACAGACGCATCTCATCCTTCATCGGCCTCATCAGTGATGTCAACATCCACGTGATGAAATATCAGCCCTTGGATCTATGGCATGTCTTTGATCATGTTCATCCTTCCATCACATATCACTAATTCCAACTTTTCACCTTGGCTCCTATCAACAACGATAAATGTAGTGAAGAAATCATATTTAGACACATACACCTACATGAAAATCAATGGTACAAAAGACATCACATATAAAATCTTATCATATTAGTGAAAGAAACCTTTCAGAGAATATCATCACTCCTCACAATTTTGAAACTTAGGCTCAGGAATGAATCCACAATGAGCGATAAATTATACAAACATAGACCATCGCTCATTGCTAATTCTCCTCATATAGTTTGTAAGCAATTAGTGATGAAAGGATTTACATAGTGACAATGTGTATCGTGTATCACTAATATAGAACTTTAGCACTTCAAACATGTCTGTGATATGTGCTACAAAGGAATTCCATCATATCACTTGTCGCTAATCTTAAATTTATCATTTTATGACCATTTGCGATGAGCAATAATCTTAACGTAAGGCCAGAGGACATCACTTATCACTATTACAAAGCACAAGGCTCAAAGGCCTTTAGCAATAAGTTATTCCTTAACAATACACAAAACATCGCTCATCAATGATTGTTCCAAGAGCTCCAATAACTATTCACAATGAGTGAGAACAAAGAAATTCTATTCATCGCTCATCGTTGATTTAGGACATACAATTTTAAAGAGATTAGCAATGAGTGATAAAGAAAGATGGCCATTGGGACAAGTGGAAACTTTAAACATGTGCAATTAAGTTTTTCTAAAGAGGGGACCCTCTAGAATGATGTGAGAGAAGGGGCTCAAAAACTTCTAAGTCATCAAACACAAAGGATGTAAAGGCCAAAAAGGGGCCCTCTACCTAACCTTATAAAAATTATGAGACTTATACCTAGACTAGAGGGACCAGTTACCTGATCATGGTGAATGACATAAGATGTTTTTAAGTGACCGAAAACAGGTGATAAGAATTTATTGACCAAATAGAACATTACAATTATTTATAACGAATAAGACCATAAACCCTTAGATATCAGGCCTACATCCAAATGTGACAAAAAATTTCATATGGAACAATTTTATTTTTCTTAAAGTTCCATCAACGGCTCCTATTAGGGACATCAGTTCCTCAATGAATAGAGTGAGAATCCATAAACTTAGGTGAAGTATACCTAGAATAAAAACCAAAAACCAAGGACAAAGCAAGAGAACCAAAAACAAACAACATAGGTACAATAATTATATAAGATGTAGGGCCAGACCAATCTTAAAACTATTGTTCACCTTTGTCAAAAACCCTATTTTCCACTGTTTGCACCATGCCCCTGTTGAAAAAATAAGCATGAAGAGTCCACGAGCTGATCATGCTCCAACTACTATGCTTGGCCATCATAGACATGTGCCTGAGCTTGCACTTATCTCTCTCATTTATGTCCCTTTGTGCATTGTAACTAGGGGTTAACTATAATATATGATTAGTATAGCACTCCCCCTAATTCAACTTATCATTATTTTTCATCAAATGCTCACTTAATTAGTTTGGAAAGTGAAACATTCATAGTCTATTTGACTAGAATTAGATTTATTTGGATCAAAACCATACCCATTTGGTGTAACAAACAAGAAGCACTGATAAATAGGCTCCTCTTCAACCTAATATTCATATTCATTAGAACAATATAAATCAATCCTATTGCCCCATGCCTCATTTTCTTGAAAAAATAATTTCTCGTAATTCAAGGTAGTTTCATTGTCATTTAAAACACAATCCTTCTTACAAAAGGTATCACAAACATGATTTTGGAGATCCTCAACAATTTATGTTTTAGGACCCATACCATAATTTCATTCTTCTTCCCAGTCATCATCTTTTAACTAAAAACAGAATGTTTCAAAATTGATCAATTAATTCAAAATTGAGATGATCAAAACTAGGGTTTTGAATTGTCTTTTTAATTGATATGTCTATTGACTCATGATGGAAATTTGAACATATCTCATGTTCTTGTATGTAGATTGTTTCTTCTCCTTCCTCAGTAGAAATTTGATCAAGAACAACCAAGTCTATATTTGTATCAAGGTCTACACACCCTACTTTTGTTTTATATAAACATTCAAAAACCCAACCTTGTCAACTGTTAGTACTCATCCTTTTCTTAAAATTAGATTCTAGAGTCTAAGTATAAACACTCTTGTCTTCAGATCTAACATCAATCAGATTATCAGGACATTCTAATTTTGAAATAGTTAGAGAATTCTTGAAGAATCTATCACATGCAATATATTTATTTATTGGTAAAGAAAGAGTTTCATGAAAATTAACATAGTCAAATTCCTTGAACAACAAAGGTGCTTTCAAGTTTTCCGCACATAGAGATTTGTATTTCTTGTGAGAATAATTAAAATCTCCATTTCCATTACCCTAGTTTCCAGCCTTTGGTAATATGCCATTAGTGTCTAAAAATATGAAAAATATCACCATTTGTACTGCTATGCGTACATTCACCTTTAGTAATATATTTACTCATGCTTTGAGTGAATTCTTGATCTTTATTACTGAGGGTATCCTCCTTTCCATTTTCAAACCTCACAGTTTGTTCATAAGAATGCTTTTCTTCCTCAGTAATTCTAATCCAATCAATTATTTGATAAAAATTCTGAAGTTTTAATTCTTGATGCAAGGTACTAAGCCCTGGTTCATAAATTTCACAAAACAAATCAATGCAGACTAAATTCTTTGGTCCTAGCCTCTTAGGGATTTCTAGTAAGGAATCCAAAAACCTTGCCAGTAATTCATATGGTGATTCATCTTTACTCTTTTTCATACTAGATAATTTTTGAATTATGAATTCTTGATCATTATTATCTGAACACTGTTGAAATTTGTCATTACTTTTCTCAATATCCATGTGTTGTGAGAATGAAAAAAATGAGACATCAAGATTATCCTTATATTGATCATCTTTTTCTTTCCTATTTATTTCATCTTTATAATGTATATGAGGAGAAACAACACTTGTAGCCACATATCCTTTCATCATTGAGTATTTAATGGTATTTTCTATGTCCATAGCAATATGATATGATTGCTGCGATGTTGTAGGCTCTTTATCCCTTATCAAATATCTCATTTTATTTCTAAAAGCAACTAGATATTTAATTAAACATTCTGCATTACTAGGTCTTAAATAATCATTACTTCTCTTAAGAATTTGAGATTAAAAGAAGGGACTAACTCTTCTTCCTCTTGTTGGATTTCCCTAAATATTCTTCTTATCTCACTGGGACTAATCCTTTCAACAAACTGTTCTATAAATGCTATCATAAAAGCATCCCATGAAGCTATAGAACATTCTTGTAAATATGAGTACTAATCTTTTCCATCCTCTTTTAGTGACTGAGTAAACAACTTCATGACAACATCCTCATGATTTCTTTCAAAATCTCCCATTAAATCTATTAATGCATTTAAATGCTTAGAAGTTGACTCAAATTTTTTCCTTGTAAAATTTGGTAAATGTTTCCTAATGTCATCAAGAATCTTGTTAGGGAAACCTATGATACCTCTAAAGCTTAAAGAATTATATTTCTCAATAGAAAACTTACTTTGTGGGTATCCTAGGAGCTGCATGAACAAAATATTTCTATTTGAAATTCTACCAAAGAAGACAAGGGAACATTACATCTCTTTTGTATCTCTATTCATTCTTCAAATACTAACCCTATGGTAAATGCACAGCTTAAGTGTAGTTTATGCCTAAATGCAATCTCTAAAAGGCATACTACAAAAGTAAGCATAATTCTTACATTTCATTCAGTTATTACAAAATTTAACTCAGATGTATGCAATATGACCATAGCTATTCCATTCCTTAGTGCTTTAACTCATTGAATTAAGAATAAATTATTTCTTCCATATCTCTAAATTGGCTCTTATACACAATTATTTCTTCTAGGTATAGTCGTGAAGGACAAATACTTGGATATATTTGCAACTATCACACTTTATCAATCTTCTTTGTAGAGTCACTTTTTCCTTTGTAGAGGATCAAAATTCAACCATATGAAGGTGGTTCCATCATTTGATTCCACTTTGAGATTCTTCATCTTTCACCCTCCCTTTTTCTTACTAATATAGAGTTCTTCAGAGTCACCACTCACTATCACTGAGAAATTTGTATTTAGAACCTCTGTGACTCTATCAAGGCAAGCTGTTGGATTGCAAATATTTTCCTAAGTAGATCCCCTACGGACTTGCCATATTTTTTTGTTATTTTTCTAAGAACCAAACTTAATATCAATCCTTACCTATGAATTTTCCACAACTCAATTATCAACAAGGTTGAGGATTGGACAACACTTATGTAAAGTACTTAGTACCTCACATCTTCTCTTCAGTTTCTGTGAGAACTAGGAGGGTAATCCCAAACATGCTCATAATATCTCAAATTCAGTCAAGGGAACTTCCTCACACAGATGCATTCCTCAACAAACTCACCTCATTAAAGTTTTTGCAGACCTCGGGTGAGAGTGCTATTTGTATCAGGAAATTTGTTTATATGCTGAAATTCAGGGTCATGTAGTTTAGAGTATGTTATTAATTCATCATCATCTTGAATCTTAGGGAAAATTCATTACTAGCTCAGTCATCCATGAGATAAAATAATAAAAAAATCAGTGCCCTATCTGAGGCAATAACATGGTCATAACTTGCAATCAATCAGTAATACAATTATGATTGAACATAAAAAATTAACAAACTATTAGCATGCCACTTTGTAGCATCTAACTCACTGTGTTTTAAAATATTTCTTCCTTACCAAATCTTATATCCCTTTCTCACAAACGAATGGCCTCATTTTAGCATTTAATCAACTCATTGAATTGAAGCATAAAACAACCTCATTCATTTAGTGCAAATGATAGAAGAAAAATGAAATTGTAATAAGCAACTTCATTCATAATTTGGAAGAAAATACATAGGAGAGCAACATTTTAGAACTAATATTCTCCTTCATTACTAATATTATTTTGTAAAACTATATTTAATATCTTCATACAATATAACTTTTTCCCTAGATTGGGTTCTGATATATTTACTAATGTATCTATTTACATTCTATTTTCTCCAAGAGCATACCATTTACCTTGAGCTATTTTGGACTCAAAATCTCCGAACTCTCTCAACTTCAACCATGATATCCCCTTTATAAATAGGTGAGCAACAAGCATCTAGCTGCGTTGCAATTTCATGTTCATTTCATTTCAATTTCAAAAACCTAATTTCAAGTGATTCTTCAAAGAACTCCCCAGGTGGTTTTTATACAATCGTTTGGGAACAGGGGAGGACTAAAAACAAAAAACATGTACAAGATACCATTAGTCACTATCACTACATCTATTTTGAACAAAAAAGATTCCATATCATATTAGCCAAAGGACCTCCACATCAACATGGAAGAGAAAAGACAAACCACAGACATATTGAAACAAATACCTCCTATGCAAAGACTATGGTGTCATCAAAAAAAAAAAGAAGGATGTGACCCTATTCAGAGTTTTCAGAATCAAAGAATTACCAACTACTCCTTGTCCTTGATTAAATTGGAGGGACTATCACCACGTCATGATTAGAGCTCCCATATGGCACTAGAGAAAGAAGGTAATGGCCATATCATGATTCAATGTCACCTTCAGCATCTAAAGGAGTATCAAAGAGAAAAATAGGAGAATTATGTTTTCCCAAGTAGGCCCTATGATTTTTAACCTTTTTCCTGGCCCTCTTAACTCGCTGAGCCAGTTTCTTTCCTTTGAGCTTGACCAGTTCTCTTGGAATGGTAATGTTTCTCAAGTTGTATGTACACTACATAATTGATTTCTTCTTATGACCTCTAGCCTAGCCTTCCTTTTTCCCCTTTGAAACCTTAGGATAAGCCTGGCCATCTTGCTTAGTTATATCCTCATGACACTCAAATAAATTGAGTGGGCTAGACCATTTAACAGGTTGAATTGTCACACCAGTTCTCCCCATCTCCAGAACAAGCAAAGTTTAATAATTTAAGACAAAGCTATAGGGAGACAAACCTACAAGTCTTGAAAATTGTAACCAACACAACACAAAAATTCCTAACCAGACTAAAGGATCCAATTTAAAACCAACTTACTCAGGACAAGAACACTCAATATTCAACTTAAGAAAACAAACAACCTCTCACTCTTCTTCACATTACGCCTTACACTCATTGCAGATTGGAAAGATGGTAAAAATGAACAATGATTAACCTACATTAAATAGAAAATTTGGAGCATGCAAAATTAATAATTCAATAACTCCTTGTTTGAGCAAGTTGATCACTTAACAACATGGATTTGAATCTAGGATGTTGATCTTAAAACAATTAAAACTTCATCTATGGCGACCATGAGCATCATTTTTCAACCATTCGCAACGTGTTCCTAGAAAACAATGATTCCATCTCAAATGCTGCCATGTTTTTCCTTTATTCTTGATTAATCATACATGATATGAAAAATTAGCATGTATTTCCAACCTAATCTGTGCTCTTTCATTAATATCGATGAAGTACATAAGACCAGTGTTTCTTAGAGAGAATATTTCCTTATACACTTCATTGCTCATCATTGATCCTCCCCAAACTTTAGGGTGCAATTAGTGATGAAAGTATTGCTACAATGAAGTTTAATCCATTGGATGATCCTATTTTGAAACCACGTCAATGGTTCTCCAATCATCTAGCTACATTCCTTTATATGATGTCCTTAGGATTATGTTGTGTTTCCTATTCCATCAATAGCCATCACGTATTGCAGATGCATTTCCTCTTTCATCAGCCTCATTAGTGATGTCAACATACTCATGATGAAATCTCAGCCCTTGGACCTATGGCCCTTCTTTTATCACATTCATCCTTCCATCATGTATTGCTAATTCAAACTTTCCAGCTTGGATCCTATCAGTGATGGGAAATTCAGTGAATAAATCAGATTTAGACACATACACCTACATGAAAATTAATGGTACCAAACACATCATATATAAGATCTTATCATATTATCGAAAGAAACCTTTTAGAGAATCTCATCGCTTATCGTAGTTTTGAAACTTAGGCTCAGGAATGAATCCGCAATGATTGATAAAATATAGAAACATTAAAGCATCACTCATCTCTAATTCTCCTCATATAGTTTGCAAGAAATTAGTGATAAGAGGATTTATATAGTGACAATGTGTATCGTGTATCACTAATATAGAACTTTAGCACTTAAAACATATATGTGATACACGATACAAAGGAATTCCATCATATTACACATTGTTGATCTTAAATTTATCACTTGATGACCATCCGTGATGAGCGATAAGAGCGTAAGGCTAGAGTACATTTCTTATCATTATTGCAATGCTCAAGGATCAAAAGCGATTAACAATAACTAATTCCTTAACAATACACAAAACATCACTCATCACTGATTGTTCCAAGAGCTCTAGTGGCTATTCATGATTAGTGACAACAAAGAAATGTCACTCACCACTCGTCATTGATTTAGGACATACAATTTTAAAGAGATCAGTGAGGAGCGATAAAGTAAGATGGTCATTGGGACTTAAGTGGAAACTTTACACAATTGCACTTAAGCTATTACGAGGGGACCCTCAAGGATGATGTGAGAGAAGGGGCTCAAAAACTTCTAAGTCACAAAATGCAAAGGATGTAAAGGCCAAAAAGGGGCCCTCTACCTAACCTGATATAAATTATGAGACTCAGACCTGGAATTCAAGGACCGGTTACTTGATGATAGTGAATGACATAAGATGTTTTTAAGTGATTGGCAATAGGTGATAAGAATTTAATGACCAAATAGCACATTACAAACATTTATAATGAATAAAACCCTAAACCTCGTATATCAGTCCTACATTCAAATGTGACAAAAGTTTGAGATGGAATTTTTTTTTTTGAGGCTTTCATCAGTGGCTACTATTTGGGACATATGTTCCTCAGTGAATAGAGTGAGAATCCAAAAACTTAGGTGAAACGGACCCTGAACAAAAACCAAAAACCAAGGACAAAGCAAGAGAAACAAAACCAAACAACATAGGTACAATAATTACATGAATATAGGAGCCGGACCAACATAAAACTAGTGTTCACCTTTATCCGAAGCCCTATTTTCCACCCTTTGCTGTACTAAAAAACTTTACCATGAAGAGTCCATTAGCTAAACATGTTGCAACTCTTACTCAACTATCAAAATTTTTAAGGCTTGCCTTATCTCTCTCATTTATGTCCCTTTGTGCATTTTAACTGAGGGTTAACTAGAATATATAGTTAGTATAGTACTCACTTGATTCAAATTATTTTTCATCAAATGCTCATAATTGGTTTGGGAAAGTGAAGTATTCATAGTCTCTTTGACTCATATCAGATTTATTTGGATCCAACACCATACCCATTTAATGTAACAAACAAAAACTAGCTGATCTTCAAGCTGATATTCATATGCATTAGAACAATATAAACCAATCCTATTGCCCCATGCCTCATTTTCTTGAAAAATATTTTTTTTGTAATTCAAGGCAGTTTCATTGTCATTTAAAGCACAACCCTTCTTACAAAAGGTATCATTCACATGATTCCAAATATCATAAATAATTTTTGTTTTAGGACCCATACCATAATTTGATTCTTCTTCCCAGTCATCATCTTTCAACTAAAAACAAAATGTTTCAAAATGGATAAATTAATTCAAAATTGAGATGATTAGAACTAGGGTTTTCAACTATGTTTTCAACTGATATGTCTATTGACTCATTATGGAAATTTGAACATAGCTCCTATTCTTCTATGTAGACTATTTCTTCTCCTTCCTTAGTAGAACTTTGATCAAGAACAACCATGTCTATCACTATATCTAGGTCTACACATCCTACTTCTATTTTATATAAACATTTAGAAACCCAACCTTGTTGTTTGTCAATACTCATCCTTTTCTTAAAATTAGATTCCAGATTCAAAGTATAAACACTCTTGTCTTCAGATTCAACAACAATTAGATTATCAGGACATTCTAATTTTGAAATAGTTAGAGTATTCTGCAAGAATATATCAGATGAAATATATTGGGTATGTGCAAGATCATCATGGAAAAAACATGCCCTTGAATGGTGAAAAATTTAGAAAAATTAGAGTTAGGTCACTTAACATAACAAAATAAATAATTTATCTATATTATTTCAAAAATATGTAAGAATAGAATCTATAGCAAATTGAATGTACTTTCTAAACTACTAGGTTTATTTCAAAAAATAGAAAATCTATTTGGTGAAAATTTGAAATTTCAATGCAGTAGCACTTAAATTTCAAGAAAAAAATAAGTAGTGTGTGTCTAACCACCCTAAACACAATAAAATGATAATATATTTTTATAGGATTTTAGATATAAGTAGAGGACTCATGTCCAGATGTGATGCATATTTTTTGTATTTTTTTTCAATGTAAATAATTAATTATGATTTTTTTATTGCAACTTTTTAAAAATATAAAAACTCGTATGTCTGACCACCTTAACTTGGTCAAAACTTCATGAAATTCAATTTTATAAATCCTATAGATGTTTTTCAATCAACTATAGATGTTTTTCAATCATGTCAATTAAGACTTTATTCGTAATTCAAATAGAAAATGAATAATAATTATTTATTAAATTTGAAGTAAAGCATAATTTATATTGGTGGAAATTTGAGAATCTCCTTTAAAAACCCATTTCATTTTGTGAATTTTGGGTAAAAATATGTCGTCAGCCACATACTGTACACATACCCATCATATCGCCACTTTTTCGCCCATCATGATCTTGCACATACCCTATTTATTTATTGGTAAAGGAAGAGTTTCATGAATATAAACATAGTGAAATTCCTTGAACAAAAAAGGTTCTTTCAAGTTTTCCTTGCATAGAGATTTGTATTTCTTCTAAGAATAATTAAAATCTTCATTTCCACTACCCTGGTTTCTAGCCTTTGGTAATATGCTAATAGTGTCTTCAAGTATGACAATATCATCATTTGTACTGCTATGTGTACATTCACCTTTAGAAATATATTTATTCATGCTTTGAGTGAATTCTTGATCTTTGTTACTAAGGGTATCCTCCTTGTCATTATGAAAACTTATAGTTTATTCATAAAAATGCTTTGTTTCCTTAGTAATTATAATCCAATCAACTATTTGATCAAAATTCTAAGGTTTTAATTATTGATGCAAGGTACTAAGCCCTGGTTCATCAATTTCACAGAACAAATCAATGTAGACTAAATTCTCAGGTCTTAGCCTCTTAGGGATTTCTAGCAAGGAATCCAAAAACCTTCCTAGTAATTCATTTGGTGATTCCTCTTTATTTTTTTCAATACTAGATAATTTTTTAATTATCAATTCTTGATCATTATTGTATGAACACGAGTGAAATTTATCCTGAATTATTTCAAGATCTGTGTGTAGTGAGAATGAAAAAAATGAGACATCAAGATTATCCTTATATTGATCATCTTTTTCTTTCCTATTTATTTCATCTTTATAATGTATATGAGGAGAACAAACACTTGCAACCACATATCCTTTCATCATTGACAATTTAATGGTATTTTATATGTCCATAGAAATATGATATGATTGTTGCAATGTTGTAGGCTCTTTATCCCTTATCAAATAACTCATTTTATTTCTAAAAGCACCTAGATATGTAATTAAATTTTTTGCATCACTAGGTCTTAAATATTTAGGAATATCATTTACTGCTCTCATGAATCTGAGATTAAAAGAAGGGACTAACTCTTCTTCCTCTTGTTGGATTTCCCTAAATATTCTTCTTATCTCACTGGGACTAATCCTTTCAACAAACTGTTCTATAAATGCTATCATAAAAGCATCCCATGAAGCTATAGAACATTCTTGTAAATATGAGTACTAATCTTTTCCATCCTCTTTTAGTGACTGAGTAAACAACTTCATGACAACATCCTCATGATTTATTTCAAAATCTCCCATTAAATCTATTAATGCATTTAAATGCTTAGAAGTTGACTCAAATTTTTTCCTTGTAAAATTTGGTAAATGTTTCCTAATGTCATCAAGAATCTTGTTAGGGAAACCTATGATACCTCTAAAGCTTAAAGAATTATATCTCTCAATCGAAAACTTCCTTGGTGGGTATTCTAGGATTTGTATGACTGACATATTTGTATTTGTCATTCTACTAAAGAGAATAGGGGAACAGGACGTCTCTTTTGTATTTCTATTCATTATTCAAATGCTAAACCTATGGTAAATACATAGCTTAAGTGTAGTTTATGCCTTCACAATCTTTCAAAGGAATATTACAAAAGTAAGTATACTTATTACATTTCATTCAGGTATTACAAAATTTATATCAAATGTAGGAAATATGACTATAACTATTCCATTCGTTAGTGCTTTAACTCACCGATTTAGGAATAAAGTATTTCTTCCATATTATTAAATGTCTTTTAAATACACAATTATTTCTTCTTTTGTGTCAAAACAAAAGGGAAAATATAGGGATATATTTGCATATATCACACTTTATCAGGCTCTTTGCATATAGTTGCTTTTTCCTTTGTAGAGGATCAAACTTCAACCATATGAAGGTGATTCCATCAATTGATTCCACTTTTAAATTCTTCATCTTTCACCCTCTCTTTTTTCTTACTGGTATAGAGTTCTTCAAATTAGACACTCGCTATCACTAAGAACTTTGTATTTAGAACCTCTATGACTCTATCAAGGAAAGTTGTTGGACTGCAAATATTTTCCCAAGTAGATCCCTAGCAGAGTCACCATTTTTGTTAATTATTTTTTTAAGAACCAAACTTAATCTTAGTCCTTACCTATGAATTTTCCACAACTCTATTATCATCAATGTTGATCATTGGCCAATAGTTATGTAAACTACTTAGTACCTCACTTCTTCTCCTCGGGCTCTTTGAGACCTAGGAAGGTAATCCTGCACATGCTCATACTATCTAAAATTTGATCAAGAGCACTTCCTCACACATATGCATTCCTCAAGAAACTCATTTCATTAAGTCTTGCCAGACCTTAGGTGAGAGTGCTATTTGTATCAAGAAATGTGTTTATATACTAAAAGTTAGAGTAGTGTAGTTTAGAGTATGTTATGAACTCGTCTTCATCTTGAATCTTAGGGAAAATTCGTTACTAGCTTAGTCAACCATGAGATAAACTAATAAAACAACCAGTACCCTATCTAAGGGAATAACAGAGTCATAACTTGCAATCAATTAGTAATGCAATTATGATTGAACATCAAAAATTAATGGACTATTAGCATGCCACTTTGTAGCATCTAACTCACTATGTTTTAAAATATTGCTTCCTTATCAAATCCTATATCCCTTTCTCACAAACTAATGGCCTCATTTTAGCATTTAATCAACTCATTGAACTGAAGCATAAAACAACCTCATTCATTCAACGCAAATGACAAAAGAAAAATGAAATTATAATTAACAACTTCATTCATAATTTGGAAGAAAAATACATAGGAGAGCAACATTTTAGAACTAATATTCTCCTTCATTACTGATATTACTTTGTAAAACTATATTTAAGATCTTCAAATAGTATAACTTTTACCCTAGATTGTCTTCTAGAATATTTACTAATGTATCTATTTACATTCCATTTGCTCCGAGAGCATAGAATTTACCTTGACCTATTCTAGACTCAAAATCTCTAAACTCTCTCAACTTCAGCCATGAAGTTCGCTTTATAGACAAGGGAACAAAAAGCATCTGACTGAGTTATAATTTCATTTTCATTTCATTTCAATTTCAAAAACCTAGTTTAAATTGATTCCTCAAAGATCTCCCCAGGCATTTTTTATGCAATCATTTCAGAATAGGGGAGGACAAAAAACAAAACACATGTGCAAGATACCACTAGTCACTATCACTGCATCCATGTTGAACACAAAAGATTATGTATGATATTAGTCGAAGGACATCCACAGTAGCATGGAAGAGAAAAGACAAACCACAAAATTATTGAAACAAATACCTCCTATGCAAAGACCATGGAGTCATCAAAAACAAAAACAAGGAGGTGACCCTATTCAAAGACATCGGCATCAAAGAATGCCCGACTGCTCCTTGTCCTCAATGAAATTTGAGGTACCATCACCACGTCGAGATCAGAGCTCTCATATGACACCAAAGAAAGAAGGTATTGGCCATATCTTGAGTCAGTGTCACCTTCAGCATTTGAAGGAGTATTAAAGAGCACAATAAGAGAATTATGTTTTGCCAGGTAGGCCCTATGATTTTTATCCTTTTCCTGGCCCTCTTCACTAGTTGAGCCAATTCCTTTCCTTTGAACTTGACCATTTCTCCCAAAATGGTAATTTTCTCAAGTTGTACATACTTTGCACAATTGATTTCTTCATACGACCTCTAGCCTAGACCCCCTTTTCCCTTTGAAACCTTAGGACAAGCCTGTGCTTCTTGCTTAGTTATATCCTCATGAAACTCAAATACATTGAGTTGGCTAGACCTTTTAACAAGCTAAATTATCACATCAATTTTCCCCATCTCCAAAACAAGTAGGGTCTAACAATTTACAGCAAAGTTATAGGGAGACAAATGTACAATCCCAAACAATTGTAACCAACCCAACAAAAAAATTCCTAACCAGACTAGAGAACCTAATTTAAAACCAACTTACTTGGGACAAGAACACTCAATATTCAACTCAAGAAAACAAACAACATCTCACTCTTCTTCACACTACACCTTGCATTCACTACAGACTAGAAAGATGGTAAAAGTGAACAATGATCAACCTACGTTAAATAGACAATTTGGAGCAAGAAAAATTAATAATTCAAAAACTCCTTGTGCGAGCAAGTTGATAACTTAACAACTTGGCTTTGAATCTAGGCTCTTGATCTTAAAAAAATTAAAACTTCATCTATGGTGACCATGAGCATTTTTTTTTTACCATTAGCAACTTGTTCCTAGAAAACAACGATGCCATCTCAAATGCTGCCACGTTTCCCTTTAATCTTGATTAATCATATGCGATCTGAAAATTAGCATGTATTGCCAACCTAATTCATTCTCTTTCATTAATATCGGCGAATTACATAAGACCAATGTTTCTTAGAGAGAATATTTCCTTATACACTCCATCGCTCATCATTGATCCTCCCCAAACTTTAGGGTACCTACAATTAGTGATGAAAGTATTTCCATGATGAAGTTTAGTCCATTGCATCATCCTGTTTTAAAACAACATCAATGGTTCTACAATCATCTAGCTACTTTCCTTTATATCATGTCCTCAGGATTCTATTGTGTTGCTTGTTCCATCAATAACCATCACCTATCATAGATGCATCTTTTCCTTCATCGGCCTCATCAATTATGTGAGCATCCTCGCGATGAAATCTCAGCCCTTCGATCTGTGGCATGTCTTTGATCATGTTCATACTTCCATCACATATCACTAATTCAAACTTTGCACCTTGGATCCTATTAGTAATGGGAAATTCAGTGAAGTAATTAGATTTAGACATGTACACCTGCATGAAAATCAATGGTACAAAAGATATCATACATAAGATCTTATCATATTAGCGAAAGAAACCTTTCAGAGAATCTCATCGCTCATCAGGTTTTGAAACTTAGGCTTAGGAATGAATCTACGATGAGCGATAAAATTTAGAAACATTAGACCATCGCTCATTACTAATTCACCTCATATAGTCTGCAAGCAATTAGCAATGAGAGGATTTATATAGTGACAGTGTGTATCATGTATCACTAATATAGAACTATAGCACTTAAAACATATCCGCGATATGCGATACAAATGAATTTCATCATAGCACTCATCACTAATCTTAAATTTATCATTTTATGACCATCCACGATGAGCAATAAGAACGTAAGGCTGGACTACATCACTTATCACTATTACAATGCTCAAGGATCAAAAGCCATTAACGATAAGCAACTCCTTAACAATACATGAAACATCACTCATCACTGATTGTTCCAAGAGCTCCAACAGCTATTTGCGATGAGCGAGAATAAAGAAATGTTGCTCATCACTTGTTACTAATTTAGGATATACAATTTTAAAGAGATCAATGATGAGTGATAAAGTAAGATGGTCATCGGGACTTAAGTGGAAACTTTAAACAAGTGAACTTAAGTTCTTCTGAGCAGGGGACCCTCTAGGATCATGTGAGAGAAGGGGCCCAAAACCTTCAAAGTCATGAAATGCAAAGGATGTAAAGGCCAAAAAGGGGCCCTCTACCTAACCTTATAAAAATTATGAAACTTGGACCTACATGAATTGGGCCAAATAAATTTTCCCTCTAAATAATGAATGATACAAACATATGCTTCAAGAATAATAAGTATCTAAATACAATGTTCAACTATATTTTGTCTAAAAAAAGTACTAAATAAAAAATATACTACTTGGAAGTGAAACAAGAATAAAAAAATGAATTACTAATATCACTACTATCTTATTCTCATTATTCTTAGAACTCCATTCCATTTGATCAATATTTTTATCTTCTTTGTATACTACTATTTGGAAACTGATCTTTACATGTTCAATATCTCCCAAAAATCCTAGTAGTAATAGGGTTTCTATTGACCATTCCAAATGAATTATGGAGGAGACTTAAGAAAAATAAGAGGAACATACCATGGATATCTATTAGAGTTAACCCATAATAGTATGGAAGCCTTAACCACATATTTAGAACTTATCCTCCCACCATTACACATAGAAATAAATTAATTTTCATTTTGCTTAAGGTTTTTGGAATTATATTGGTGGTGCCCTTAGCAATAAATACAAAAACACTTGTAAGGAATTTAAATTTTCCCTCACCCAATTTTTGATCAAGGGTAATCATTTTTATGTTTCTTTCATAAAAAATTTATAAATTTCCCTAACCAAAATATTTAGTTGCCATTTTTAGTTTTTTGCAATCACTAATATTCACATTTTAGAATCTTAAAAAAGAAAAACCATTAAGAAGTTGTATAGTTTTCTCCTTTAGCTAATGTATTAGTCGATGCACCAAAATAACAAATACACTATTAAACTAATAGTCCCTTCAATAAGACCCTTCAACTTGTGTTGACAGAAATTGAGATAGAATAAGACGAACAAATCTATAGGTGTATGATTTCCCCATCCTAACCATCTTATATACAAATGAATGCCACCTAAGAAAGTAACAATATTTTCAAAACCATCAGCCAAAACATGGAGCCCATTTTGTGAGCTCAAATTACTCTTCCCAATCCCAATGGCCCCTCATGATGAGTGAGCCTACTAGGAATACTATGTAACTTTTTATGTCATACTTTCCACCCATCAAAAATAGAACTACATTTTGAACTATTTAATCCTATTCAAGATGCTCTTACCCACCATTCTTATGGATCATAAATTGCTCAAAAAAAGTCTTACATATCCTTCGAAATCCATTTTGTAAGCCCTTCTTATATACTCTTACTTGTCATGGATTCTCTTATGCATCTTACAAGGTCAATAATACTCTTTTAATTTTTAAATGATTTAAATGCTCTTGCACACATGATAATAAAATATCTAATTCATATAATGTGCCAATAAAAGAATCTTGAATTTCCTTCTAAATGAAAATACATTTTCCATATGAACCCATATTTACAACATAATACAACTTTGAGATGGATTAGCTTTGATCAGCGATATAAACTATAAGCAATGATTATGATTGGTGGTATTTATCAGCCCAATAGCATATCATCCACCCTGTAATCAAACTCTCATTCACCAATAAGAGAGCGAAAATATATGTTTAGAGGTTGCCTGATAATTTTCCCAATGGCTACGACCTTAAAAGTGTCTGATTCCTCCAAAAAACACCGATAATAACTATTCACTGTGATTTAAATGCATCGTGAATGCAAGGAGATAAGCACGTGAATTTTAATTGGCTCTGATACTATGTAGAAAAATGGGAGAACATAAAATTGATACATTTTCTACTTGTGAAAAATATGGATCCAGAGATCCTTAAGTACATATATGGATAAGTGTGTCTCTTAAATGAGACATGACTGTTTGTAACTAAATAAAGTTTATATTTTAACATATATGTATATAGATATATATATACACACATATATGTATAGTATATATATGTATATATACTTATATATGTCTATATGTATGCGTGTATACATATACATGTGTGTAATACCTAGGTAAGACCCCAAGAACATAAAAAAAGAAGCATTGAAGATCAAACTATTGGTAATCACAAGCATAATACAATGATTTTTTTATTTTCAATTAATTTAAAAATACAGTCAAATATGCAATTTGGGGCTTTCCGATCGATAAGGCCGAATAGTTAACACATGATTTGATAGTTTGCACAAATTGTGCCGGTCGGTTTGGTTCACCGTTATAAAATGAACGGTGATATAAAGTTTTGCCCTATAAAGAAATAATAGTATGTATAAAACTGAAACGTTTAATATTTTACTTGGAACGAACGGGGTCCATCTTTATCAAAAGAGTCTTATTTAGTCTTTTGTCAACGGAAGAAAGCTAAACCTCCCCTCAAGTTTAGCAGACAAAGCAGGGTATGCATTAAAGCCTTCATGTGATGTGCTGTACAAACTTGCCCGATGTGCTGTACAAACTAGCCCGCAGTCAACGAACTTTTTGTCTGTAAATTTGCTTCAAACAATGCTGAAGGGTTGCTCGCAGTTGGAGATTTGGAAGGGTTAAGTTGTGTGAAAGGGAAAAGAATATACCAGTCCTTATGGATGGAGGAGAGGATAAAAAGGTCTCTGACAAATTCAGGAAGGATGAAGCGAAGCAAAAGAGGCAAAACGTGAATGAAACGAAGAAAAAGGAGGATAAAGCGAAGCAAAAGAATGGAGGAAATGTTGAAGGTAAAAACGCCTCTGACAAATTCGTGAATGAAGCGGAGAAAAAGGAGGATGAAGCTAAGCAAAAGAATGGAGGAAATGTTAAAGGTAAAAACGCCTCTGACAAATTCGTGAATGAAGAGATGAAAAAGGAGGATGAAGCAAAGAAAAAGGAGGATGAAGCGAAGCAAAAGAATGGAGGAAATGTTAAAGGTAAAAACGCCCCTGACAAATTCGTGAATGAAGAGAAGAAAAAGGAGGATGAAGCGAAGCAAAAGAATGGAGGAAATGTTAAAGGTAAAAACGCCCCTGACAAATTTGTAAATGAAGAGAAGAAAAAGGAGGATGAAGCGAAGAAAAAGGAGGATGAAGCGAATCAAAAGAATGGAGAAAATGTTAAAGGTAAAAACGCCTCTGACAAATTTGTGAATGAAGGGAAGAAAAAGGAGGATGAAGCGAAGCAAAAGAATGAAGGAAATGTTAAAGGTAAAAGCGCCTCTGACAAATTCGGGAAGCATGAAGCGAAGCAAAAGAATGGAGGAAATGTTAAAGGTAAAGAAGTCTCTGAGAAATTCAAGAAGCATGAAGCGAAGCAAAAGAAGCACTAATTTCATTTCACCATTTTGCAGGTGAGTCATCTGTTCCAAAGGGCAATGATAAAGTGCACGGGACGAGGAATAAGCCCGCTCTTAACAATTGATAGCTGAAACCACTGAAATCACTGCTGACCGTGTTCTAAATTAGCGGTTAAATTTTGTAATAATGTTGTCTTCAGTGATTTTGTGTTTAATATAGTTAGTTATCTAGTTATGTTAGTTTTGTTTTATGTGAGTTGCCATGTGGTTTGGATAGTTACATTATGGAAAGACTTTACAAAAGTCGTATTGTAATGCTTTTAATTTCATTGTTGAATGATTAGTATCTCAAAAATTTAGTACTATTAGTATTTCGTCTGTTATTCCGATTGTTGAGTTTGTTTTTCCAACTGTTGTGTTGATTTTAGGATACATATTTGGTGTTTTTAAGGAGGATATGGACTATAATGTTTATACTTGGGTTGAAGCATAATACAATGGTTTCTATTTGATCATTATATGAATTTCTTATATTTCATGCTTCTCGTGATGGACAATTAGACTCTTGTGTTCAAGATGGTGGTCACTTGATGGATGATTCAGGTTTCCTTATTGAGCTTGCAAACACTAAGAGGTTAGTTGAAACTGCCTCATATTCTATCCCTATTAAATTTAGCTCATTTTTCAAAGTGTATTATGTATTTTTAAAGTAAATAAAAAATGGGAGAACACTAGGATTAGGTTTCTTATTAACCATGCATATCTTAAGTTCTAATCCAACTTAATTATTTATACCTCATTAGTTGCATTTCAAAAGAGTTCGTGGAGTGAGGAAAATAGGATGTCTATTTGAGGATTGGGATATATGTAATTATTTTACTATTCAATGGTAACTAGTAAGATTATTGTAATGAGGCATGAATGAATGCATTATATAGAAGACTTAGAGCATCTTCTATTATTAATGGCTATAAGATAGAATTAGTGCTTCATGAAGGAGTCCTTTGGAGTAACATATACCAACTGGAGTGATGGAAGTAACATATTCTTATCAAGGATGTATAATCTATTTATGGAGAACATTATATCAAAGTTTTACAAATTTGTACTATGGTATTTGAGGACCTTATTGAGGCACATGTTGTTACTGTTTGGTAATTTTTTTGGTTTAGTTTTATATGCTAATGGATTACATAATCCATCAAAATTGTTAGAGAAAAATTCATTGCCATTATTAGTCCTCAAAAAAATTATTTTCTTTTTGGTCTATGATTCATCCACCCTCTTCCGTTCTCAAGGAATATAATTTCTTCCTCAAGAAAATTTTGTGCACTAAATATTTCACTTGATACATCTCACCAAGTTTCTTCCATAGTTTCTGTTCGGAAGTCTCTTCATGGATGTTGATGAAAACAGAGTTTACCAAGCACAATCGAATTAGACCCTTCGCTTTACGATTCATAACATCATATTGAGCAACCTAAGTAGGATATGCAGGCCTTGAAACATTCTCATCAACAACATCTCATAGATATCGAGCTATGAACAAATCCTCCATCTTTAGCTTCCACATCTCAAAATTATTTCAAAAAAAATTTCCACCTCTATTGTCCTCAATGAACTTTCCATCTAAATATTCCTACAACAAGATCACAAAGTGTCTTTTGCACAAGTTCCCACTCAAACCGGGATTAGTTCAAAAAACCTGACAACCCACAACTGAAACCAAAGGTTATTAGGCTTTGATACCACTTCTAAGGAAGCTAAGGTAGCGTAACAAATTCCTACACTATTGCTAAGAAAAGAATAATGAAAACTTCTGAATATTTAATAGTTCTAGAAACTTAAAAGAATAAATATAAATATCATACCTACCATTACATATGATTTACTTGGGAAACCCTTTAGGAGAAAAAAACACTCTCAAAATCCACTTAACATATTATTTAGAAATCACAAAGATTACAATATACTTGCAAAGTAAGCCTCTCATAGGAGTATCACCACCAGAGATCCAAAGAAAATATGACCACTATCACACTGTTAAAATAAATCATTGAATATAATCATAGTACAACACCATCATAAAATAGGGTTATCTTCTAGGGAAAGACAAGCCAACAAAATATCCACCACATTAGATATAAAACCTAATAATGAACAGTCCAGATTTAGAATATATCATTATTTAATGTATGTTGGACATTTTAGGAGTTTCCTAGAAAAGTTAACATGCTCACATTTTTCTCTTTGCTGCCATTCTATACACCTATCGATGTAACTAGAAAATATGTACATAAATATATATACCTCCTATCAATAATAAATCGTATATAATTGAAAAGGGATTTGAGACACATTTCCAATAGGATGGTCCATAAATAAGAAAAAATGGAAAATTCTATTTATTTACCAATCATACTCTATGATGAAGAAAATATCATGATCCTACTCAATAGGAAATAAAATTTTGATATAAAATTCAAATGGAATGTATTTAGGGTGATCCCACAAAGCTAGTTATAATTTTTGAGAGGATCGATTTTACTAAATCACATATTTTAGAAAATATAATGATTTAAGCCTTTAAAATTCCATTATATCATTCCAATTGAGCAGGGGTTTGATCAAACTACCTTAAATCAAACCCCTTGGATAGAACCCCATGATTTTAAACCATACCTATAACGGAGTCTCCTTGACACCTATCAAAATCTTGATTAAAAACCAATTTTGATTTACCTTTGGGGGGATCAAATGAATTCATTAAAAATTTATTTTTTGTAAGTATGTGGTCCTTATTATAAGTTTCCCAAAAATTATAATTTTAAATAAATTTACACATATTATTTATTTTTATTTCTTGTGAATGAGGTTTTGTGAAAACCAAATACATTTTACACATGTGGGAAAAAATAGGAAGATATTATCAAAAAAAAATGAGTGCACCATATATTTAAGTTCTTGATCCAACAAAGAAAACAAAAATTGAATTTTGATACATACAAAAAAGTTCTAGCGTTATCCCGGTGCAAGTGCGGTATACGATTATAATTGGTTTGACTTTAAAACTTGATTAAAGAAAAATATTTAATAAAAACCTATCTAACAAATTGGGCACTAAATGTCGAGGAGTGATGAATCTAAATTTGAAAGAATTAGAATTTTATCTTTCATGGAAAAAAGTTGTCGTTATACGGTGAAATCACTTTTTAAAAATGTTGTTTATGAAAAAACTAATTTCAGGAGATGGAAAAAGAAGTGCAACATGATTCAAAAAAAATTTGAAAAAATATATTTAGAATATAGACAAAATTTCATGAAACACTATTTTCATCATCTTAAAATTCCTCCGCGGTTTTAAGCAGCTATAGGTGCCTAAAAGTGAATTTAGTTAAAAAAATTATTTTAGTGTCGATTTGGCAAAATTGTAAACACTGTTGGGATCACCATTACCTATTTCCCCATATTAATGAACTCCTACATGAATTGGCGCAAAAAAATATTCCCTTTAAATAATTAATGATACAAACATATGCCTCAAGAAAAGTCCCTAAATACAATGTTCAACTATATTTTGTCTAAAAAAAGTGGTAACTAAAAAATATACTACTTGGAAGTGAAACAAGAATAAGACAAAAGGGACTACTAAAATCACTAATATCTTATTCTCATTATTCTTTGAACTCCATTTCATTTGATCTCCATATACTACTATCTGGAAAATGATATTTTCATGTTCAAGGTCTCCCAAAAATCCTAGTAGTAAAAGGGTTTCTATAGACCATTCCAAATGAATTGTGAAGCTATAAACTTAAGAAAAATAAGAGGCACATACCATAAATATCTACTAGCATTTCCATGTAGTAACACGCAACAATGATCCAATAGGAAGAGAGCAACATGAAAGGCAAGTGATGTGCAGGTAGTCATTGTGGAAAAACATTTGAATGTGAATGGCATGAGTCGGAACAATAGCTATATGCAAATGTAGATAATATAGTTACACATTAGGGAATCCAACAAACAATACAATGGATTGCTAGATATATTATGGGTGATAATTAAAGTGATTGAGTGGGAACAATATTGTATCTCGTTTTTACCTCACAGTTTAACATCATTATTTTATTTTAAATTATAATGGGGACGGAAGGAGGGTGTTAACCCTAATGGGTTGAAAGGAGGATATGTATATAAAGGATAAAGTGTGTAAGCAATAGTTGGTGAAGAAATAACATTGTAGAATATATATATACACATATAGAGGTTTGGTTGAAGAAAAATTGTATTAACATTCAATTAATTATTTGGTGATAACATTATTATTATTGGTAATTGGTTTAACGGGGTAAATAATAATATTATGTAGTTAAGTTGTTTGTTAAAGAAAAATATTATTATTAAATTTGAAATGATTTCATTAAGTAAAACCAATATCATTAAGTTTTATTGGTTCATCAAAATATAATATTATTATGGATAGGGTTCAATGTCTAAATTGATGACATTACTAATGTGCAATTAGTTGGGAAATAATAATCTTGACATAAAATTAGTTGAATTCATCATTATATAGGCCCACCCCATAATTTAGCCATTGCATCAATTCTTTATGATACAAACTAAGGATCTTGTGATAGGTAGTAACAAAGAACCCTACATCCATTATAATTAAAACAATCTAAAAGTAATATCAATATCATTAAGCTTCATTAGTGAATCAAAATATAATATTATTATGGATAAGGTTGAATGTCTAAATAATTGATGATATTACTAATGTGTGTTTAGATGGGAAATAATAATTGTGGCATACTATGAGTTGAATTCATCATTATATAAGGACACCCCATAGTTTAACAACTGTATCAATTCTTAATGATATAAACTAAGGATCTTTTCCTAGCCACCGACAAAGTACCGTACACGAATTTTGGTTAAAACAATTTAATTATTTATGTGATGTAGAGTATAACCAAGAGAAGAATAATCAGCAATTCCCAATGGAATCTAACATAAAGTGTATAAGATCAACTATTTTAGTCCATTGTAACCATAAGCTTAAACATGTGAATTTTTTTCTAATTCCCACATCAGAAAGATAGGGATATGTACATACAAAATATAAAGTAAAAGTCAACACAATGAGGCCTGCTCTCCACCCTACCATATTGGGTCATGGAGCCTAATTGACCAACACCAAACCCCCAAGCAAGAATATAGATTGGCCACCACTGTGATTAGTGATTAAATGAATATTGCTTATGACAATCAATATAGAGTACATTAGGATATGATTGTCTATTTGACCATTGTTGTTGATTTTACAATCACTATCATTATTTGATAAGGTTGTTTGTAACACATTAGTTTATGAAACACCATATTATTGTTGCAGTATGGTCTATAAGAATAAGAAAAATGTGTTAGTGTGATAAAAACACACGATCAATACACAATAAATAAATAAGAAAATATAAAGACTTATACAATTAATTACAAAGATGATGCAATACAGTTGTAGTAGAACACAATAAGTAAATAAAATCTAGGCATACCTTTTGTATGGAATGGATTGAATTTTGGACATAGAAACATAGGTTTTCTCTCCAACCTACCATATTGGTTCATGGAGCATCGTTGACTCTTCTCCCTTGGGAAAGAGAATTCAAGAACTGGGATGTTGATTCATAAGCATAATTACAAACACTTCAACTTCATAGTTGGTTGAACTTGATTCGCAAAGGTCATCCATCTATTTACCATATAAACTGGAATATTAACACACAAGTTCTTGAAGTATCTCTCCTAAGGGAGAAGAGCAATCAGATGATTAGCGAGGGAATTTAAAAATTCAAGTAGAAAATACAAAGCATAAAGGGAGAGCAAGAGGGAATTGACAACAACTCAACACAATGCTATCAAAAATTGAAACAATATAGCCTTTTTGACAACACCTTCTTAATAATCAAATGCTATAGCTTAGGCAAGAGAACAATAATCAACAATGCCCAATGGAATCTAACATAAAGTGTATAAGATCAACTAGTTCACTATATTGTAAGCTTAACCTAAAGCATATGATTTTTTTATGAATCCTATGTTAGAAAGATAACAATTTGTACATAAAAAATATAAAATAAAATTGAACACAATAAGGTCTACTCTCCACCATACCATATTGGGTCATGGAGGCTCGTGGACTCTCACCAAACCCCCAAGCAAGAATATACATTGTCCACCTCTTAGATAAGTGGTGAAATGAATATTTCTTATTACAATCAATATAGAGTACATTAGGATCTAAAACTATGTAATTGACTTTTGTTACTGATTTTCTAGCAACTATCATTATTGTGAAAGGTTTCTTGTAAAAAATTAGTCCATCAAATACTGCATTATGGCTGCAATATGGTCTACAAGAAAAGAAAAAAACTGTGAAGTTTAGTATGTTGATCATGCAAAAATAGAGTGAAATACATAAAATTAACTATCTTATTCCATCATATCCATCACAATAGAAAGCTAAAAACTAACACTGATGTCCCTATTCAAAAATTTTACTGCAAAGGCCAGACCTTTTGGTCACAATGCATTGAGGTGTGCAGACAAAAAAGGTGCCAGGCTCTCCACCCTACCATTTTGGATCATGGAGCGTCATCAACTATCACCAGACCATTGCAATTACTTACCATAAATTACAACAACTTTTAATGATGATGCGACTAAACAATATTGTTCAAGTGAGAAATTCAATTGTAGATCTAGCACATATAAAATGGAACAAAACAAAATGAGTCCTACTCTCTAATATTGGGTGGCCAGTGCTGTGATGAATTGTGAAACAAATTTTCCCATCGTCTTAGATAGTCTTCTAATATCTTCATCTTCATAGTTGTTTGAAATCTCATTAATCTATTTAGCATCTATACTAGAATATGAAGATCCCACTTCTTGAACTCTCTCTCCTAAGGAGAAGCATATTTCTCTAGAGCAATGTGAATATGAGAAAT
>VDFB02379711.1:99388010-99465280 GCA_007258455.2 Sequoia sempervirens
TGATGTTTTTTTGAATGTTTTTGGATTTTGATGTCTCAGGGGATGATCAAAGATTAGCCTCGCCTATGTTTAAGCTTAGAGACGACATAGTTTAGATTCCAATGTTTTTGACGTTTTCTAACTTTTATGAATGTTTTTGGATTTTTTAATTTTCTAATGTTTTGGATATGGATATGTGTGATGATATCAGTGCTTTGTTTAGGATTTTGTTGAAAACCAAGCTAAGGTTGATTGATCAGATTGATGGATTGATGATGATAATATTGTTGAGGATATACAACAATGCAAGGATTTGATTGATCAGGATTGATGACAATAACATTGTTGAGGACACACAACAATGCAAGGATAGTGTTAAGCAACACAAGGATATTCTGAGATGATGATTTTTTGATTGGATTTGATTGATCATGATTTATGAAGCTTGACATTCAACTTAGATGCACAATTGATAGTGATTATTTGGATTGATGTTTGATGAAAGATAAAGCTTGACAAGGAACATCTTCTTGTCAAAATATGCCATTGGCTAGTGATTTGGATTTTTGTTCATAGGTGGTGGACCAATTTTATTTCATGTTTTCCAATGTTCGGATCACCACATAATTTGGAGGATATAGATCAAGATTTATTCTTGAAGCAAGATGTACATATTTTCCCCCAGTATCTAGAAATGTATGGAATGCCATGAATGGATGCCTAGATGGGTGTATGGATGGATGGATATGGTAAGCATGCAAAGTATGCCAGGGATTATCTTGTGATAAGATAAGGAGTTCAGATAAAGAATGCTCATGTGGATAATGCTTCATATCTCAGATAGTGTTGCATAGGATAGAATTAATGAAAATGGCCCATGTCAAGATGTTTACCATAAGCAAGTGTAAAGTGTACACCAAACTTCGTCAAGATCAAGGTAATTTGGAAGATGGATGTAGATGGATAAAGATGGATTGGATAAATGGTTCATGGATGAATGGATTTATTATGGCTAAGATGGATAGAATGTTGGCTTTATTATGGATGGGATAAGATGCTTTCACCTGAACTAGCGCACTTAGGTGCTTGATTCTACACATGACATTTGTTTTCCAGGTTATCATTATGGTACCTACCCAAAGCACAACCCATGCAGTTTTCACTAGAGGACAATTTTTTATTTTTTATTTTATTTTTATTTTTATTTTATTTATTTTATTTTATTTTTTCTGTTTTCAATCATTTTTCTATTTTTTATTTTCATATTTTGTGATTTCTTTGGTTTTTCTGAAAGATTCATGCTAACCCACTTGGTGGTGTTGATGTAGATGCTTCTGTCATAATGTGTCATCGGTATCCTGCCTGAAGAAGCTGCTTTGCTAAGATACATGCACTTGAATGCAACTTTTTGGATTCTTGATCTTCTTTATTGATATCGGGGTTAACTCTGTCTCTGTGTGCACATCGCGATAGAGTGCCTTATAAATACTTATGATGAAGGGTTGAGGCCAATACATGGTCAATGTAAGAACTAGATATCATGCGTGGAGGCATGGATGGAGTGTGTTTAGGGATAAAAGATGGATTGGTTAACAACTTGGAATCTTTGACTCTTCAAACTTGGGAAGATGAGCAATGATGGGTGGATACGGAAGTGTGCATGGAATTAGGACCAACTGCTTGATGCACTTTGTACGTCGCTTGAAAACTTTGCTTTTTATTTTGTGGACATCTTTGATGGATACTTTTCCCTTTTTTATTTTGTCTCATAGTTTCTTTGGCTAATGGAGTTTGATAGGGATAAACTTTCTTTGTATTTTTTAGTATCCATATGTATTTGATTTGTCCATTATGCTTTCCAACTTCTTTTTCTTTGATAACATTGTTTGTACTTTGTTTCAATCCTTTCTTTTGAAGTTGGTCCCAATTCATGGATGGGGTGATGGGTGGAAGAAGATTCATGATGTGACTAGTTGTAGTATTGGCATCGGTTTCATCATAAGGATTCTTCGTACTCCCTATGTTGATGTTTCCTTGAGATGAAGTTGCTCCTAGTATGGTGGTAGTAGTGCCTTCATGCTTTGATTCTGCCCTATTCTAAGAGCTCTTGTTTAGAATGCATTCTTTGATAAATGACCATTGTAGATGATGTTATTGGAATTTACTGTTGTACTAACTTCAGAATATCCTATCTATCTGACTTGTTTCCTTGAGTGGATAATGCTGGATATACTCATCCTTGATGTCCTCAGTCTATATTTGGGATATATTTGATCCTAATGTTGATAATTCAGTTTTCCTGTAGGAATCAATAACCTGCTCTTTTTGTGTAATAATGTCAGGAGTAAAGAGATACTGTTCTGAATGAAGATCATCTACATGTCCATCCATAGAAATCATCTCATGGGTAGATGGAAGAGTATGTGCATCTTGTATAGATAGGAGAGTTTCCATTAGATCATTATAGTATATTGGAGATACAAATTCTTGATACAAAGGGTTCTTGGATGTCGTCATTAGTCATGGTAAGTGGTTCAATATTCTCAAGTGTCAAGTTTAGGGTTCCTTTAGTATCTATAACCATGAGGTCGAAGGATGTCAATATGTCTTGGAAAGGAGCATTGCTCAAATTTGGTGAAGAATTTTGATCATGATTTGGAATAAATTCTTGAGATATGTCCTCTAACTCATAAGGCAATGTAGAGACATTTTCAATATGATCATTGGTCGATGGATTGTGCATTATGTCAATAGGATCAAATAATCCTAACAATCCTTGAAATAGATCACTAAAAGTGGCTCTTAATGTATGGTGAATTGATCATCGAATGGGGTAGAAACATCTTCAATATGTTCCTTAATTGAGATATCTTGAACATTTTTTTCAATAATTATGGTTGAGAGATTGTGAATGTCTTCAACCATAGATTCAAGCGATGTTGACATTTCTTGAATTGGATCATTGTTGGGTATTGTAGGTGGATTTTGATCATGATTGAGAAGTGACTCTTGACATATGTTGATTTGATCATTGGATGAAGTAGACATAGCTTCAAGGTGCTTAATGATGGATTGATCTTAATCCTTGCTCTCAATAGTTGTCATTTTTTGTGTTTGTGGTTGTGTTTGTTGGGTAGCTTGAGCAGCTTCGGTAGCTTGAGAGGCTTGTTGCACTTGGATGGCCTTTAGGTACACCTGGTGAGCTTTTATCGCAATGTTATATTGTCTTGCTACGTTTGGTTTTGGTGGTAGTGGTGGTGGATTTGGAATTGTGTTGGATGTAGCGACAAGTCGTTGAGATACATTTGGAGTGATCGTGAGGGTTTGAGATATGATGGGATTGATCGAGGTGATAGGAATGGTCAGAATAACCGAGGTGATAGGTCCTTAGGAGACCATATTTTGATTTTTTTGGGATTGACGTTGTCATTTAATTAGATACCATCTATTGGTGAGATGTTGATGGTATATTCAAAGGATTTGATGTGATGGTTTGATTGGTGTTAGGTGGATTGATTTGAATGGAGTGATCGGTGCTAGGTAAAGGGGGAAGCCCAAAACCAAGGAATGATGTTGATATGGGTAATGGTGGTGGAGATGTCTCTTGGCGCAATGACTCAACTATTTTGGTAAGTGTAGCAATTTGATCTCGCCAAATTTGATCATGATTTCGATCTTGACTTCCTTGAAATAGTTGATTTGGTTTTTGTTCAAGCAGATTTGGGATGCATACTTGTGGTTTTTGAATGGTATCATGCACAAATTGATTTTGGACAATGTTTTGATTTGAGATGATGTTCAGATTTGGCATGATAGGTTGAAATTGAACATTTTTTATGTTGGGAATCACATTGCCTTGTTTTTGGTAACTTTGATTTTTCATGGTGTTACCTTGACTTGGATTAATACATGGAGTTGTTAACATCTTGTTTGGACTTTGAAAAAAAATTGTATGATTCGCAAACATATTTATCCAAAATTTTGTTGGATTCATGTTTGGTAAAGTTGTACTTGGTACATTCACATTTGGCACATATTGATTTGATGGGATGATGTTGTTCGTTTGAAGACTCATGCATTGATTGTTTAGTGGATAGACTTGTAGGTTTGGATTTAGATCTACCATCAGAAAAGGTGTTCCAATCTTTTGACTAGGCATACTCATATTTGTTGTACCATTGAAGTTTGTGGGAGATAATGATCCCATGTATGGATTGTATAGATGTGAGTGTTGATAATCAATCGACATTGCAAGGTTTTGAAAGTTTAGTTGATTTGGATTACTCATGATGTATGGATCAAGTTTATATTCCATGTTCCTCTTGTGTTTTTCCCTTGTGTAAAAGTGACTCTAAGGTTCTTAGGACTAGTTAATGACGAGATGGAGGGTGAAAAAGGGGTGAATGATATGGGTGTTGAACATTTAGGAACTTTGCATCAATGCTAGACTTAGGATTTGATTTTGATTTTTTTTTATTTGGATAATGAACTTGGAAACCCTAAGCTGTTTGATGTGATCTTTAGGATGAACTTGTTCAAAGGATTTCTAATTCAATTAAATGTATGAGAAAGGATGCATTGCCATACACCTAACTAAACAAGATGTTTTTGATTTTGATGATTTACCCAAGTCTAGAATGATGTTTCCAAATGTCTAAAGTTGTTTGTGTCAATGAAGATGATAAATGTTTGAATGGATGGAGTGTTTCATTTTATCCTAAATTAATCTAGGAAGGACTTGTTTACGAGACCAAGATAGTGAAGAACATACCTTTCTCTAAGAGTAATTGTAAATCAAAAGACCAATGTTTGCATGAAAACCATATGACCAAAAGATGCCAAGCACATGTGTGGGGTCCAATTGATTGATTCTTTGCTTTAATGGATTATTTTTACCACAAACACTTCTTGATTAGCTTTTGAAACTAGATGTCCAATGTCCTAATTCTCTTTCATCCCACAAAGAGCATTATGTGGAAATCAAGGAAATCAAGGAAAAGGTTACCTAAAGTTGACTTTAGTAGGAGAAAACTGAGATGAAATCCAAACATTTAGAAGCCCTAAGGATACGAATCCCAAGGGAAAGCAATAGCATGTGAATTTGTTCAAGGATATTTGCTTCTCCTAAAGGGTTTGAGATTTTATGCTCATGTTGAATTTTGGTTTTCCAATGTTTTTGATCGAAGCACTATGTTTTCAAATTGACTCATAAGAAATATAATATCCTAGCTCAATTGGTACATTTTTCTTGGTGGGCTTGCCTCATGCCCTTCATAGTAGAAGAGATGATTTTACATGCAACCAAGGAAAAAATATAAAGGTATTATAATAATGAAGTCTTAACCTCTATATTTTTACCAAGATCGGACATGGCAAGTAACTTCTTGGAATCTAAGTTCCAATGCACCACTTTGATAAACTCATTCGATGGACTGGTTGGTTACTACAAACAAGGGTTTTAGTTTGAACTTTCCATTTGTGGAGATTGACCCATATGGCGAGAGTCTCCTTTCAGATCCATCTCGTCGGAATCAACTGTGTGATATTGGCATTTCTTCCAATACCCACATTTATATCCCAACTGGAAATACTCTTAGGTTCAGAGTGTTACCGGTTGAGTCGTTCCCTTGGGTGAGTACTTTTTCCCCAAGGCAGGCCCTCTAAGATAGACAAAAGCAAGTAAACATATTCATAGTTCAATCAACCTTCATTTAGAAACAAAGGGAGAACACATGCAACAAGCTCACTCACATTTGTAGAAGATTTTGTTCAATTTTAGTTCCCAAAATGAAGTGTATGGGAAATATTTTATGCAACTTAATGTCATCAAAAAGACTTTTGATTCTCAAGATCATCGTGAGGAGCGAGAGAAGCACCTACGCCTTTTAGATGATATTAAATTGTGAAAAATATTACAAGACACGAAATACACAGGTTCATTTTAATTTCCAAAGGAGGAAGTAAGTTATTTTTAAAGCACCAAGACAAAGTATGAAGTTTGTTTTGTTGAATTTTAGCCTAGAAAGCAATGTCTAATAAGTTTCTATGTTCAATTTTAGCCCAACTTTGAGAAAAAATAAAAACAATGATTGATTTCAAATCCTAAATTAATTGGTCTAAAATAGAAAATAAGAGTAGAAAATGAATGCTCCAAACAATTAAAACAATAGCATTTAAAAATGCACTTTTCAATCTTATTTCCCACTTTTCCAATTTAATTTGTTTGTTATTTGATTCCATTGCCTAATTCCAATGTCAACTTGCAAACAATACAAAATTATCACAAATAAGAAGTATGATGTTTCAAGAAATCAATGATATAATGAATACAATTAACATAATGAATGCATTCATAAGGAATCAATAATCAAATAAAGAGAAAGTTGTCCTTTGGGGATTCTTGGTGCAGATATTATGTTGATTCCTTCAAAAATTTGATAATAACTTCAGTCCATGATAAAGCTTACTTGTATACCATGCCTCCTGAACCATAGGAAAAGTCAACGTATAAAAATAAACAAACTAGAACTCCTCTGGCAATCCACTGACTTAGTTTCTTCGTATTTCCTTCAATTTAAAAAACAAAATCTTTGGGAAGATGGCTGGGATCCTTGCCTTTACTGCGCCACTATTGGTGCCATAAATAGAGAGATCTTTTCAATATAAAATGAATAAAGCTTTTTTATTCTTCCAGATCATGTGTTAGTGATGAAGAATGTAATTATGTATCGATATAGGTTGTATGTTTCTTTAAACCTCATGCTGCTCAACTCACAAAAGATTTTAGCTATATTTTAATAAAAAACAATATGAGCTATCCACAAAAACAAAAAAAATGAGTTAAATGTCATTTCAGGGATGTTAGTCGTGTAGGTAATACTGCACCTATTTCTGTGGTTGGATTTAAGCGGAGGAAAGTTACCACAATGTCTAGGAAAGGTGTGAGAAACTTTCAAGAAAATGCAATTGCCAATGTAAAATCGAATTCCACAACTATTTCCTAGTAGACAAACATTTTGATAGAAGCTAAGAGTAATATGCACATTTAATTACCATCCATCTCCAATTCAAGACATAAGGCAGCAGTGCCTAATCTTTTTGTTGAATATTAGCAGAGTTCTCCCATAGCCAAATAAAGCACAACGCCTGTTGCGAGAGCATATACACTAAAGAAAATGGTGGTTTACAGCGGGTCCTTCCATTTTATTGTAGGCTAGGATTAACCTTGTGATGACTCATGTTGTCATTAATTAATGGCTGCAATAGCTTTTAAGACCAAGCGAACATCATATAGAGAATTAGCACAAAACAATCAAAGTGTTTGTTGCTGTAAATAAGAATTTTCCTAACTAACTAAACGTTCATTTATTTTTTTATCTGTGATGTCGCTTTAAGTGTACATTAGATGTATCCAAGTAGTAGCTACTTATTCACAAATCAAGGCTCCAACAAGTTCAAGCACATGGTTATCATTTGGCTCTTTTGTCCCAACTTGAATGGAACATTAAATGCTAAATGCAACGCTATCTAGTCAAACATATACTGGTACCACACGACTTAAAGTTTAGGTTTTGTTTAATTTCAATACTTGCATTGTAGATGGGAGTAGGTTTACACTTTTAGGGACTGCTTTTTTTTTTTTTTTGTTTGGACGATCGAAGAATTTGACACATTTAATGATGTTGATAGAAAGTTAAGGACAACATTATAGGCAACCCCAAGATCACATTTAATACCGAGATACAACAACACTATGATATTGTCAACAATATTAAATACAAAGACTCTTTTTTTTAACCACATTCAATATCAAGATTGAACAGAGGTATGGCATTGTTAGCGATATGATAATGTGAACCTACTCTGCCATGATTGTAAATGATTTTCAAAACAATTCAATGATAAAAGTTGAATCAAATCAAAACAAATTATGAATATTTGCACAGACCACCTCTTCCAAAAATGATGACTATATTTTTGCAACTAAACATTTGAAGCAATCCTTGGTAGCAATGCATTCCAGTAAGGAATTTGGTGGCTGCAATGAGGTCATAAATAAGGCTCTCGAAGCCTTGTTTTTGAATTCAAATGCCAAGGACTAGGCCAAGGTGCGAAATTGCAACATCCGTCTATGAGAGGAGAATCTGGACTAAAGGTTACGTGTTGCAATAGAACTTTTGAAGAGAATTTGTACTAAGGGTTACACATTTGTAATAAAACCTTTCTATATGATGCACCATTTGTAAAAATTAAATGTTTTTAACATTTCTGTCACAAAGAAATAGAAGCATCATAAAGGATGTTTGAATTCCGCCAGTGAATAAATAAGGCTCAGACTTAATGGCAGTGAGGTATGGACAAGGCATACAAACTACTTGATAGAATGCCTAACAAAGACTCATTAAAACCAGATTGAAGACTTCTTTTAACCCTACAAAAATAATTTATTGGCTATTATAGTTAAGAGTAGCAACGAAAAAGAAACTATCAAGAAAAATGCCATTAGCGGGTATAAAGATAGATTCCTCAACCCATTCCAGCATCCAAACCCGAGACACAAAATAACACTCACAAAATAGAGAATAATATTTTATTCAAAAATATGGAACTCTTACATGCAGAGGATCTCAAATCCTCGAGCTTTGTATTACATGCAAGTTATAGACTTCTAGAAAATTACCCAGATTCCCCTTTCACAACATGTGAACTCTTTTCCCCAAAAAGTTATCCAAAAAATCAGAAACTAGCCCATAAATAGCCCCTTTTCCCTTTGGAGCCAAAAACAACATTCGAGTTATGAGTTTTGGCAGTTTGGAGCCAAAATTACAATTTGAAATTCTAATTTAAATTCACATTTGAAAATTAGTACATTTCTTAAATATGCACCAACTTCTGGAAGCCATAACTTTTAATTCGGGACCGTTTAGTGCCTCAAACTGAGCTCGGAAGGTTTTTCAGGGCAAAAAGCAACAATTGGAATTTGAATAACTTTCAAACTATGAATGATCTTGACTTGATTCTTTTTCCAAACTGCTCCTTTTTCCGTCCTGAACTTTCCCATAAATTTTTGTCTTCCCACGCCTTTAAATCCATACCTACTGAAAATAGCAGTTGAGCAGAAAAAGTAGAAAAGCAGTTATGATAGTTGGAAACTCTTATTCGACAAAAAGGGTATCCAGAAATGCAAAAAAAATCTACAAAATCCAAACAAAAGGAAAGCATGTTTTTGGGTGATGCAAGATTTCCCTCACACCACTGGATGCTCCTGCATCACATAGTTAAGAGTAGCAACGAAAAAGAAACTATCAAGACAAATGCCACTAGCGGGTGTAAAGATAGATTCCTCAACCCATTCCAGCATGCTTTCTATCCTCGAAAAGGTAAGATACGCATGCAAACTTCCTATTATGATGCGCTGTGGCACTTAGGTTTCAGAATTTGTAGATGCAGACTGGTAACTCCAAAACATAGAATTATTCATCACTTCCTGCTGACACTATGGTTGATAAGGATAAAGTGGTTGATAAGGATAAAGGGCCTAGAAATGTAACTTGGGAAAGTTTCAAAGTATACTCTGATGTTGTATACTCATTCAATGATGATGATGAAGAAGGGATAGTGAAACAAAAACCCAAGGCCGAGATAAATGGAAGAGAATCAGGCATCTGAAGGAATGGGATGCAAAAAGAATTTTCTTTTGCAGAATGTGGACAGAATGGATTTTGCAAGGACGCTCTAGAAATCTTTGCACTAATGAAGCACTCAGGGGCACGTCCTAACATTCAAATATTTTCTTGCGTTCTAGGTGCAAACTATGACGCAGGTTTAGAAATTTGTAGCATATTGGAAAAAAAATAGGCAATATGCTCACTTTTCTTTTCTTTCTATTTTTTTCTTTAATCACCAAATCCATTATCACTAAATAGTTCTTAGAAAATCCATTATCACCAAATCTACAAGACTCAATGACAATGTAAAATAAATGACGATAAAACGGATTAGATAATGCAAAAAAAAAAAAAACTGAGTCAGATCTATATCCTATCAACAAAAACACAAAAGGTCAAGTGACATGATTAAGTCAAGGATAAACCAAATTCCCCAAATAAATTTCCCTCCTTCTAGCACCATTATGCAGATGCCAAATCTGCAAATGGTTAAAAATATTAACATAATTTATCATCATGTTAGTCATTTGAAACACATTAGATTAAACATCCCTATGAAATACTTAACCATGCTAAAATATGCAAAACTAAATAGAACAAAAACAAATAATTGCAAGCATATAAAAACATGATAAAAGAATTATCTCATAGTGGATTGGTGCTTCTATGGAAAGAATCCCTTTCCCAATCCTTGTTAAGCTCTTGATATGTTGATGATATGTTAATGATCAATATGATGAGTTGTGGAGTGGACAAAATTAACTCTCCATTGAAGAGAGTAACTTTGCATGAAGATTGTGGATGCTTTGATGAAGAATCAACCCTTTCATTTATAGATTTTCAAGTTGAAAGAATGCTCATAAGAGAGCAATGTGGGATAAAGATTGGACCAATGAGATGAGGCCACTTGTCATATTATGATAGGTTGAGGAATGAGCACATTTTGGTCAATGTGCCAAAGAGGGGGAGATTCAAATTTGAATTTAAGAGTTAAATGATGAGTTTGACCTTTGCAAGGGACATGTAAGAGCCATGTAAGAGCTCATAAATGTTTTTTTGGATGTACATGTCCACTTGTTTTTGAATTCAAACTTGAGGGAATATTCCTTAAAGATGCCATGTTGATGGAAAATGTTGATTTTATAAATGAATTAAAATGCTTTATTGGTGCAAGTGGGAAAAGCTAGAGGATGTGATGGGTGGTTAGATTAGGTTAATTAGGATTAGATTAGCTAAGATGATGTTAGATGCTTTTGACTTATTTTATTTAAATAATTTGATTTATTTAAATCAAAATGGATGGAAAATGCACTTGGGCTTAATTAAATAAAGTTTTGATTTATTTAATCAGGGAGGGTGATGTTAGGATCAAGTTGATTTATTTAATTTAAATTGATGACTTTAGGAGATTGATAAATAAACTTGATTTATTTGATGAATGGATGAATATGACCTAATCAAATGCATTATGCCAATTTTGCATCTCTACAATCAAGCAACATATATGAATATTGTCTGCATCTAATTTCACATAGATATATGTCTGCACACATGGATTAATAATGTGTGTCTCTAATTTCACAAACATACATATTTGTACATTGGCTAACTAAAATGAGCAAGAACAAAACAATAATGTTGATGCCATATGGCATTTAATTTCATTGGCCTTCTATATCGATGTTCCAAACACTTATAATAAAAATCTACCACCCTTTTTCTGACTAGGAGAACTTGAATGTTGAAAGGGTTAAAAACCAGGAAGGTTGATGCAAATTTTGGCCAAAGTGTACACAATAAGCCTACTCGCCAATAAAAATCATTGTACTCCCCACTCACCAACTTTAGAAGTTTTCTCATACAAGTTTAGAGTATTTCCTTCTGAGAGATCATAAACATGTGGATGGAATGTAACTTTCCTAAATGGTTTTATCAAAAAATTAATAATGATAGGTGAACAATGATAGGTGAACAATGACAGGTGAGAATTCAAATCCTAAATGAATACTTCAGCATCCCAATGTTTCAACTTGTTTGGTTGGGAAGGAATATTTTGCTACACAAGATCTTTTAGTTGTGCAACAATTTTCAAACAGCTATGCCCTATATGAAAAAGTATAGTAACTATTAAAGTTGAAACTATGTTGAATTTTGTAGAAATTTAGAGCAAGGTTGAGATCAGCCCGGCTATGCAATAACACAAATTTAAAATAAATTATTTTTATACTACTAAATTCAATTGCAACATTCAAATTTTGAAAGTTTTTGAAAAAATCATATAACAATCTATTTACCAAATAAATATCACTAATTAAATGAGGATTTTTATAAGAGCCATATCAAACTTTGTGAATTTTTGCGAGGAAGAAGTTGAATAGGTTGATGCTTCTCCACCATTTTTGCATCTTTGACAAGGTTTCCATTGGCATTCTAGAGAATTGTCCAGCTAAAAAGGACATTGTCCCAGTTCTAGAGTTTCCACTGGATCTAATGTTTCTCCACACTCTTTGCATCTCTTTAAAGAGTGGAGTCTCAAGTTGTTAAGGTTAGTAGGGCGATTGTTAGGACACATGAAACCTCCAATCACAACATTTTAAAAATCTCATAAATATCCCTTTGGGGTCTACTCATATTACCCCAAATTTGAGAAATTATGAATAATAAAGTTGCAACTAATTTGTAAATAATGACCAATAATATTTAGACAATGACAATCTTCATAGCCTAAGCAAGGATTTATAAAAATGAGTTACCTTAAAAAATGTATTTTTTTTTTGGACACTAGGAATGTTCACTGAGAGGGGGGGGTGAATCAATGAACATCCACAATATTTTAATTTCAAATTAGATCTTAAACTATCAACAACAATATTTAACCTTTAATAGCATTCATAGCATATAAATAGAAAGAAACATGCAAACTAATTAAAAAGACAATGTGAACACCATAACACCAAAAATTTTAAGTGGAAACCCTATTAGGGGAAAAACCACGGTGGAGATTAATCCACAAAGTATACTCTGTTAAAAGTATGATCAAAAGGGAATGCACTTGCATTCATGCACACTTCCTAGATCTCACTACTCAAAATAAGGAAGGCTCACTGCCTTACAAAATATTGGAGATTACAAGAAAATTTTGAACTGAGAATATAACATCTACAAATGCCTAGATTCAGTTCCAATGAGGCATATAAAACAAATTTTGGACCTTTCATCCAATTTTCACTTTTTCTCTACTCAATGCTTTACTTTCCTACACAAAAACCCTTCTACTGCACAAACAAAATTCACTTCAACAGATCTTCCCAATTGCTGACTGAGTGTTGAGATACCAAAAATATGGCCAGATTTTATTTTTTCAAGACTTTCCTTGGTATACTTTAATTGGGAATTATCTACTATAAAATGCAATGTCCATGCATAATTGAAATAAGTCTTTAGTCATTGTGATGTGAGAACCACCTTGGTCCTATAGAGCCGAAAGTGTAGGAGATTTTAGTCTTTGACTAAGTCTTGTTTGTTGGCCAAATCCATTTGTTGGTTATTTTTCCAAGAACCAAACTTAATCTCAATCCTTACCTATGAATTTTCAACAACTCAATTATCAGAATGGTTGAGGATTGGCCAACACTTAATTAAAGTACTTAGTACCTCACTTCTCTTCAGGCTCTATGAGACCCAGGAGGGTAATCCTACACATGCTCATAATATCTCAAATTTGGTCAAGAGCATATCCTCACATAGATGCATTCCTCAAGAAACTCACTTCATCAAAAGCTTGGTAGACCTTGGGTGAGAGTGTTATTTGTTATAGGGAATGCATTTATATACTAAAATATGGGGCAGTGTAGTTTAGAGTATGTTATGAATTCGTCTTCATAATGAATCTTAGGCCAAATTCATTACTAGCTCATTCGGTCATGAGATAAACTAATAAAACAACTAGTGCCCTTTCTAAGGGAATAAAAAAGTCATAACTTCCAATCAATCAGTAATACAATTATGATTGAACATAAAAAATTAATGGATTGTTAGCATGCCACTTTTTAGAATCTAACTCATTGTGTTTTAAAATATTGCTTCCTTACCAAATCCTATAACCCTTTCTCACAAACTAATGGCCTCATTTTATCATTTAATCAACTCATTGAATTGAAGCATAAAACAAGCTCGTTCATTCGGTGCAAATGATAGAAGACAAATGAAATTATAACTAACAACTTCATTCATAATTTGGAAGAAAAATACATAGGAGAGCAACATTTTAGAACTTATATTCTCCTTCATTATTGATACTACTTTGTAAAACTATATTTAAGATCTTCATACAATATAAATTTTTCCCTAGATTGGCTTTTGATATATTTAATAATGTATCTATTTATATTTTATTTTCTCTGAGAGCATAGCATTTGCCTTGACCTATTATGGAATGAAAAATTTTGAACTATCTCAACTCTAGCCATGAAATCCCTTATATAAACAGGGGAGCAACAAGCACCTGGCTAATTGCAATTTCATTTTCATTTCATTTAAATTTCAAAAAATAATTTCAACTGATTCCTTGAAAAAATCCCTAGGAATATTTTATACAATCATTTAGGAATAGGGGAGGGCAAAAACAAAACACATGTGCAAGATACAATTAGTCATTGTCACTACATCCATGTTGAACAAAAGGGATTCCATATCATATCAGCTAGAGGACCTGTACATAAGTAGGAAGAGAAAAAGACAAACCACACATATTGAAACAAATACCTCCTATGCAAAGACCATGGTGTCATCAAAAACAAGGAGGTGACCCTATTAAGAGTCATCATCATTAGATAATTCCCCACCACTCCTTGTCCTTGATAAAATTGGAGGGACCATCACCAAGTCATCGTCAGAGTTCCCATATGGCACCAGAGAAAGAAGGTACTGGCCCTATCCTGAGTCAATGTCATGTTCAACATCCAAAGGAGTATCAAAGAACACAATAAGATAATTATGTTTTCCTAGGCAGACCCTATGACTTGTATCCTTTTTCCTGGCCCTCTTCATTGGTTGAGCTAGTTCCTTGCCTTTGAAATTGACCATTTCTCTTGGAATAGTCCGATTTCTCAAGTTGTACGTACTATGCACAATTGATTTCTTCTTATGACCTCTAGCTCTCCTTTTTCCCTTTGAAACATTAGGAGAAGCCTATGCTTCTTTCTCATTTATATCCTCATGACACTCAAATACATTGAGTCAGCTAGACCTTCTAATAGGTTGAATTGTCACACCACTTTTCCCCATCTCTAGAACAAACAAAGTTTAACAATTTAAGACAAAGCTATAGGGAGACACACCTACAAGCCCAAATAATTGTAACCAAGCCAACACATAAATTTCTAACCAAACTAGAGAACCCAATTTTAAGCCAACTTAATTAGGACAAGAACACTCAATATTCAACACAAGAAAACAGAAAATGTTTAACTCTTCTTCACACTATGCCTTACATTCACTTTAGACTAGAAAGATTATGAAAATAGACAATTTGGAGCATGTAAAATTAATGATTCAAGAACTCCTCACATGAGGGTATGTGCAGGATCATCATGGGCCAAAAAGTGGCAATATGATGGGTATGTGGATGACGACTTTATTTTTACCCAAAATTGATGAAATGAAAAGGGTTTTTAAAGGAGATTCTTAGATTTCTACCAATATACATTATTCCTTACTTTGAATTTAATAAGTAATTATTATTCATTTTCCATTCAAATTACGAATAAAGTCTTGATTGATAGGCTAATTGAAAAACATTTATAGATTTCAAATGGTATCACATTTTTTAAATCCAAAATATGCTTCACATTCTATGCTTTGCATACTATAGGATTAAAAAAAGAAAAATTGAATTTCATAAAGTTTTGACCAAGTTAAGGTGGTCAGACATACAAGTTTTTTATATTTTTCAAAAGTTGTAATAAAAAGTTCATAATTAATTATTTACTTGGAAACAAATTTTTTAAAAATATGTATCACATTGGGACATGAGTCCTTTATTTATATCTAAAATATTATAAAAAAATATTATCATTTTATTGTGGTTAGGGTGGTCAAACAGACACCTACATCTTATTTTTTCCCTGAAATTTAAGTACTACTACATTGAAATTTCAAATTTTCATGAATTTTTTTTTTAAACAAACCTAGTATTTTAGAAACTACATTCAATTTACTACAGATTCTATTCTTACATATTTTTTAAATAATATAAATAAATTATTCAAATTTTTTATGTCAAGTTGCCTAACTCCGATTTTTCTGATTTTTTTGCCACTTAAGGGCCTGTTTTTTCCATGATGATCCTACACATACCCATGAGCAAGTTGATAACTTAACAACTCTTCTTTAAATCTAGGCCATTGATCTTAAAACAATTAAAACTTCATCTATGGTGACTATGAGCATCTTTTTTTGACCATTAGCAACTTTTTCCTAGAAAACAATGATGCCATCTCAAGTGCTGCCATATTTTCCTTTAATCCCAATTAATCATACATGATCTAACAATTACCATGTATCACCAACCAAATCTGTTCTCTTTCTTTACTATCGGTGAAGTACATAAGACTAGTGTTTCTTCGAGAGAATATTTCCTTATACACTTCATCACTCAACATTGATCCTCCCCAAATTTTAGGGTGCAATTAGCAATGAAATTATTTTCGTGATAAAGTTTAGTCCATTGGATCATCCTCTTTTATTTAACCACATCAATGGATCTCCAGTCATCTTGCTACTTTCCTTTATATGATGTCCTTGGGATTCTACCACATTGCCTATTCCATCAATACCCATTGCCTATCACAGACGCATCTCATCCTTCATCGGCCTCATCAGTGATGTCAACATCCACGTGATGAAATATCAGCCCTTGGATCTATGGCATGTCTTTGATCATGTTCATCCTTCCATCACATATCACTAATTCCAACTTTTCACCTTGGCTCCTATCAACAACGATAAATGTAGTGAAGAAATCATATTTAGACACATACACCTACATGAAAATCAATGGTACAAAAGACATCACATATAAAATCTTATCATATTAGTGAAAGAAACCTTTCAGAGAATATCATCACTCCTCACAATTTTGAAACTTAGGCTCAGGAATGAATCCACAATGAGCGATAAATTATACAAACATAGACCATCGCTCATTGCTAATTCTCCTCATATAGTTTGTAAGCAATTAGTGATGAAAGGATTTACATAGTGACAATGTGTATCGTGTATCACTAATATAGAACTTTAGCACTTCAAACATGTCTGTGATATGTGCTACAAAGGAATTCCATCATATCACTTGTCGCTAATCTTAAATTTATCATTTTATGACCATTTGCGATGAGCAATAATCTTAACGTAAGGCCAGAGGACATCACTTATCACTATTACAAAGCACAAGGCTCAAAGGCCTTTAGCAATAAGTTATTCCTTAACAATACACAAAACATCGCTCATCAATGATTGTTCCAAGAGCTCCAATAACTATTCACAATGAGTGAGAACAAAGAAATTCTATTCATCGCTCATCGTTGATTTAGGACATACAATTTTAAAGAGATTAGCAATGAGTGATAAAGAAAGATGGCCATTGGGACAAGTGGAAACTTTAAACATGTGCAATTAAGTTTTTCTAAAGAGGGGACCCTCTAGAATGATGTGAGAGAAGGGGCTCAAAAACTTCTAAGTCATCAAACACAAAGGATGTAAAGGCCAAAAAGGGGCCCTCTACCTAACCTTATAAAAATTATGAGACTTATACCTAGACTAGAGGGACCAATTACCTGATCATGGTGAATGACATAAGATGTTTTTAAGTGACCGAAAACAGGTGATAAGAATTTATTGACCAAATAGAACATTACAATTATTTATAACGAATAAGACCATAAACCCTTAGATATCAGGCCTACATCCAAATGTGACAAAAAATTTCATATGGAACAATTTTATTTTTCTTAAAGTTCCATCAACGGCTCCTATTAGGGACATCAGTTCCTCAATGAATAGAGTGAGAATCCATAAACTTAGGTGAAGTATACCTAGAATAAAAACCAAAAACCAAGGACAAAGCAAGAGAACCAAAAACAAACAACATAGGTACAATAATTATATAAGATGTAGGGCCAGACCAATCTTAAAACTATTGTTCACCTTTGTCAAAAACCCTATTTTCCACTGTTTGCACCATGCCCCTGTTGAAAAAATAAGCATGAAGAGTCCACGAGCTGATCATGCTCCAACTACTATGCTTGGCCATCATAGACATGTGCCTGAGCTTGCACTTATCTCTCTCATTTATGTCCCTTTGTGCATTGTAACTAGGGGTTAACTATAATATATGATTAGTATAGCACTCCCCCTAATTCAACTTATCATTATTTTTCATCAAATGCTCACTTAATTAGTTTGGAAAGTGAAACATTCATAGTCTATTTGACTAGAATTAGATTTATTTGGATCAAAACCATACCCATTTGGTGTAACAAACAAGAAGCACTGATAAATAGGCTCCTCTTCAACCTAATATTCATATTCATTAGAACAATATAAATCAATCCTATTGCCCCATGCCTCATTTTCTTGAAAAAATAATTTCTCGTAATTCAAGGTAGTTTCATTGTCATTTAAAACACAATCCTTCTTACAAAAGGTATCACAAACATGATTTTGGAGATCCTCAACAATTTATGTTTTAGGACCCATACCATAATTTCATTCTTCTTCCCAGTCATCATCTTTTAACTAAAAACAGAATGTTTCAAAATTGATCAATTAATTCAAAATTGAGATGATCAAAACTAGGGTTTTGAATTGTCTTTTTAATTGATATGTCTATTGACTCATGATGGAAATTTGAACATATCTCATGTTCTTGTATGTAGATTGTTTCTTCTCCTTCCTCAGTAGAAATTTGATCAAGAACAACCAAGTCTATATTTGTATCAAGGTCTACACACCCTACTTTTGTTTTATATAAACATTCAAAAACCCAACCTTGTCAACTGTTAGTACTCATCCTTTTCTTAAAATTAGATTCTAGAGTCTAAGTATAAACACTCTTGTCTTCAGATCTAACATCAATCAGATTATCAGGACATTCTAATTTTGAAATAGTTAGAGAATTCTTGAAGAATCTATCACATGCAATATATTTATTTATTGGTAAAGAAAGAGTTTCATGAAAATTAACATAGTCAAATTCCTTGAACAACAAAGGTGCTTTCAAGTTTTCCGCACATAGAGATTTGTATTTCTTGTGAGAATAATTAAAATCTCCATTTCCATTACCCTAGTTTCCAGCCTTTGGTAATATGCCATTAGTGTCTAAAAATATGAAAAATATCACCATTTGTACTGCTATGCGTACATTCACCTTTAGTAATATATTTACTCATGCTTTGAGTGAATTCTTGATCTTTATTACTGAGGGTATCCTCCTTTCCATTTTCAAACCTCACAGTTTGTTCATAAGAATGCTTTTCTTCCTCAGTAATTCTAATCCAATCAATTATTTGATAAAAATTCTGAAGTTTTAATTCTTGATGCAAGGTACTAAGCCCTGGTTCATAAATTTCACAAAACAAATCAATGCAGACTAAATTCTTTGGTCCTAGCCTCTTAGGGATTTCTAGTAAGGAATCCAAAAACCTTGCCAGTAATTCATATGGTGATTCATCTTTACTCTTTTTCATACTAGATAATTTTTGAATTATGAATTCTTGATCATTATTATCTGAACACTGTTGAAATTTGTCATTACTTTTCTCAATATCCATGTGTTGTGAGAATGAAAAAAATGAGACATCAAGATTATCCTTATATTGATCATCTTTTTCTTTCCTATTTATTTCATCTTTATAATGTATATGAGGAGAAACAACACTTGTAGCCACATATCCTTTCATCATTGAGTATTTAATGGTATTTTCTATGTCCATAGCAATATGATATGATTGCTGCGATGTTGTAGGCTCTTTATCCCTTATCAAATATCTCATTTTATTTCTAAAAGCAACTAGATATTTAATTAAACATTCTGCATTACTAGGTCTTAAATAATCATTACTTCTCTTAAGAATTTGAGATTAAAAGAAGGGACTAACTCTTCTTCCTCTTGTTGGATTTCCCTAAATATTCTTCTTATCTCACTGGGACTAATCCTTTCAACAAACTGTTCTATAAATGCTATCATAAAAGCATCCCATGAAGCTATAGAACATTCTTGTAAATATGAGTACTAATCTTTTCCATCCTCTTTTAGTGACTGAGTAAACAACTTCATGACAACATCCTCATGATTTCTTTCAAAATCTCCCATTAAATCTATTAATGCATTTAAATGCTTAGAAGTTGACTCAAATTTTTTCCTTGTAAAATTTGGTAAATGTTTCCTAATGTCATCAAGAATCTTGTTAGGGAAACCTATGATACCTCTAAAGCTTAAAGAATTATATTTCTCAATAGAAAACTTACTTTGTGGGTATCCTAGGAGCTGCATGAACAAAATATTTCTATTTGAAATTCTACCAAAGAAGACAAGGGAACATTACATCTCTTTTGTATCTCTATTCATTCTTCAAATACTAACCCTATGGTAAATGCACAGCTTAAGTGTAGTTTATGCCTAAATGCAATCTCTAAAAGGCATACTACAAAAGTAAGCATAATTCTTACATTTCATTCAGTTATTACAAAATTTAACTCAGATGTATGCAATATGACCATAGCTATTCCATTCCTTAGTGCTTTAACTCATTGAATTAAGAATAAATTATTTCTTCCATATCTCTAAATTGGCTCTTATACACAATTATTTCTTCTAGGTATGTGCAGGATCATCAGGGAAAAAACAGGCCCTTAAGTGGCAAAAAATTCAGAAAAATCAGTGTTAGGCAACTTGACATAAAAATTTGAATAAGTTATCTATATTATTTTTAAAATATGTAAGAATATAATCTGTAGAAAATTGAATGTAGTTTCTAAACTACTAGGTTTATTTAAAAATAAATAAAATCTATTTGGTGAAAATTTGAAATTTTAATGCAATAGTACTTAAATTTCAGGGAAAAAATAAGTAGGTGTCTATCTGACCACCCTAACCATAGTAAAATGATAATATTTTTTTATAAGATTTTATATATAAGTAGAGGACTCATGTCCGGATGTGATGCATATTTTTTTGTAATTATTTTCCAAGTAAATAATTAATTATGAATTTTTTATTACAAATTTTGAAAAATATAAAAACTCGTATGTTTGACCACCTTAACTTGGTCAAAACTTCATGAAATTTATTTTTTATTTTTTTAATCCTATAGTATGTGAAGCATAGAATGCGACATATGTTTCAAATTCAAAAAATATGATACCATTTGAAAGCTATAGATGTTCTTCAATCAGCCTATCGATTAGGACTTTAGTCGTAATTCTAATAGAAAATGAATAATAATTTATTAAATTCAAATTAAAGAATAATTTATATTGGTGGAAAGCTGAGAATCTCCTCTAAAAACCCATTTCGTGTCATCAATTTTGGGTAAAAAAAAAGTCGTCAGCCACATACCCTACAAATACCCATAATATTTCCACTTTTTGGCCCATCATGATCTTGTACATACCCTTATTTCAAGTCAAAACAAAAGGACAAATACTTGGATATATTTGCAACTATCACACTTTATCAAGCTCTTTTCGTAGAGTCACTTTTTCCTTTGTAGAGGATCAAAATTCAACCATATGAAGGTGGTTCCATCATTTGATTCCACTTTGAGATTCTTCATCTTTCACCCTCCCTTTTTCTTACTAATATAGAGTTCTTCAGAGTCACCACTCACTATCACTGAGAAATTTGTATTTAGAACCTCTGTGACTCTATCAAGGCAAGCTGTTGGATTGCAAATATTTTCCTAAGTAGATCCCCTACGGACTTGCCATATTTTTTTGTTATTTTTCTAAGAACCAAACTTAATATCAATCCTTACCTATGAATTTTCCACAACTCAATTATCAACAAGGTTGAGGATTGGACAACACTTATGTAAAGTACTTAGTACCTCACATCTTCTCTTCAGTTTCTGTGAGAACTAGGAGGGTAATCCCAAACATGCTCATAATATCTCAAATTCAGTCAAGGGAACTTCCTCACACAGATGCATTCCTCAACAAACTCACCTCATTAAAGTTTTTGCAGACCTCGGGTGAGAGTGCTATTTGTATCAGGAAATTTGTTTATATGCTGAAATTCAGGGTCATGTAGTTTAGAGTATGTTATTAATTCATCATCATCTTGAATCTTAGGGAAAATTCATTACTAGCTCAGTCATCCATGAGATAAAATAATAAAAAAATCAGTGCCCTATCTGAGGCAATAACATGGTCATAACTTGCAATCAATCAGTAATACAATTATGATTGAACATAAAAAATTAACGAACTATTAGCATGCCACTTTGTAGCATCTAACTCACTGTGTTTTAAAATATTTCTTCCTTACCAAATCTTATATCCCTTTCTCACAAACGAATGGCCTCATTTTAGCATTTAATCAACTCATTGAATTGAAGCATAAAACAACCTCATTCATTTAGTGCAAATGATAGAAGAAAAATGAAATTGTAATAAGCAACTTCATTCATAATTTGGAAGAAAATACATAGGAGAGCAACATTTTAGAACTAATATTCTCCTTCATTACTAATATTATTTTGTAAAACTATATTTAATATCTTCATACAATATAACTTTTTCCCTAGATTGGGTTCTGATATATTTACTAATGTATCTATTTACATTCTATTTTCTCCAAGAGCATACCATTTACCTTGAGCTATTTTGGACTCAAAATCTCCGAACTCTCTCAACTTCAACCATGATATCCCCTTTATAAATAGGTGAGCAACAAGCATCTAGCTGCGTTGCAATTTCATGTTCATTTCATTTCAATTTCAAAAACCTAATTTCAAGTGATTCTTCAAAGAACTCCCCAGGTGGTTTTTATACAATCGTTTGGGAACAGGGGAGGACTAAAAACAAAAAACATGTACAAGATACCATTAGTCACTATCACTACATCTATTTTGAACAAAAAAGATTCCATATCATATTAGCCAAAGGACCTCCACATCAACATGGAAGAGAAAAGACAAACCACAGACATATTGAAACAAATACCTCCTATGCAAAGACTATGGTGTCATCAAAAAAAAAAAGAAGGATGTGACCCTATTCAGAGTTTTCAGAATCAAAGAATTACCAACTACTCCTTGTCCTTGATTAAATTGGAGGGACTATCACCACGTCATGATTAGAGCTCCCATATGGCACTAGAGAAAGAAGGTAATGGCCATATCATGATTCAATGTCACCTTCAGCATCTAAAGGAGTATCAAAGAGAAAAATAGGAGAATTATGTTTTCCCAAGTAGGCCCTATGATTTTTAACCTTTTTCCTGGCCCTCTTAACTCGCTGAGCCAGTTTCTTTCCTTTGAGCTTGACCAGTTCTCTTGGAATGGTAATGTTTCTCAAGTTGTATGTACACTACATAATTGATTTCTTCTTATGACCTCTAGCCTAGCCTTCCTTTTTCCCCTTTGAAACCTTAGGATAAGCCTGGCCATCTTGCTTAGTTATATCCTCATGACACTCAAATAAATTGAGTGGGCTAGACCATTTAACAGGTTGAATTGTCACACCAGTTCTCCCCATCTCCAGAACAAGCAAAGTTTAATAATTTAAGACAAAGCTATAGGGAGACAAACCTACAAGTCTTGAAAATTGTAACCAACACAACACAAAAATTCCTAACCAGACTAAAGGATCCAATTTAAAACCAACTTACTCAGGACAAGAACACTCAATATTCAACTTAAGAAAACAAACAACCTCTCACTCTTCTTCACATTACGCCTTACACTCATTGCAGATTGGAAAGATGGTAAAAATGAACAATGATTAACCTACATTAAATAGAAAATTTGGAGCATGCAAAATTAATAATTCAATAACTCCTTGTTTGAGCAAGTTGATCACTTAACAACATGGATTTGAATCTAGGATGTTGATCTTAAAACAATTAAAACTTCATCTATGGCGACCATGAGCATCATTTTTCAACCATTCGCAACGTGTTCCTAGAAAACAATGATTCCATCTCAAATGCTGCCATGTTTTTCCTTTATTCTTGATTAATCATACATGATATGAAAAATTAGCATGTATTTCCAACCTAATCTGTGCTCTTTCATTAATATCGATGAAGTACATAAGACCAGTGTTTCTTAGAGAGAATATTTCCTTATACACTTCATTGCTCATCATTGATCCTCCCCAAACTTTAGGGTGCAATTAGTGATGAAAGTATTGCTACAATGAAGTTTAATCCATTGGATGATCCTATTTTGAAACCACGTCAATGGTTCTCCAATCATCTAGCTACATTCCTTTATATGATGTCCTTAGGATTATGTTGTGTTTCCTATTCCATCAATAGCCATCACGTATTGCAGATGCATTTCCTCTTTCATCAGCCTCATTAGTGATGTCAACATACTCATGATGAAATCTCAGCCCTTGGACCTATGGCCCTTCTTTTATCACATTCATCCTTCCATCATGTATTGCTAATTCAAACTTTCCAGCTTGGATCCTATCAGTGATGGGAAATTCAGTGAATAAATCAGATTTAGACACATACACCTACATGAAAATTAATGGTACCAAACACATCATATATAAGATCTTATCATATTATCGAAAGAAACCTTTTAGAGAATCTCATCGCTTATCGTAGTTTTGAAACTTAGGCTCAGGAATGAATCCGCAATGATTGATAAAATATAGAAACATTAAAGCATCACTCATCTCTAATTCTCCTCATATAGTTTGCAAGAAATTAGTGATAAGAGGATTTATATAGTGACAATGTGTATCGTGTATCACTAATATAGAACTTTAGCACTTAAAACATATATGTGATACACGATACAAAGGAATTCCATCATATTACACATTGTTGATCTTAAATTTATCACTTGATGACCATCCGTGATGAGCGATAAGAGCGTAAGGCTAGAGTACATTTCTTATCATTATTGCAATGCTCAAGGATCAAAAGCGATTAACAATAACTAATTCCTTAACAATACACAAAACATCACTCATCACTGATTGTTCCAAGAGCTCTAGTGGCTATTCATGATTAGTGACAACAAAGAAATGTCACTCACCACTCGTCATTGATTTAGGACATACAATTTTAAAGAGATCAGTGAGGAGCGATAAAGTAAGATGGTCATTGGGACTTAAGTGGAAACTTTACACAATTGCACTTAAGCTATTACGAGGGGACCCTCAAGGATGATGTGAGAGAAGGGGCTCAAAAACTTCTAAGTCACAAAATGCAAAGGATGTAAAGGCCAAAAAGGGGCCCTCTACCTAACCTGATATAAATTATGAGACTCAGACCTGGAATTCAAGGACCGGTTACTTGATGATAGTGAATGACATAAGATGTTTTTAAGTGATTGGCAATAGGTGATAAGAATTTAATGACCAAATAGCACATTACAAACATTTATAATGAATAAAACCCTAAACCTCGTATATCAGTCCTACATTCAAATGTGACAAAAGTTTGAGATGGAATTTTTTTTTTTGAGGCTTTCATCAGTGGCTACTATTTGGGACATATGTTCCTCAGTGAATAGAGTGAGAATCCAAAAACTTAGGTGAAACGGACCCTGAACAAAAACCAAAAACCAAGGACAAAGCAAGAGAAACAAAACCAAACAACATAGGTACAATAATTACATAAGATACAGGGCCAGACCAACCTTAAAACTAGTGTTCACCTTTGTCAGAAACCCTATTTTCCACCCTTTGCACCATGCCCCTACAAAAAATTTTACAATGAAGAGTCCACTGGCTGAACATGCTACAACTAGTATGCTCAACTATCATAGACATTTGTCTAAGCTGTCACTTATCTCTCTCATTTATGTCCCTTTGTGTATTGTAACTAGGGGTTAACTAGAATATATGATTAGTATAGAACTTCACCTGATTCAAATTATCATTATTTTTCATGAAATGCTCACTTAATTGGTTTGGGAAAGTGAAACATTCATAGTCTATTTGACTCACATCAGATTTATTTGGATCAACACCATGCCCATTTAATGTAACAAACAAGAAGCAGTAATACACAGGCTTCTCTTGAAGATGATATTCATATTCATTAGAGCAATATAAACCAATACTATTGCCCCATGCCTCATTTTCTTGAAAAAATAATTTCTCATTGTGTGTGGGAAATGTGAGTATCAAAATAAGATAAAAAAAATACACCAATGCAACATTAAACCAAAGAAAACTAAATAAAATGAAATCAAAGAGATTAAACAAAAGCTTCTTTAGAGTCATTCCATTGTCCTCTATCTCCAGGGATTTGCTTGAAGCTGCTGCTCTCAGATTATGTAAGCAAAGCTTCTCCGAATGGCAACCTGCAGAACGAGTATGCAAAAGGAAAGTACTTCTCTATCCTATATGCTGGTGGACTGAAAATGTTGATGTACGGATATGCACAAGGGTTGTAGATTATGCACAGGGGTTGTGAATTATGAATGCTATTGAAACTAAGCTATGAGGATGATTGGCCATGATATGTTATGATTCTAAAGTTATGGATGCAAAAAGGCTATGCTAATGCAAATTTGGTATAGTTTTTCTGTATGAAAGCTTCTCTCTAATTTCAAAGACCCGGCAGTCCTTTTTATAGCTTTTTGCAGGCAAGAGCCTGGCTGGCAAAGATCAATGGCTGTGAGATTGCCTGGTAATCTTGAATGGTGAGAGATGGAGAAGTTGAGAGGAAGATGGAAGATGTTGGGACGTTGGAGAGAAGAATGGAGGTTTGTCTTCAACTAACGGGAACAACTTTGCTTAGGAACAGAGGAATTTAATTTTCTATTTTGGAAGTTTGTTTCATGGTTGTTGAAGATAATCCAAATTAAATAATTAAATAAATTTATTTAATTTTGTGTGAGTTTGAGGAAATTAAATATTTTTGAAATATTTAATTTTAGAGCTTTAGAAGACTTAATTAAATATTTAGAATATTTAATTGCAAATAGACTTTAGAAGAATTAATTAAATATTTGGAATATTTAATTATGAATGGATTTTAGAGGATTTAATTAAATATTTGGAATATTTAATTGTGAATGGATTTTAGAGGATTTAATTAAATATTTGGAATATTTAATTGTGAATGAAATTTAGAAGAAAAGAATATTTAATCTTTATTTGAATAAAATATTCAAGCCAAGATTAAATGATAATTAATATAAATAAATCGTAATGTTTATTCAATTAGTTAAGAAATGGATAAGAAAAGTGATTAAATAAACTTATTTATTTAATTGAAATGAAAGAATGAACAATATAAATAAATTATTTAGATTTATTTATACGCAGATGGAATTCAAAGATTTAATTAAATATTTAAAATATTTAATTAATTACCAGACTATCATGATGTGACCATTTTTAGGTGTATACACTCATAATTCAAGGTAGTTTCATTATCATTTAAAGCACAATCCTTCTTACAAAAGGTATCACTCACATGATTCCAAAGATCATAAATAATTTTTGTTTCAGGACCCATACCATAATTTGATTCTTCTTCCCAATCATCATCTTTCAACTAAAAACATTTTTTTTCAAATAGATCAATTAATTCAGAATTGAGATGATCAGAACTAGGGTTTTGAACTGTTTTTTCAACTAATATGTCTATTGACTCATGATGGTGATTTGAACATAGCTCTTATTCTTCTATGTAGACTGTTTCTTCTCCTTCCTTATTAGAAATTTGATCAAGAAGAACCATGTCTATCGCTATATCCAGGTCTACACATCATACTTCTATTTTATATAAACATTCTGAAACCCAATCTTGTCGTTTGTCAATACTCATCCTTTTCTTAAAATTAGATTCTAGAGTTGAAGTATAAACACTCTTGGCTTTAGATTTAACATCAATCAAATTATCAGGACATTCTAATTCTGAAATAGTTAGAGTATTCTACAAGAATCTATCACATTAAATATATTGGGTATGTGCAAGATCATCATGGAAAAGATAGGCCCTTAAGTGGCAAAAAAATTAGAAAAATCAGAGTTAGGCAACATGATGTAAAAAAATGAATAAGTTATCTATATTATTTCAAAAATATGTAAGAATAGAATCTATAGAAAATTGAATGTAGTTTCTAAACTACTAGGTTTATTTTAAAAAATAGAAAATCTATTTGGTGAAAATTTGAAATTTCAATGCAGTAGCACTTAAATTTCAAGAAAAAAATAAGGTGTGTGTCTAACAACCCTAAACACAATAAAATGATAATATATTTTTTTATAGGATTTTAGATATAAGTAGAGGACTCATGTCTAGATGTGATGCATATTTTTTTGTATTTTTTTTCAATGTAAATAATTAATTATGATTTTTTTATTGCAACTTTTTAAAAATATAAAAACTTGTATGTCTGACCACCTTAACTTGGTCAAAACTTCATGAAATTCAATTTTATTTTTTTAAATCCTATAGTATGTGAAGCATAGAGTATGACAAGTTTTTTGGATTCAAAAAATGTGATACCTTTTGAAAGCTATAGATGTTTTTCAATCAACCTGTCAATTAAGACTTTATTCGTAATTCAAATAGAAAATGAATAATAATTATTTATTAAATTTGAAGTAAAGCATAATTTATATTGGTGGAAATTTGAGAATCTCCTTTAAAAACCCATTTCATTTTGTGAATTTTGGGTAAAAATATGTCGTCAGCCACATACTGTACACATACCCATCATATCGCCACTTTTTCGCCCATCATGATCTTGCACATACCCTATTTATTTATTGGTAAAGGAAGAGTTTCATGAATATAAACATAGTGAAATTCCTTGAACAAAAAAGGTTCTTTCAAGTTTTCCTTGCATAGAGATTTGTATTTCTTCTAAGAATAATTAAAATCTTCATTTCCACTACCCTGGTTTCTAGCCTTTGGTAATATGCTAATAGTGTCTTCAAGTATGACAATATCATCATTTGTACTGCTATGTGTACATTCACCTTTAGAAATATATTTATTCATGCTTTGAGTGAATTCTTGATCTTTGTTACTAAGGGTATCCTCCTTGTCATTATGAAAACTTATAGTTTATTCATAAAAATGCTTTGTTTCCTTAGTAATTATAATCCAATCAACTATTTGATCAAAATTCTAAGGTTTTAATTATTGATGCAAGGTACTAAGCCCTGGTTCATCAATTTCACAGAACAAATCAATGTAGACTAAATTCTCAGGTCTTAGCCTCTTAGGGATTTCTAGCAAGGAATCCAAAAACCTTCCTAGTAATTCATTTGGTGATTCCTCTTTATTTTTTTCAATACTAGATAATTTTTTAATTATCAATTCTTGATCATTATTGTATGAACACGAGTGAAATTTATCCTGAATTATTTCAAGATCTGTGTGTAGTGAGAATGAAAAAAATGAGACATCAAGATTATCCTTATATTGATCATCTTTTTCTTTCCTATTTATTTCATCTTTATAATGTATATGAGGAGAACAAACACTTGCAACCACATATCCTTTCATCATTGACAATTTAATGGTATTTTATATGTCCATAGAAATATGATATGATTGTTGCAATGTTGTAGGCTCTTTATCCCTTATCAAATAACTCATTTTATTTCTAAAAGCACCTAGATATGTAATTAAATTTTTTGCATCACTAGGTCTTAAATATTTAGGAATATCATTTACTGCTCTCATGAATCTGAGATTAAAAGAAGGGACTAACTCTTCTTCCTCTTGTTGGATTTCCCTAAATATTCTTCTTATCTCACTGGGACTAATCCTTTCAACAAACTGTTCTATAAATGCTATCATAAAAGCATCCCATGAAGCTATAGAACATTCTTGTAAATATGAGTACTAATCTTTTCCATCCTCTTTTAGTGACTGAGTAAACAACTTCATGACAACATCCTCATGATTTATTTCAAAATCTCCCATTAAATCTATTAATGCATTTAAATGCTTAGAAGTTGACTCAAATTTTTTCCTTGTAAAATTTGGTAAATGTTTCCTAATGTCATCAAGAATCTTGTTAGGGAAACCTATGATACCTCTAAAGCTTAAAGAATTATATCTCTCAATCGAAAACTTCCTTGGTGGGTATTCTAGGATTTGTATGACTGACATATTTGTATTTGTCATTCTACTAAAGAGAATAGGGGAACAGGACGTCTCTTTTGTATTTCTATTCATTATTCAAATGCTAAACCTATGGTAAATACATAGCTTAAGTGTAGTTTATGCCTTCACAATCTTTCAAAGGAATATTACAAAAGTAAGTATACTTATTACATTTCATTCAGGTATTACAAAATTTATATCAAATGTAGGAAATATGACTATAACTATTCCATTCGTTAGTGCTTTAACTCACCGATTTAGGAATAAAGTATTTCTTCCATATTATTAAATGTCTTTTAAATACACAATTATTTCTTCTTTTGTGTCAAAACAAAAGGGAAAATATAGGGATATATTTGCATATATCACACTTTATCAGGCTCTTTGCATATAGTTGCTTTTTCCTTTGTAGAGGATCAAACTTCAACCATATGAAGGTGATTCCATCAATTGATTCCACTTTTAAATTCTTCATCTTTCACCCTCTCTTTTTTCTTACTGGTATAGAGTTCTTCAAATTAGACACTCGCTATCACTAAGAACTTTGTATTTAGAACCTCTATGACTCTATCAAGGAAAGTTGTTGGACTGCAAATATTTTCCCAAGTAGATCCCTAGCAGAGTCACCATTTTTGTTAATTATTTTTTTAAGAACCAAACTTAATCTTAGTCCTTACCTATGAATTTTCCACAACTCTATTATCATCAATGTTGATCATTGGCCAATAGTTATGTAAACTACTTAGTACCTCACTTCTTCTCCTCGGGCTCTTTGAGACCTAGGAAGGTAATCCTGCACATGCTCATACTATCTAAAATTTGATCAAGAGCACTTCCTCACACATATGCATTCCTCAAGAAACTCATTTCATTAAGTCTTGCCAGACCTTAGGTGAGAGTGCTATTTGTATCAAGAAATGTGTTTATATACTAAAAGTTAGAGTAGTGTAGTTTAGAGTATGTTATGAACTCGTCTTCATCTTGAATCTTAGGGAAAATTCGTTACTAGCTTAGTCAACCATGAGATAAACTAATAAAACAACCAGTACCCTATCTAAGGGAATAACAGAGTCATAACTTGCAATCAATTAGTAATGCAATTATGATTGAACATCAAAAATTAATGGACTATTAGCATGCCACTTTGTAGCATCTAACTCACTATGTTTTAAAATATTGCTTCCTTATCAAATCCTATATCCCTTTCTCACAAACTAATGGCCTCATTTTAGCATTTAATCAACTCATTGAACTGAAGCATAAAACAACCTCATTCATTCAACGCAAATGACAAAAGAAAAATGAAATTATAATTAACAACTTCATTCATAATTTGGAAGAAAAATACATAGGAGAGCAACATTTTAGAACTAATATTCTCCTTCATTACTGATATTACTTTGTAAAACTATATTTAAGATCTTCAAATAGTATAACTTTTACCCTAGATTGTCTTCTAGAATATTTACTAATGTATCTATTTACATTCCATTTGCTCCGAGAGCATAGAATTTACCTTGACCTATTCTAGACTCAAAATCTCTAAACTCTCTCAACTTCAGCCATGAAGTTCGCTTTATAGACAAGGGAACAAAAAGCATCTGACTGAGTTATAATTTCATTTTCATTTCATTTCAATTTCAAAAACCTAGTTTAAATTGATTCCTCAAAGATCTCCCCAGGCATTTTTTATGCAATCATTTCAGAATAGGGGAGGACAAAAAACAAAACACATGTGCAAGATACCACTAGTCACTATCACTGCATCCATGTTGAACACAAAAGATTATGTATGATATTAGTCGAAGGACATCCACAGTAGCATGGAAGAGAAAAGACAAACCACAAAATTATTGAAACAAATACCTCCTATGCAAAGACCATGGAGTCATCAAAAACAAAAACAAGGAGGTGACCCTATTCAAAGACATCGGCATCAAAGAATGCCCGACTGCTCCTTGTCCTCAATGAAATTTGAGGTACCATCACCACGTCGAGATCAGAGCTCTCATATGACACCAAAGAAAGAAGGTATTGGCCATATCTTGAGTCAGTGTCACCTTCAGCATTTGAAGGAGTATTAAAGAGCACAATAAGAGAATTATGTTTTGCCAGGTAGGCCCTATGATTTTTATCCTTTTCCTGGCCCTCTTCACTAGTTGAGCCAATTCCTTTCCTTTGAACTTGACCATTTCTCCCAAAATGGTAATTTTCTCAAGTTGTACATACTTTGCACAATTGATTTCTTCATACGACCTCTAGCCTAGACCCCCTTTTCCCTTTGAAACCTTAGGACAAGCCTGTGCTTCTTGCTTAGTTATATCCTCATGAAACTCAAATACATTGAGTTGGCTAGACCTTTTAACAAGCTAAATTATCACATCAATTTTCCCCATCTCCAAAACAAGTAGGGTCTAACAATTTACAGCAAAGTTATAGGGAGACAAATGTACAATCCCAAACAATTGTAACCAACCCAACAAAAAAATTCCTAACCAGACTAGAGAACCTAATTTAAAACCAACTTACTTGGGACAAGAACACTCAATATTCAACTCAAGAAAACAAACAACATCTCACTCTTCTTCACACTACACCTTGCATTCACTACAGACTAGAAAGATGGTAAAAGTGAACAATGATCAACCTACGTTAAATAGACAATTTGGAGCAAGAAAAATTAATAATTCAAAAACTCCTTGTGCGAGCAAGTTGATAACTTAACAACTTGGCTTTGAATCTAGGCTCTTGATCTTAAAAAAATTAAAACTTCATCTATGGTGACCATGAGCATTTTTTTTTTACCATTAGCAACTTGTTCCTAGAAAACAACGATGCCATCTCAAATGCTGCCACGTTTCCCTTTAATCTTGATTAATCATATGCGATCTGAAAATTAGCATGTATTGCCAACCTAATTCATTCTCTTTCATTAATATCGGCGAATTACATAAGACCAATGTTTCTTAGAGAGAATATTTCCTTATACACTCCATCGCTCATCATTGATCCTCCCCAAACTTTAGGGTACCTACAATTAGTGATGAAAGTATTTCCATGATGAAGTTTAGTCCATTGCATCATCCTGTTTTAAAACAACATCAATGGTTCTACAATCATCTAGCTACTTTCCTTTATATCATGTCCTCAGGATTCTATTGTGTTGCTTGTTCCATCAATAACCATCACCTATCATAGATGCATCTTTTCCTTCATCGGCCTCATCAATTATGTGAGCATCCTCGCGATGAAATCTCAGCCCTTCGATCTGTGGCATGTCTTTGATCATGTTCATACTTCCATCACATATCACTAATTCAAACTTTGCACCTTGGATCCTATTAGTAATGGGAAATTCAGTGAAGTAATTAGATTTAGACATGTACACCTGCATGAAAATCAATGGTACAAAAGATATCATACATAAGATCTTATCATATTAGCGAAAGAAACCTTTCAGAGAATCTCATCGCTCATCAGGTTTTGAAACTTAGGCTTAGGAATGAATCTACGATGAGCGATAAAATTTAGAAACATTAGACCATCGCTCATTACTAATTCACCTCATATAGTCTGCAAGCAATTAGCAATGAGAGGATTTATATAGTGACAGTGTGTATCATGTATCACTAATATAGAACTATAGCACTTAAAACATATCCGCGATATGCGATACAAATGAATTTCATCATAGCACTCATCACTAATCTTAAATTTATCATTTTATGACCATCCACGATGAGCAATAAGAACGTAAGGCTGGACTACATCACTTATCACTATTACAATGCTCAAGGATCAAAAGCCATTAACGATAAGCAACTCCTTAACAATACATGAAACATCACTCATCACTGATTGTTCCAAGAGCTCCAACAGCTATTTGCGATGAGCGAGAATAAAGAAATGTTGCTCATCACTTGTTACTAATTTAGGATATACAATTTTAAAGAGATCAATGATGAGTGATAAAGTAAGATGGTCATCGGGACTTAAGTGGAAACTTTAAACAAGTGAACTTAAGTTCTTCTGAGCAGGGGACCCTCTAGGATCATGTGAGAGAAGGGGCCCAAAACCTTCAAAGTCATGAAATGCAAAGGATGTAAAGGCCAAAAAGGGGCCCTCTACCTAACCTTATAAAAATTATGAAACTTGGACCTAGACTTGAGTGACCGATTACTTGATGATAGTGAATGACATAAGATGTTTTTAAGTGACCAGAAAAAGGTGATAAAAGGTTAACGAACAAATAGAATGTTACAAGAATTTATAATGAATAAAACCCTAAACCCTCAGATATCAACCCTACATCAAAATGTGACAAAATTTTGAGATGGAACAAAAATATAATTTGAGGGTTCCATCACCATCTTTGAGTCTTAGCATTAGAAAGTGGCTATTCTTTAGGAATCATTGGATTTTTTGATTTGGGAAATCAACACATCCTATCAATAATAAACCTTATATAAGTGTAAGGTTGAGACACATTTTCCCAACAGGATGGTCCGTGAATAAGAAAAATTTGAAAACTTTATTTATTTACAGATCATACTCTATGATTAAGAAAATATCCATGAAAGTCTCACTAATTAGGAAATAAAATTTGATGTAAAATACAAATGGAATGGATTTACTATTTCCTCATAGTAATCAACTACTACATGAATTGGGCCAAATAAATTTTCCCTCTAAATAATGAATGATACAAACATATGCTTCAAGAATAATAAGTATCTAAATACAATGTTCAACTATATTTTGTCTAAAAAAAGTACTAAATAAAAAATATACTACTTGGAAGTGAAACAAGAATAAAAAAATGAATTACTAATATCACTACTATCTTATTCTCATTATTCTTAGAACTCCATTCCATTTGATCAATATTTTTATCTTCTTTGTATACTACTATTTGGAAACTGATCTTTACATGTTCAATATCTCCCAAAAATCCTAGTAGTAATAGGGTTTCTATTGACCATTCCAAATGAATTATGGAGGAGACTTAAGAAAAATAAGAGGAACATACCATGGATATCTATTAGAGTTAACCCATAATAGTATGGAAGCCTTAACCACATATTTAGAACTTATCCTCCCACCATTACACATAGAAATAAATTAATTTTCATTTTGCTTAAGGTTTTTGGAATTATATTGGTGGTGCCCTTAGCAATAAATACAAAAACACTTGTAAGGAATTTAAATTTTCCCTCACCCAATTTTTGATCAAGGGTAATCATTTTTATGTTTCTTTCATAAAAAATTTATAAATTTCCCTAACCAAAATATTTAGTTGCCATTTTTAGTTTTTTGCAATCACTAATATTCACATTTTAGAATCTTAAAAAAGAAAAACCATTAAGAAGTTGTATAGTTTTCTCCTTTAGCTAATGTATTAGTCGATGCACCAAAATAACAAATACACTATTAAACTAATAGTCCCTTCAATAAGACCCTTCAACTTGTGTTGACAGAAATTGAGATAGAATAAGACGAACAAATCTATAGGTGTATGATTTCCCCATCCTAACCATCTTATATACAAATGAATGCCACCTAAGAAAGTAACAATATTTTCAAAACCATCAGCCAAAACATGGAGCCCATTTTGTGAGCTCAAATTACTCTTCCCAATCCCAATGGCCCCTCATGATGAGTGAGCCTACTAGGAATACTATGTAACTTTTTATGTCATACTTTCCACCCATCAAAAATAGAACTACATTTTGAACTATTTAATCCTATTCAAGATGCTCTTACCCACCATTCTTATGGATCATAAATTGCTCAAAAAAAGTCTTACATATCCTTCGAAATCCATTTTGTAAGCCCTTCTTATATACTCTTACTTGTCATGGATTCTCTTATGCATCTTACAAGGTCAATAATACTCTTTTAATTTTTAAATGATTTAAATGCTCTTGCACACATGATAATAAAATATCTAATTCATATAATGTGCCAATAAAAGAATCTTGAATTTCCTTCTAAATGAAAATACATTTTCCATATGAACCCATATTTACAACATAATACAACTTTGAGATGGATTAGCTTTGATCAGCGATATAAACTATAAGCAATGATTATGATTGGTGGTATTTATCAGCCCAATAGCATATCATCCACCCTGTAATCAAACTCTCATTCACCAATAAGAGAGCGAAAATATATGTTTAGAGGTTGCCTGATAATTTTCCCAATGGCTACGACCTTAAAAGTGTCTGATTCCTCCAAAAAACACCGATAATAACTATTCACTGTGATTTAAATGCATCGTGAATGCAAGGAGATAAGCACGTGAATTTTAATTGGCTCTGATACTATGTAGAAAAATGGGAGAACATAAAATTGATACATTTTCTACTTGTGAAAAATATGGATCCAGAGATCCTTAAGTACATATATGGATAAGTGTGTCTCTTAAATGAGACATGACTGTTTGTAACTAAATAAAGTTTATATTTTAACATATATGTATATAGATATATATATACACACATATATGTATAGTATATATATGTATATATACTTATATATGTCTATATGTATGCGTGTATACATATACATGTGTGTAATACCTAGGTAAGACCCCAAGAACATAAAAAAAGAAGCATTGAAGATCAAACTATTGGTAATCACAAGCATAATACAATGATTTTTTTATTTTCAATTAATTTAAAAATACAGTCAAATATGCAATTTGGGGCTTTCCGATCGATAAGGCCGAATAGTTAACACATGATTTGATAGTTTGCACAAATTGTGCCGGTCGGTTTGGTTCACCGTTATAAAATGAACGGTGATATAAAGTTTTGCCCTATAAAGAAATAATAGTATGTATAAAACTGAAACGTTTAATATTTTACTTGGAACGAACGGGGTCCATCTTTATCAAAAGAGTCTTATTTAGTCTTTTGTCAACGGAAGAAAGCTAAACCTCCCCTCAAGTTTAGCAGACAAAGCAGGGTATGCATTAAAGCCTTCATGTGATGTGCTGTACAAACTTGCCCGATGTGCTGTACAAACTAGCCCGCAGTCAACGAACTTTTTGTCTGTAAATTTGCTTCAAACAATGCTGAAGGGTTGCTCGCAGTTGGAGATTTGGAAGGGTTAAGTTGTGTGAAAGGGAAAAGAATATACCAGTCCTTATGGATGGAGGAGAGGATAAAAAGGTCTCTGACAAATTCAGGAAGGATGAAGCGAAGCAAAAGAGGCAAAACGTGAATGAAACGAAGAAAAAGGAGGATAAAGCGAAGCAAAAGAATGGAGGAAATGTTGAAGGTAAAAACGCCTCTGACAAATTCGTGAATGAAGCGGAGAAAAAGGAGGATGAAGCTAAGCAAAAGAATGGAGGAAATGTTAAAGGTAAAAACGCCTCTGACAAATTCGTGAATGAAGAGATGAAAAAGGAGGATGAAGCAAAGAAAAAGGAGGATGAAGCCAAGCAAAAGAATGGAGGAAATGTTAAAGGTAAAAATGCCTCTGACAAATTTGGGAAGCATGAAGCGAAGCAAAAGAATGGAGGAAATGTTAAAGGTAAAAACGCCCCTGACAAATTCGTGAATGAAGAGAAGAAAAAGGAGGATGAAGCGAAGCAAAAGAATGGAGGAAATGTTAAAGGTAAAAACGCCCCTGACAAATTTGTAAATGAAGAGAAGAAAAAGGAGGATGAAGCGAAGAAAAAGGAGGATGAAGCGAATCAAAAGAATGGAGAAAATGTTAAAGGTAAAAACGCCTCTGACAAATTTGTGAATGAAGGGAAGAAAAAGGAGGATGAAGCGAAGCAAAAGAATGAAGGAAATGTTAAAGGTAAAAGCGCCTCTGACAAATTCGGGAAGCATGAAGCGAAGCAAAAGAATGGAGGAAATGTTAAAGGTAAAGAAGTCTCTGAGAAATTCAAGAAGCATGAAGCGAAGCAAAAGAAGCACTAATTTCATTTCACCATTTTGCAGGTGAGTCATCTGTTCCAAAGGGCAATGATAAAGTGCACGGGACGAGGAATAAGCCCGCTCTTAACAATTGATAGCTGAAACCACTGAAATCACTGCTGACCGTGTTCTAAATTAGCGGTTAAATTTTGTAATAATGTTGTCTTCAGTGATTTTGTGTTTAATATAGTTAGTTATCTAGTTATGTTAGTTTTGTTTTATGTGAGTTGCCATGTGGTTTGGATAGTTACATTATGGAAAGACTTTACAAAAGTCGTATTGTAATGCTTTTAATTTCATTGTTGAATGATTAGTATCTCAAAAATTTAGTACTATTAGTATTTCGTCTGTTATTCCGATTGTTGAGTTTGTTTTTCCAACTGTTGTGTTGATTTTAGGATACATATTTGGTGTTTTTAAGGAGGATATGGACTATAATGTTTATACTTGGGTTGAAGCATAATACAATGGTTTCTATTTGATCATTATATGAATTTCTTATATTTCATGCTTCTCGTGATGGACAATTAGACTCTTGTGTTCAAGATGGTGGTCACTTGATGGATGATTCAGGTTTCCTTATTGAGCTTGCAAACACTAAGAGGTTAGTTGAAACTGCCTCATATTCTATCCCTATTAAATTTAGCTCATTTTTCAAAGTGTATTATGTATTTTTAAAGTAAATAAAAAATGGGAGAACACTAGGATTAGGTTTCTTATTAACCATGCATATCTTAAGTTCTAATCCAACTTAATTATTTATACCTCATTAGTTGCATTTCAAAAGAGTTCGTGGAGTGAGGAAAATAGGATGTCTATTTGAGGATTGGGATATATGTAATTATTTTACTATTCAATGGTAACTAGTAAGATTATTGTAATGAGGCATGAATGAATGCATTATATAGAAGACTTAGAGCATCTTCTATTATTAATGGCTATAAGATAGAATTAGTGCTTCATGAAGGAGTCCTTTGGAGTAACATATACCAACTGGAGTGATGGAAGTAACATATTCTTATCAAGGATGTATAATCTATTTATGGAGAACATTATATCAAAGTTTTACAAATTTGTACTATGGTATTTGAGGACCTTATTGAGGCACATGTTGTTACTGTTTGGTAATTTTTTTGGTTTAGTTTTATATGCTAATGGATTACATAATCCATCAAAATTGTTAGAGAAAAATTCATTGCCATTATTAGTCCTCAAAAAAATTATTTTCTTTTTGGTCTATGATTCATCCACCCTCTTCCGTTCTCAAGGAATATAATTTCTTCCTCAAGAAAATTTTGTGCACTAAATATTTCACTTGATACATCTCACCAAGTTTCTTCCATAGTTTCTGTTCGGAAGTCTCTTCATGGATGTTGATGAAAACAGAGTTTACCAAGCACAATCGAATTAGACCCTTCGCTTTACGATTCATAACATCATATTGAGCAACCTAAGTAGGATATGCAGGCCTTGAAACATTCTCATCAACAACATCTCATAGATATCGAGCTATGAACAAATCCTCCATCTTTAGCTTCCACATCTCAAAATTATTTCAAAAAAAATTTCCACCTCTATTGTCCTCAATGAACTTTCCATCTAAATATTCCTACAACAAGATCACAAAGTGTCTTTTGCACAAGTTCCCACTCAAACCGGGATTAGTTCAAAAAACCTGACAACCCACAACTGAAACCAAAGGTTATTAGGCTTTGATACCACTTCTAAGGAAGCTAAGGTAGCGTAACAAATTCCTACACTATTGCTAAGAAAAGAATAATTCCAACAAGAATCCAAGCTCGCAAATTCTATGGTAGCCTATTTTTCAACCTTTCTTCCAACATAGCCCATTGTTGGTAGCAATCTTGAGTACTCCCTTCCCACAAGGAATGGAGATTCCCAAGTTTGAGAAGTATTGTAGTAAAGGGGATCCACAAACACATGTCTTTGTCTTTAATTCCATGTGTATGAGTTTCTTCCATCATGATGCTTTGATGGTAAAACTATTTCCTCGATCTCTTAAGGACACAACACTCGAGTGGTACTATTCCTAGCCTGACAATTCTATATTTTCATTTGATCAACTTGTGAATCAGTTTCTCTGATAGTTCCAATCTAACATCAGTCCAAAGATGACCTTCTCAGATCTCATCTGATGTAAGAAGGGAGATAAGTAGAAGATAACTAATTTCATAGCATGATACCAAGCGCTCTTTTCATAGATCTCGTACCCGCTGCCTAATTTTGATGTGCAAAAGGTGTTCATAGGCAACCTACAATGATCTTGGCAGGAAAAAATTTCCTTAATGAAATTCCCTTCCTTTGCGCATGTATGTGCCGCATTGTGAGAATACTAGTAAATGGTACTTCAGTTCAGGGATTCCTCCTTGCACTCCCATTCAGAAGGAAAATCTATTGTGTCTATCTTAGGAAAAGGTAATGTATACACCTAAAAATGGTCACATTATAATAAGTCTGGTAATTAATTAAATACAAGTTATATAGTTAAATCTCTAATTCAATCTACGTATAAATAAATTTAATTATTTATTTATATTGTTCATTTTCTAATTCTTCTAGCTTAATTAAATAAGTTTAATTACTTATTTAATTTAATCACTTTTCTAATTCTTCTTAATTAAATTAAATAAGGTTTACAATTTATTTAATTTAATTATCACATTACTTTATTTTGAATAAAGTAAATATTCTTCCTTTTTCCAAAATCATGAAATCATCTTTAAATCTTTTAAAAAATCACATTGCTTTATTTTAAATAAAGTAAATATTCTTCTTTTTTCTAAAATCATAAAATAATCCTTAAATCTTCTAAATATTCATCATTTTTTTCCAAAAACATGAAATCATCTTTAAAATCTTCTAAAAAGCCATCTCACACATAATTAAATATTTTTCAATATTTAATTAGAAACTTCTTATCCACATTTCACACATAATTAAATATTTTTCAATATTTAATTAGAAACTTCCAAAACCACATGTCACATGAAATTAAATAATTTTATTATTTAATTAATGAATTATCTTCAACTACAAAACCAACTCATAACTAAACTTGACAAATGGCAAGTTGCCTTCATTTTTGAGTGAAAAGTTTTTTGGGAAGGAAACATCTTCCTTCTTTTTCTCTAGCTTCCATATTTCTCTCCAACTTCTCCATCTCTTACCATTCATCTTACCAGACTGAATCTCAACCGTTGATCTTTTCCAACTAAGCTTTTTTCTTTGAAAACTCTATAAATACAGCCTCTCACAATCCATTTAGGGGGTGGATTCTTAAGTATCCTCACACTATCAAAATTATTCTTCAGTCTTCCATCTGTCTCTATCATTCTCCATTTCTCATTTTTCATCAGGCCATTCTGCTGCAATAGTGAGCAATCAACATTCCTTCAATAATCAACCTTCAAAATATTGCATTCATATGCAGGTGGAGAAGATCCATGGAGGTCAACCATGTCTAGTTTAAAAATTGGTTTGCATATCTTTTGTTTATTTGCATTTTCATTCTAGTTTGTGCTTCATGGTGCTTGATAGGGTTTAGTTAGTTTGTTATTCTCAATAACAAATATTCTAATTTTCCCTATCTACAGGTAAAGCTATAGAAAATTTAGTTGTTGAGATAAAGGAAAAAGGCCTTAGGTGCAACAAAATTTTTACAAAGTTAACGAAATCTTATTCTTCCATCTTGCAAAAATTGTTGAAGCATAAGATCATAACTTTTGAAAACCCCCGACCTCTCAAGGAACCTTATCTTGATTGGTATAATGTGAATGCTTTCTGTCAGTACCATCAAGTTAACAGGCATGATATCGAGTGTTGTATGTGCTTGTGTCACAAAATATAGGATTTCATCAATGACGATCCCATTAGTCTCAATGGAACAAAATAAAATGTGAATAAATTAGAGGCGAAGGCCAATAGTGAGTTGTACATCTACACTAACCCATTTTTGTCTCACTCTACTAAATTGATTTTTGAACCCATTTTTGTCGCATTTTTGTCTCACTATAGGAGGATTATGAAGAGATAAATTCTACCATTCATACGCACGATAGCCTCTCTCTTAAGATGTATAGCTTAATAACTCTTTCCATCCTAGTTGGACTTAGGGTTGTGGATACAACCTTTAACGTTATTCTAGAATCCATTAGTCGTAAATGTTTAAAATTATACCACACATGTGTTGTGCACATCGTGTATGGCACTAGATATTAGTCATTAGTATCTCGTGGGGGATATTCATTGGATCATTTTTGGCCCACCTCGGTTGGTCTACTTCCCCCTAGAATGAACCTACTTTACTGAAACTATGTGAAGTATAAGACTAGGGGTAAGGGATAGCCAAAATTGACCCCTCTGATAGTTCCACAATAAGCTTCCTCCTCTTCTCAAAAGGAAAAGAGATGCCTACCCATCCTCCATGGTCCTCTTCTACTCCCCTCTTTGAAGAAGATTTTTAGATGTCTACTCCTGGATTCCACATAAGAATTCTCATGGTGCCTTCTTGGTGCAAAGCTAAGATTAGGATATGAGAAATTCCTACTATACCTCCTGGACCTTTGCCCTACCTTTATTGTAGAAAGTAGGGTCCCCACAAGGAATCCTCTATTCCTTAGCCTCACCTCCTACCACTCCTACTCCTAAAGTAATGAATGAGGAAAGTCCCACCACTGAGGCATTAGAGTCGAATCCACTGGGTGTCTCTCAATCTCCTCCTACTCCCATCTAAGGGTCTATCCCTCCATCGAAGATGGTTGTGATGGACACTCCTATGGCTAAGCAAGAGTCTTTTGTTCCTTCTTAACTCCTAGCCTCTAGCTCTCAGCATCGCAAAAACTGCCTTACACGTGAGTGCAAGTGCCAATGAAAGGCTATAGCAGCTGAGCAATCCACTTTGTAAAGGAAATAAGGGGAGTCAACTACCCCTATTTCAGCTCCTCCTGTTGTGTCCTCATCCCCTCTACCTTAGTTTAATCAAATTCAGTTCTACTCTTAGCTCCTAGTGTGAGTATGAATTCACTTGACCCTAAAAAGGTGCAGCCATTTATTTCTCCCTTAGTCGAGTTGCCTCTTTTGATGTCCCTCCTAGACATCCCACCATTCCCAAAACCTGTAGACATGCCAAACACCTCAGTGGTGTCCACCGTAGTTTTCTCCTCCTCCTCTGCACCTCTTGCCTCTTTTGTGGGGAGTTCACATCCTCTGACAAAGCAAAAGGTGGAGTTCAACCCTTCCAGCAATGGAGGTTGAAAGGGGAGTCCACCCACTTCAAAGGATGGTTGTGCATTAGCATTTGTTGTCCTAGCGACAGATGAAGTTTTAGCTTCCACTAAGTTTTTCACTACTCTCGAGTCACTCGGTGAGCCTAGCAATGAATCTCAGGCATCATCCTCCCTGCCTATTGAGGTAACACATGGCACTCCTATGAAGTGCATGTTTAACTCTTTGGACAAGGTCTTGACCCTATCGGAAATCTTTGTGAAATCGTTGATCTTGACTCTACAAGAAGTGAGTGAAGGAGACCCCGAAGAGTCCTCTTCCTTGGACCTTGTTGTGGGAGGGTCGAAAGGTTCCCCCCTTAATATTCCACAACTGGTGGCTCAGTTTCCTTCCCCATATAATGATCTAGATTGGGAGGTAGATGACCTCTTGGTCAATGAGTGTTAGGATGGTGACTCTTCTTTATCTTTAGATTAGGTGTGTGTTTGTTGTGATGTGTTCCTGGATTACCCTTTTCACCCTTGTAGGTGCTTGGATATAGGAGTGATTTTTTTTTGTAAAACTTCCTTTATTTGTAGCATCATTCTTCCTCTATTATGTGTATTAATTTTCACCAAATTGAGGATGATGCAAAGTGTATCTAGGGACATTTAGGCTTCCCTTCCATGTTGACCCAATTTTTAATTTTTACTTTCTTTTCTCATGCATTCTTCATATGGTCTAATATAGTAGGGGGTCGATGATAGTTCATCTATATACTATTACTATACTTATATATTTATGAGTATCTCTAACCCCGAAATATCAGATCACCCCTATGCCCTTTGTTTGCGATGTTATTATCTCATTTTTTAGTCTTGGTTATCTTTCTTTCTTCTTTGCTTGAATTGTAATGTTGTGGTATTCATGTGTTGTCCCTTGTGTGTAGGAAAAAATCACCACCATGTCATCTTTTTTTTAGAAAATGCATTCATAGCCAAAAAATCTTTTCTCAAAGATCTTTGCAAACCTTTTCAAAAATTGCATTCTCAACAAAGACCCCTAGCAGAACAAGTTTCCTTCGGCATGGATTCCCAAAGAAAGAACTGAAGAACTTTCCTCTTAGGTGGGAGAAAATTTTCTTGTAGGAGAAGCCTTGACCTTCCCCTTGCGAGGGGGCATTTTCTTCCTTTCAAATTCCTTGATGAAGTGAACATATTTTGAAGGATTCCTTGATGTTGAATTGATTTGAGAAAAAATGCTCTTTTACTTTCAAACAGTGCATCCCTTGAGTGGACCCCTTTCTTTTGAAGGGTTTCTGAGGGACCCCTTTGGAAGCCTTTCAATTTGTTGACTTTCTGATATTCTGCCTATGTGGCTAATTTTGTTTTCTGACATGTTTTATCTAAAAATTAACATGTCTCTTTGTAGGTGCACCTGTGAAGTCGCTTTCTGGTTTGACTCTACAAATTCCCCCTTTACACTAGGCTTCCTTCATAAGAGAGTACTTGGGGGAATGTCTTCTTTGCAGGTCTAAGGGCATATGAAGCACTTGCATCCTATGGGATTTTCCATCGATGGTCTGTAGGCCTTTGATGTACTTTTTTCAACTTCATAGTTCTACAAAGCTACAGAGTCCTTTTGTTTGAACCTCCTCAAGAGAGAGTACCTGTGGATTCCTTTTCCTACCATGTGCTTTCAAGCTCACCAAATTGTGTTTTGCTTCCTCGATGGTTTAGGTATACATTTCTAACTCTTCGATCTACTTTACCGAATGCTCATTAATATTCTCACTCACTAAAGTGGGGGGGAAATTTATAGGAGTGAATTTTCACCCCTAGTGTAAATTCCTCTTTTACATACCCTCACCTTATAAAATCAACTCTAAAGGTGAAATTCCACATCACCCACCCACCTTCCACCCACATGGTGTGTATTTTGTGTGTCGATGGGGGAATTTTTCTAGGGACATGAGTGCAACACACAGACGTCTATGTGGCATGCTACCATCCCTAACAAATTCCTTCCTCTAAAGTCTACAAGGATGTTACACTCCTCATTGGGGATGAATTGTAACACCTTTTGGCAACCAACTGACCTGAAAATGACTTCTTTCCCTCTCATTTTGGCCTTCAAAGGCATTCATTTGATACTGAATTCATCTCTTCACATCCTTGATCATTTTCAATCCATCTTTCACATCTTCTCACAATTCTAGCAACTTTCACAAATACACTGAGCATTGCAACAACATGTCACTCCATTCAGTTCACTTTTGTACATGTGGTTCTACCATAGAATTTTTTAGCTTGGAGTCTTGTGAGACCTCCCTTCATCACCTTTGTGGCTATAGTGACCTTTCCAAGTTCATTGCTTGAATTGTCCCTTCATTAGCCTTGAGAGCCATTGGGTGGAGGTGGTAAAATTTCAATTTTTCTTTTGTGGTTTGATAGAGTAGCATAGCATCCTTTTATAGTGTTCAACAATCTCTCTTTCTTCTTTCCTTTATCATACTTTCTACTTCATTTCTTTTTTGGCTGTCTGTGGAGGTGGAAACACTAAAGTAGGGGTTTGACTAAGGTAAACCCCTATACAACCCCAACAATTTTCCCTCCTTGCTTGTGTGTAGGTGAACATGTGTGTGGAGCTTGCTAGTGAACTAGCACTTCAGTGAGTTGATATTTGTCACCCTTATTTTTATCTACTTACTTTATCATTTAAATACTTACTTTTTGTACTTTATCATTATGTTCTTTTCGCTAAAGTTTGTTAGCTATGCTATTAGTAGGCTTCTAGTGGTTTTCTTACTGCATTTTACATTTTCTAACCATACAAATGCTAGTGTTCTAGAGAGATGCTAGTGCACCACATTGTTTTCCTAGACCCGCATTGCCATCCTTAGACAAAGAGCTATTTGAGGTGCAGTTTGAACTCTAGAAACTAGCTTGTCTAGCCCCAACCATATTTTTGGGTCTATAGAGTGACATGAGCATTTGAGAGTGCTCTTCATTCTTGATCCTCATCCTAAGACACCTGTTAGAGTGAGGTAAGTTAGGGCATCCCTCCACTCTCAGCTCTCCATGACCTGAAGCATTGGTGTGGTTGGTTCCCCTCTCTTACATAATATATTAGGAAAAAAACAAATGTATCTTTAGAAAAGAAAAAGCTTAATCTTAATTAGGTTTTAACCACTTTAGAGCAATCTATTTCAGAAATAGTAAATGGATATGTGCACAAAGTAAAACATATTGGATCCATTTTTTCTGATTGGGATTTAAATTTACTGTTGTCTTGGCCACTTCTCACTCTTCCATTCAAAGGAATTTTGAATCAAATAGCACAAAAAATAGACAGAGAAAAGATAATTTGGAAGCCTCCCCCATTTAGTTTTTTTAAAATTAATTTTAATGGAGCTGGAAGGGGGAATCTAGGCACATCTGTAGCAAAATTCACCATTAGAGATTATAAGGGTATGGTGTTGTGTGCTAGGTAATTTATGTTAGAAATTGGATTGAACAATGTAGTGGAGGAAAAATATTTGTTACAAGGTTTAAAATTGGTAGTTACGTTTAATCTCACAAAGATTCAAATAGGAGATTCTTTGATTATTTTGAATGCATGTTGCGATCGTAAGTTTGTAAATTGGAAACTGGGTTATATATTAAAACATATTTTTTCATTACTAAATAAGATAGGTCACTACCAACTTCTTCACACAAATAGAGAAGACAACAATATGGTAGATTGTTTGGCTAATTTGGGATGCCAACAAATTCAAGATGAAATTACTCATGTTGTTCACCTAGGGAATCTTCATCCTAAGCTAGAAGAAATTTTGAAAAGTGAAGGTGGTATAATTGGAGTATAAAATATTTTCTACAATTACTTATTGTTTTCTTGTAAAATTTTGGCTTCTGAATAGAATAATTGTTGACTAACATGGAGGTGTATGTGGTGTACGAGGAGGTATAAGTGTGTAGTAGTTCTAGAAAATGAAGAAAATAGATGTACTAAATTGAAAAGCCAGTTTTTAATCATATTCGGTGGCACACACAAAAATATGTGTGTTAAAGGCATCTTGTACTATCAAGGAAGAAATCTAGATCTTTAGAATGTAAACCTCTCTGCTTAATCATTAACACAGTTTATTTTTGGATGCAGGTACAAACATTGTAAATTGAAAAAATCATAAAAAAGAATGCATCTGTGTGATGCGATCATCAAATTTTTGCCTTCAAAAGTTTTAATTGTTGCAATGGCGTGAAAAGTCGTATCATGTAAAATATCTTGTGTGGATGAGAAATATGGTAATAATTAAAAGATAAATCTTTGCTTTTGGGGGATTCTATTTATTCCATACAAAGTAGCATGGCCACAAACATTTATAAAACTCTGTTTCTTCTTTAAAGTTTCATGAAAGGCAGTTTTATCTATCAGTTGTGTTTCATTCTTAATGTTGTCATCTTCTTGTTTTTTTTGGAAAAACAAGGACACACAACTGAGACGGGGGGTGAATAAGTTGTGACAGAAACTTAAACTTTTCTACCTTAACTCAACTTAATCTCATATCTAATGAACAAGAAAATAACCACAAGCAAATAACACATCAGAGAGACAAATAACACAAATATTTTTACATGGAAAGCTTGTAAGGGGAAAAACCAAGGTGGATGTTAGTCCACAAGATTATACTCTATTAAAAGTATAAAGAGAAATAATTAGGGGAATGCACATGCATTCAGGCACACTACCTAGAGCTCACTGCTCAAATACAAAAGAGGACTCACTGTCCAAAAATATAGAAATATGGATTAGATCCACATAGTATGAACTGAAAGAATAGCTTCTACACAAGCTTGATTACAATTCCAATTAAGAACAGTAAACCTTCTTCACACTTCACTCAAACTTCTTCACTCTTTGCTCTACAATCGAATGATAGAAACACTATTTGAACATTTATACTTTCTCTGGCATACATTCACACTTATGCACACACTAACTTTGCTCAACCAATTGCTCTTATATATCAGCTTCATGGGATTTCCTCACAACTTAGTTGGCCAGAAAAATAAAACATATTTTCAATGTCGACCCACATTCACAAATAAATTTCCAATGCAAATTCACCAAGGTTAGCCACAACATAGTGGAGACCCAAATTAACTTCTCCAACACAAAAATACTTTATTTAATTTCACCATGAAGATGCACAACACGCTACCATCAACATGCCAACCAAGAATATGAAAACCCTAACATGCACAAAAATATCTTCAACCATGAACTCTCTGAGTAATTTTGACATACCACAAAGATAGAGAATGATCTAGAGACATCAAAGAACACCAAGAAACAATAGATAAGCATCCACAAAAAATGAGATTACCAGAATCACACAATCTTCATTGAGGAACACTCATAGAGACCACATAAACACTATCAGACCACAACATAATCAAAACTTCATGTGGACCTCTGAAACTTCTAGTGGATGATCTAGAAACATTTAGAAATAAACCCATTAATCTACACTAGCTAATCATTAACGTACAAAACAAAAAATCTTCATGACCTTCACAGTTCCACTAGGAACCTAGAACACTTCTTTCTACAATTTTCTCAATATCCTCAACATATGCAACCTTTAATACACCAAATGCTAATAGTGTTGAAATCAATGACAACCACATATCAAGAACCATATCCACAACATCCAACAATATCCCCCTTTGGTATTGATGGAAACACATGATGTGAAAAATACCATCAACCCAACACACTGATTTCTTCTTCTCAACTACACTTCACCCCACAAGGTTCTTCACCTTAGAAATATTTTTCAAATTGCACTTCTCCCCCTTTCACATCAATGGAAAAGGTGACAATGACCTTCCAATATATACACTATGAACCACATATTTGCACATCTAACTACTCCCCCTAAGTAGTAGCCACGAAAACATCAATCTGGATCAAAATATAGCAATGAAGTTCACGGATTGATGCAAGCAAATGCATCCTTTAGTTCTTATCAGGAGGGATGATTACCCCTAGAATTCTTCTAAGATACTCAAAAGTATCCTTCAGTAATGGTTTAGTAAAGATATCTACAATTTTTTCTTTGGTAGGCACATACTCCAATCTGACTTCTTTCTCATTCACTTTCTCCCTCAAGAAATGAAACCTGACTGATATATGTTTGGTATTGGAATGTAGAACCAAATTCTTTGAAATATTGATTGCACTTAAATTGTCATAGTATATGGCAATAGGCTCTTCATATATTACCCTTATATCTTTTAGCATCTGTTTCATCCATATCACTTGAGTACAATTACTGGCAGCAACAATGTATTATGCTTCAACAGTAGATAGAGAAATGGAATTATGCTTTTTGCTTAACTAGGACACTAATTTCTTCCCTAGGAAGAAAGCACCATCACTAGTACTTTTTTTGTTATCTACATCACCGGCCAAATCTGCATCAGTATATGCACACAAAGTGAGAGCATCATCCTTTGGATACCAAAGTCCAAAGTCAATTGTTCCTTTCAGATACCTAAAAATTCTCTTAACAACAGTCACATGAGACTCTTTTGGATTAGCCTAGAATCTGGCAACCATACATACAACATTAATAATGTATGGTCTAGTCTGAGTCAAGTAGATAAATCCACCATTCATTGACCTATATCTAGTTTGATTCTTCTTAGGAGAGTCATCATTCTATGTCAACTTACATCTGGTCACCATGAGGGTACCAACAAGTTTTGAGTCATCCATTCTGAACTTCTTCGGCAGTTCTTTCACATATTTGGATTGAGATAGGAAAATTCCCTTGTCCACCTATGTAACTTGCAATCCCAGAAAGAACTTCATCTCTCTAATAATAATCATCTCAAATTCATTCTTCATCTCATCAGAAAACTTCATGCATAGATTATCATCTCTAAAAATGATATCATCAACAACAACTTCTATAATTAACTCCTTAGCATTATATAATTTGAAGTATAAGTTGTTATCAGCAATACCTTTAGTGAATCCAAGTTTCAGTAGGTATTTGTCCAATCTAGCATACCAAGCTTTGGGGGATTTCTTAAGTTGACACAAATATTTCTTCAATCTGCAAACCATATCTTCTTTGTCTATTAGCTAAAATCCATCTGGTTGTTCAATGTACACTTCTTCTTCTAGTTCTCCATTTAGAAATGCTGACTTTACATCCATTTGATAGACTTTGTAGAAGTTCTTGCATATAACATAAGCAAGAAATAGTCTAATAGCTTCAATTCTAGCAACAAGGGCAAAGGTTTCTTCAAAATCAATGCCTTCCATTTGAGAATACCCTTTACATACCAGTCTTGCTTTATTTTGAACCACTTCACCTTCTTCATTTATCTTTTTTCTAAACACCCATTTAGTACCAATCACATTTTTGTCTTTAAGCCTCAAAACTAGTATCCATGTGTCATTGTTTTCAATCTATGTTAGCTCTTCCTTCATAGCTTCCAACTAGTGTTCATCTTGATAGGATTCAATGACATTTTTAGGTTCAATCTTGGAAATCAAACAATATTCTTCTACAATTTTTCTTTTAGTTTCCACTCCTTTACTCTTATCTCCTATGATTTGATTTTCAAAATGATTTGGCCTTACATACCTTGGAGATTTGGGACATTCTTGAACTTCTGAATCTTCTAATCTTTCTTTCACACTTACACTTGTTTGTGCCTCTTGACTAACTTGATTTACCAGATTAAATTGAGGTTGCTTCACAAGAACATATGGAATAATCTAAAGTAGATTATGTGTTTGAGTATTATTCCCTTGGCTTGTAATGTCTTCGTTTGAATCATAACTACGATGTTTGGATGATTTGATAGAGTCCTCATCAACTCTGACATTTTCACTTTCAACCATCTTTCTCGGTCTTTTGTTATAGCACCGGTAAGCCTTGCTTTTAGTGGAGTAACTTAGGAAGATTCCTCCATCACATATTGCATCAAATTTTCCTATATCATCATCTCTCCTGATATAACACTTGCTTCCAAATATTTTGAAATACTTAATAGTAGGCTTGTGACCAAACCATAACTCATAAAATGTCTTACCAGAATTACCATTAAAATTTACCCAGTTCAAAGTATACACATTAGTGCTTACCGCTTCACTCCAGTACATCTGAGACACATTTCCTTCCATCATCATTATTCTAGAAGCATCCATAATTGTTCTATTCTTTCTCTCTACAACTCCATTCTGTTAAGGGGATCGAGGAGCAGATAATTGTCTTTTAATTCCATGCTCTTCACAATAAGAGTTGAACTACTTAGAAATGAATTCACCACTTCTATCAAATCTCAAGCACTTGATTTTCAGGCCTTTCTCATTTTTTTCAATAGCCTTGAAACTTTTGAACTTCTCAAATGCTTCACATTTTTCTCTTAAGAAAGAAACCCATATAATTCTATAGTCATCTATAGCCAACATGAAATACCTTTCTCCATGAATAATTCTAACTCTGGAGGGACCACAAAGGTTAGTATGTAGCAGCTCCAAAAAATTATTTGAATGAAATTGTTTGCTCCAGAAAGAGACTCTAGTTTGTTTACCCATCTAAAATTCCTTGCAGATTACATTAGTAGGCTTCACTAACTTAGGTAGATCTCTTACTGCTTGAGTAGAACTTATCTTGATAATGTTGTCAAAGTTTACATGTCACGAACTCCTATTCCACAACCAACTCTCATCTTCTTAAGCAATTAAACAACTCCCACTAGCAGTATTCAAATAAAAAATATTTACTTTTTTTTGTTTTCCTGTTGCAATCATATTCCTGGAACTTCCACGTATGTTGCATCTTCCATATTTGAACTGAAGATCATATCCCTTATGCACCATATGTCCAAAACTTAACAAGTTGTGGTTCAGGCATTCAACATAGAGAACATCATCGGTGTTATCCTTACCACCAAGACAAATAGATCCTTTGCCACAAATCACTCCAGTATTGTTATCTCCAAATCTTACAACCCCACTGTCATACTTTTCTAGACTCACAAATTTTCTTTTATCACCGGTCATATGATGTGAGCATCCACTATCAATGACCCACTCATATTTTTCTTCAACTCAGGCTGCAAGAGCCTTTTAATCTTTAGAAAATTTAGTAGCCATAGGATTATCTTCAATGGTAGCAATGAAAGCCCATTCATCTTCTTTTCCAGTGTCTTTATCAGACTCATCATTAGTCACTTCTTCTTCAACAAAGTAGCATTTCCTTTGGAATCTTGACTTCTTAGGCTTAGATCTAGGAACTCTTTCAGGACATCTTGATGCAAAATGACCTATGTTACTGCATGAAAAACATTTAATAGGAAATACATCTTCATACTTACCTTTTCCTCTACCTTCTTGCTTTGCAATCAATGCTTCCAATTCTTCTACCTCTCTTTCTTTATCTTCAAGTTGTTTCAGTTCTTCATCATACTTGGATATCTTTCTGGAACTCTCTCCTAGATTATATCTTTTCCTATTACTTCCAAATACAATGGCCTTGAATGCATATTCAATCTTTGGTGTAGATTCGCTAAATTCACTTATTTCAAAAGCAACAAGCTTCCCAATCAAGGTGTTTCTTGTCATCTTGTTTATTGATATGAACTCTTCAATAGCATGAACCTTCATTTTGTAGGAAGAAGGCAAGGATCTGAATACTTTAGCCACAATTTCATCCTCATCCATAGAACCACTGACACATGTAATACCATCACTATTTCATTTACTCTCTGCATAAAAGAAGTGATATTTTTGTCCTCACCCATCTTCAAATTCTCATACTTTCCTTTCAAGCTATGTAGCTTATCCATCTTCACTTGTGCATCTCCTTCATACAAATTTTCTAGTTTCATCCAAATCTCATGAGCTGTTTACAATCCTACCACATTAGCCATCTCTAAATCTGTCAGAGCACTCACCAAAGCTTCAATAGCCCTAATATTATTTTCAGCATCTTTGATCTCATCAACAGTGGAGGGACCATTCTAAGGAATAGTATTTGGATCTCTTGTAATCTTCCAGAAGGTTTCACCAATACACCTTAAATTATATTGCATCTTCACTTTCCATAGTGAGTAGTTGGTGCCATCAGATATTAGACTACCCTTCTTGAATGTTGTTGCCATCTTGGATCACCTCAATATTTTAGACTTCTTCAGAGGAACCTGCTTTGATACTAATTGTTGATAAAACAAGGACACACAATTGAGAGGGGGGCTGAATCAGTTGTGACAGAAACTTAAACTTTTCTAACTTAACTCAAATTAATCTCATATCTGATGAATAAGCAAATAACCACAAGCAATTAACACATCAGAGAGACAAATAACACCAATATTTTTACATGGAAACCCTATTAGGGGAAAAACCATGGTGGATGTTAGTCCACAAAATTATACTCTGTTAAAAGTATAAAGAGAAATAATAAAGGGAATGCACATGCATTCAGGCACACTGCCTAGATCTCACTACTCAAATAAAAAAGAGGACTCACTGTCCAACAATATAGAAATATGGATTAGATCCACAAAGTATGAACTGAAAGAATAAATTCTGCACAAGCCTAATTACAATTCCAATTAAGCACAATAAACCTTCTTCACTCTTTGCTCTGCAATCGAATGATAGAAACACTATTTTCACATTTATACTTTCTCTGGGATACATTCACACTTATGCACACACTAACTTCGCTCAACCAATCGCTCTTATATATCCACTTCATGGGATTTCATCACAACTTAGTTGGCCAGAAAAATAAAACATATTTTCAATGTCGACCCAAATTCATAAATAAATTTCCAATGAAAATTCACCAAGGTCGGCCACAACATAGTGGAGACCCAAATTAACTTCTGCAACATAAAAATACTTTAATTAATTTCACCACAAAGATCCACTACACGCTACCATAAACATGTCATCCAAGAATATGAAAACCCGAACACGTGCAAAAATATCTTCAACCACGAGCTCTTTGAGTAATGTGGATGTACCACAAAGATAGGGAATGATCTAGATACATTATAGAACATCAAGAAACAACAGAGAAGCATCTGCAACAACTGAGATTACCAAAATCACACAATTTTCATTCAGGAACACTGACAAAGACCACAAAAACACTATGAGACCAGAACATAATCAAAACTTCATGGAGACCTTTGAAACTTCTAGTGGATGATCTAGAAACATTAAACAATAAACCCTTTAATCCACACTAGCTAATCATTAATGTACAAAACAAAACATCTTCATGACCTACACAGTTCCACTAGGAACCTAGAACACTTCTTTTTTACAATTTTCTCAATATCCTTGACATATGCAGCCCTTTATACACCAAATGCTAATAGTGTTGACATTAATGAAAACCACATATCAGCAACCATATCCACAACATCCAACAATTTTATTGTGGTGGTTTGGTTTTGGTGTAGTATTTAACATTCAAGTCCACATTCATCATCTTGTTGTTTGCAAAAGGTCGTAGATGAAGTTGTAGATGGAATATCATCCCAAAAATTATGGGGTGATTTTTTTAGTTCAAAGGTGGGAAATACCTTTCTTGGGCTACTTGGGTAAAGAAAATTTAGAAATGATTTTTAAGGTACAGTTCCTAAGTGCTTATAAATGCTTCAAATATGTAATTGGCTTGGAAATTGTTCATCCACAAGCTCACAAGTCAATATTCCCCTCAATTATTCTTTCTATTTTTATTTGAAATCTTATGGACCTGCTCCAAAGATTTTCAAATCAGTGCAAACAATAGTGTTAAAGATTGTCAATGATGCTTTTCTGCAAAATGACATGCTCTTTTTAAGCATTCAAGGGTATGAATTTGGGAAGGGAGAAGGATATGTGGGAGGAATTTTTCCTCCACATTTCTTACCACATAACAGAACATTTGTTTTAGTTTTTGATGCTTTAAAAATTTCACTTGAGCTTAATTCTTCAAGTTTCTTGAATAGAGCTTTGTCTTGTAATAGTCATGTAATTGGGAGGGAAATGTTAGAATGTTTCAAAGAGAAATATCATTATGTCTCATTCCTGCTTCAAAATAATTGCATTCAAGTTGTTGTTCCCAATATACCTCCTCAACCACAAGTTGTAGTGTCGAATATCCTACCTCCTCCCTAGCTCACAGTGGCGTTTATTCCTCAACCTTGAGAGTTTCTACCATACATTAACATCACTAATAATTCATAAAATATGGAGGATAGTAATGAAATGCAGGGGGAAATTCTATAGAGTTTGTGCAAATGGAAGAATAAGGTTAAGTTTGGTGCATAGTGCAGTTATGGAAATTACAGTAGTATGCTATCTTCAGTAGAAGTGCCTTGTAAGGGAATTATGGGTCTTCAAAAAGCATATTGGTATCATCAAATTCAGTAGTGGTACCTGGTAAAGGAATTTTGGGTCCTCATAAGTAAAGTGGTTTCAATGTTGCACTAGGTCTACAACTGGTTTTGATATGTATGGTGTGGATATGGCAATAAAGGGAAGTCTACAAAATTTAATGTGGCCAAGCAATTTTTCTATGCTTATGAAGAAATTAGGATGCCTGGTGAAGTTTGTTTAACAGGAGCAATCAAACAAGCATTTTGTAAATTTCTATTTGGTATAGTTCAAATATTGGTATTAATACTTTGGTCAAGGGTTGATCAAATTTTAAATGTAATACATATGTAACTATTTACAATATAAATAATATATATAGGATATACAACTTTTGTTAAAAAAAAAACATAAATCTGAATAATTAATGTAAACTACAAACATGTGTAAATTAAATAATTAACATAATAAGTGGAATAACATCTCCACATAAATTAATCATATTAACACCAAAATCATATAGATAAATTCCTAGTATTGTCAAATCAATGTTTTTCAATACTTAAATCTAAAAATCATGAAGAGACTACTACCTAGTACTCAAAGTAATGGCTACAGGTCTAATCTCTCCAGGGAAAAAACACCCTAAGAGGAAGCCAATTCTTACATAGAACCCAACTTTCAGATCATAAGCCTCATGGTATAAATATCATAGCTCTGGCTAGGACACTCTCACATGTATTTTGTACCCCGAGTTTGAAACACACTATGTTCCCCTTCTCCAAATGCCTCAATTCCAACCAATGACCCTAACCTTCACTCCTTTGTTCCCTCTAAATTCTTATCTTTTCTCCATTTATTCCTTTCATTTTTCTATGCTCTCTTTGAATGTTTCTTCATGCCTTTCCCAGGTCTCACATGAATGATTTCTATATCATTTTAAGGGGTGGTTTCCAAACCATCACACCCTTTCACAATGTGCATTTAATAATCATTTAAATAAATAATTATTCTTCCACATTTTAAATGGGGTTTTATACATATTCTTTATTAATATCTTTTTTAACCAAAGGATTGAATATTATCCTTTATTTTTGTAACTCCCTTTTAATTCTAAAGGTTTATTTCATAGTTTTAGCTTCTTTTGGCGAAAAGGTCGGGTAACAATTCCCCCCTTGTAAATTAGTCAAGTTGCCTTTAGTAGCATGAGATGCATCTACATCACAACTCAAAAAACACACACAAGCACACATATATATATTTCATCTCCATTTTCTTTAATATAGATGTTTTAATCATTTACATGTAACTTCAACATTAAATTTACAAAATTATTATAATGTGTTGACATAACATTTACCTACTGAATGGCATGCATATTCCATACTATGTGTAGACATTTGAATTTGACCACTCCCATATTGTCAAAACCACTCTGGTATTCTTCTATCCCATATCCATAAGCCATATTAATTAAATAATTTATTATTTCATTAATATTCATCGTGTTTCCAATGTCCCCTAAGGTGTTTAATTAATTGATTAAATACCTTACCCCCCTTTTCTCTCTAAATTAAATAAATAGTCCAGTTTATTTAATTTAGTCACTTTATCCTAATGAATTAAAGCAATTTTTAATTCATTCATGTTCTCTCTCCTTGTCCCATCCTCCAACATTTCCCCTAATCCTTAGTTAGGGTGTGCACATTCCTAATTGAGATTAGGGTCACTTCCTCTATAAAATTCAAGTGGCTCATTAATCAGGGTTAGCTCACCTAATCTCTCATTTGTACAACCTAAATTAGTGATTTAACCTAACCTAATCCTCATGCCATTTATGGCATCCACCCTTAGTCAACCCTATTAATTACTTTCTCCTTTTGGAGAAGTCATCCCCATACCCTTTGGAATTTTAAATTCCAATTATTCCCCCCATGCATTTTGAGAAATTTTTATTTCCTCACATCCCCCCATAAGGAATTTTTAATTCCTTTATTCTTCCCCATGAGTATTTTTGAGGAATTTTTAATTCCTCTCTTCTCCTCTCATCACATGTCTTTGGGTATGTGTAGGATCATCATGGAAAAATAGGCCCTTAAGTGGCAAAAAATTTAGAAAAATTAGAGTTAGGCAACTTGATGTAAAATTTTGAATAAGTTATCTATATTATTTCAAAAATATGTAAGAATAGAAACTGTAGGAAATTGAATATAGTTTCTAAACTACTAGGTTTATTTTTTTTATTTTTTTAAATTTATTTAGTGAAAATTTGAAATTTCAATGTAGTAGTACTTAAATTTTAGGGAAAAAATAAGAAGTAGGTGTTTGTCTGACCACCCTAACCACAATAAAATGATAATTTTTTTATAATATTTTAGATATAAGTAGAGGACTCATGTCTCGATGTGATGCATATTTTTTTATAATTTGTTTCCAAGAAAATAATTAATTATGAATTTTTTATTACAACTTTTAAAAATTAGAAAAACTCATATGTCTAACCACCTTAACTTGGTCAAAACTTCATGAAATTGAATTTTTTTAATCCTATAGTATGCAAAGCATAGAATGTGATGCATGTTTCAGATTCAAAAACAGTGATATTGTTTGAAAGTTATAGATGTTTTTCAATTAGCCTATCAATCAGGACTTTAGTCATAATTCAAATAGAAAATGAATAATAATTATGTATTAAATTCAAAGTAAGGCATAATTTATATTGGTGGAAAGTTGAGAATCTCCCTTAAAAACCCTTTTCTTTTCATCAATTTTGGGTAAAAGAAAAATTCATTAGCCACATGAGCCATCATATCACTTATATATTGCCATTTTTTGGCCCATCATGATCCTGCACATACCCCTTTGTACAAGTGGACAAGAAACTCCTTTATGAGGAGATCTTTCCCATTCCCTGGGTACTTGCAAGTACCTCTAAGTGACCTCCACCTCACTTCCACCTCATTCCAACTTCATCCTATCCTTTCCACATAAGCTTCCACATTTTCTCATGAGATGAGTTGAGATGTCACAAGAAATCTCAACCCTTGATCTTCTACCCTAGACACAATCCTAGGCCTCCATTCTTTTGGAGACACTTTCTCTAAAAGAAATGAAAATTGCTTGCATTTTAACAACACACTTAGCAAAATTTGAGCTCTTATGAAATTATGACCAAGAATCCATTGTTGTAGAATCTTTGACATCCATACTTGCATCCAATCCATCAACCATGGCCACCATTACATTCTCATTAGTTTGAGCATCATCTTGAGTCATTCTATCAAGCAAGGAGCACACATCTTCAATGAATCCAAGGGCCAACCAACTTATCAACTTGGACAAGGTAAAATACTTACTTTGTCTTTTGTTTTGTTCAAGTTCAACTAGGCTAATCTTAAGTGTAGCTTTGTGAGTTTCTTTCTTGCATTTCATTGTGTTTTGTTTTGCATTTTAGGTTAGGATTTAACAACTTCACATTTATGGCATGCCCTATAGGACCCACGTCACGAGTCTCCTTTTTCATTTATTAATGTTTTAAATTTTGTAGGTTCATATTTCAGTTACAAGGGTGAATCCTCCCAGATGGGTAAATCCTCCTTATTACACGGGTGAATCTGCTACCTCGACAAGAGATTTCATAATCGCCTATATTTGGCTAGACTTAAATGGGTAACTTTGCTTCGACTCTTCAACACTTGAAACACAGGAAAATACACTAATGGGTGATTGAATAGATAGGTGACTATGCATACGGGTAATTATGCATATGAGTGATTCTGCTGATAGGAGATTCTGCTGATAGGTGAGTCTAAGACCTATAGAGGAAAATTTGTTGTAAATTTGAGAACAATTATTTTTAATTTAAACTTTTAGTTATTTTTAGATTTTTTGACTAATATGCTCACTTATTTGTCTATGGTTGTGGAGTGTTCACTAAATTTTGTATAGCTTTTTAAATGCTTGATGAAGATCGGCGATTGAACTACTAACTTATCTTGTACAGGATGATCGGTCAAAGACCCTAGTTATTTTGTGTGTCATTTTTCATACTAAATTAAGCACATTTCAATTTATTAAAGGGTCAATTTACCTTGTTTTTTGTGTTTGGGAGTGGGTTGTTGACGTATGCTCTCCCCTTGCACTGTACAGTGAGCCTGGGGATCAAATATTGTAACTCATTCTAGTCTAGTCTAGTCTACCTAGGAGTGCTAGCTTGTGAGTATGCTCTCCCCTTGTGCCTCGTGAAAGCTTGGGGATAAAAAATTCCTATCATTTCCTACTCTTTAGTGAGATCTACCTAGGATTTCATCACCCAGGGGTGATCTCAACCACATGTTATCAATGGGGTGTATAAAGGGGGAGAACTAAAGTTGTACCCCAATCCAATAGTGTCATGTAAGGTAAAGCACTGATAATAGGGTGATTCCTAGTTAGGTGTGAAGGGTTGGTCTGAGTTTCCACTACCTCATTGGTTCTCCTTATTCACGCTAGTGTTGATAGTTGTGCCTCACACACCCACCTAGTGTATTGAGGACTCCCCTAGTTGCCTATATAGCCTAGTTTAAGACCCATGTTTTAGTTGTGGATTGGTGTAGTGCAAGGATTGTAGACGACACCCAAAATATACTCACCACATACTCCCTTAGTTTGAGATAGAAATCCTCATGGTGAACTCTGATATTTCCCGAGGAGAGAGAGAAGGTGAGCCTGTGGCATCTATTGATGAACCTGTGTCATTAGATCTCTGCCTATCTATCTTCACAAGAAAGTGTGATTCCACCTGATCATCACGAAGTATTAACTCCTTGAGGTAGTGGGCCTACATCAATTTTGTAAACTCTCTTGAATAATTATAGAATTGTGTTTCTTTGCATGTCTTCTTGTGTGATACTAGTATGTGTCTTCAGCCCAGAGTCGGTATTTACCCACTATTTTCTTGTTTGTTGGTTTTTGTCCTTTTCCATAGTCCAACTATTTATAGGAGTGAACCTGCTTCCTAGAGAGGCAAATATACACTATAGATGGGTGAACCTTCCCTAAAATATGCGATTTCACATCTTTTTCCAGTTTGTCAGTTAGTCATCCTTAATAGGTGAATACACTTCTTTTAGAGATGAATGTGTTTGTTCTGTCTAATTCTTCCCCTGATAGGTGAATCTGCTCCCCTAAGGGGTGATTCTACTTAGGTTGTCTACACAACTCCATCATCCAATAGGCTAATCTGGGCCATACAAAGGTGAATCCACTTGTCTAGTCCATTCACCACTTTGGAAAATATGTGTCCTTCATAAGTGATTCTGCGTACATTTGCACATTTGAGGAAATAGGTGTATATGTGTCCTCCATAGGTGATTCCATGTTTCAGTCCATACCTCCCCATCCATAGATTTGAGGAAACAGGTGAATACATCTCCTCCATAAGCGAGTTCAATTTTTAGTTCATACCCAAATTTGTACCCCCTCAGACAAAGGTGATCCTATGTCCTTCATAGGAAATTCTACAACCACCATCCATGTAGTCATCTTGATAGGTTAATCCTCTTGTTATTTAGGTGAACCCGCAACTTTACCGTAAATTCTTTAAGCATAGGTGAATCCACAAACTTGATAGGAAAACATGATACACTCAGGTGAAAATTCGTGACTTCTTAGATAGGAAAACCCAAGACTTGAAGGATTGAATCAAACTTACAAATAGTAAAATATAATTCTCATACAAAAACTAGAGTATGAATTCATTTGGCCACTAAAAGATTCCTTTGTTCTAAGTCTATTCCTGTTGTCAATTTTTTTTATCATCATCTAATTCCCTGTAATTGCTATTTTCGTGCATTTGCATTTTTTGAAAATCATCTGATCATCCATTTAATCACATAGGTTCATCTTAGTAAATTATTAGTTAGCATATCAATCATTGATCAATCAATTTGAATCCCCTAGATATCAATTTAGGAGCTTTTTATCCAATTATGGTAGTTCACTAACCCTAATCATTATCATCCATACTCACTCAGGAACACCATCCATCCTAAGTAATCTTTTAGCGCCTCATCAATTCAATTCCATCTAGAGGTGGATTTGTGTTGTAATCATCATTTTTTTCATCCAATTCAGACATCATTATCCTCTATCATCTAGTTAAGCTCTTGAGTCTAGTTCAAGGTTTATCCTATCATCTGATCCAATCAATCAATCTAATCCTATCCTATCCAATCAACAATCCACAATCGTCCTAGTGATCATCCAATCAATTGGTCCATCATCCTAGGAATCCTTTAATTATTCATCTAAGGTCATCATCACTTAGGTGCATCCTAGAGGTTCATATTACCTTCATCCTCTGGTCATCTACATTTTCATTCCTGTTACCACAAGATCATAGGAAAAGAAACTCATGGAAATACAACAGTCCCAAGCTGGTCAACCATAGCATCCTCCCAATCCACCCAATAATGGTGGGTCTCAACAAGTCAACATGGAAATGCACCCTCACCCTTCCCTTGAGGAAGGTATGGTTAACCAACCTGAGTTATCCATTGATCAATATCTTAGTAATTTTACTAATGTCCAAATGACTTATCGCCTCCTTGCTAAGCATGGAGATAATATCCTTGCAACATTTCTTATGAGGGGCCCTAACAATTCACGGGGTCTTGGAAATCCACAATGTCCTACACCCACTCCGTCTACATCATCGTATCCACATAATCAGTCAAATACACCATCAGGTAATGATGGGGGTATGACATCCAATCCATTGGATTCTACACCTCCTCATGCACCTCTCATATAAACTCATCCATTACCACCACAAATGTCATTACATAATCATAGAAACTCCATCCCACAACAACCCCCATCTCAACCTCCACATCAACCACAAATCAATCCACAACTTCAACAACAACCACAAGTCAATCCTCAATCACAACAACCACCTTACCACCAACCACAACAACAGTCACAAATCACTCCAAAACCACAACAATCCCCTTTACAATACCAAGGAAACCCTGCAACATAATATCAATATCAATCACACCCCCCACCTCATTATTTCTTGTCTCGCTACTATCAACCACCTCTACAAAACACCTATTATCAACCACCTCCTCCATCAAACACTCCTAGAAAAAAATCTACCACATCCAACCCCAATCCTAATTATTACTACAATCTTCAACAATTCCAACAACAACCTCCTTACATTAATCCTAAATATCCCCCACAAAAAAAATACCACTAATAGCCTAATTCACAACCACCTACATAGGGTTATTAGTCCAGTCCATCGTATCACTAGCAGGTACTATCCTAGCAATAGGGTGCCTCTTCATCATATTACCAAGCACTACCATCACAACAACAATTTTACACCAATACACCACACTTACATTGACCAATACCAGCAATTCCCTTCCTATCCTCCACCACCTTATGACCAATCACTTCCAACCCCACCATCGTATCAACAATATGCTACCTATAATCATTCCAATCCAATAGTTCCTCCCGCATCTACACCAATCAATAAATAATGGGATGACATGAAACCTACTCTTAAAGACTTGCAAGTCGACACTTTGATGGAAATTCCTAAATCTGACAAGTATAAGGGAAGGGGAGATCCTTGAGACCATCTACAAGAGTTCTACATGTATTTTCAAGAGGTTCTATACAATGATAGCTACCTCCTTCAATTATTTCCTTGAAGCTTAATGGGACAAGCTCTAGAGTGGTTCTTGCACCTTCCACAAGGATCAATCTCCACCTTTGTTGATTTATCAAATAATTTTTTCACACACCTCTCTTTCAATTTAGAGGACATAGACACCATGGATCTTTTGAAGGACAAACAATGTGATCAAGACACATTTTATAGTTACCTACAAGGGTGGCAAGCTCTAGCTAATGGAATTAAATGTAGTCTTCTCGAGGAGTTAGTAGGTATCTTTGTCGCAAACTCCCATCCAGAATTGGCCCATAACCTGTCTCCATTGTGTCACTACCTTTGTAGAGGTTATTGAGAAGGCTCCTATTGCTAAATGGATTATCAAAATATTCAACCAAGATAAGGACAAACAATCTAGGTATAAGTCATGCTACTATAACAAGAAAAAGAACACTATTAATGATGGTGTCACTGGCACTAAACATATCCAAGTAGCTAAGACTTCTTAGAGGCCACAAAATTCCGCTCAATTTCCACTAGTCACCAATGTTATATCTATGCCTTAGGGTGCACCACATCCTCCCCTCAATCCAATTAGTCAAATCAAGGGAACATCAAACACACATTCACTCCTTTAGGAGAATCATTAGATGTGTCATTTAAATGGTTGGTTCAAGCTAATACGGTTACCTATCTTGTCACCACACCTTTTGACGAGTCAAAACTAAAGCCTAATTGGTTAGGTAAAACTAGTATTGTGATTATCATAGTATCAAAGGTCATTCCACGAATAAGTGTCAAGGTCTTAAGGGCTATATCCAAGATCTTATTGATCAAGGAGAAATTTTGGTGGAGAGAAATAAATCTACCTCATCTAATGCTCAATTACAAATATTCTAAAATTCATTCCCCAAGCACAATCAGGGTCCTAGCACATCTAATACCAACAGTGGGTCTAATAATAGTGGTCAAGATAACAAAACCAACAATATAAGCTAGAACAAGGTTCCTTTTAATTGTAGTAATATTGTTGGATACATTACCCAAGTAGACCCACATGTCTCCATGATTCAAGTAAAAGGTAAAGACTCTCAATTTGTTGTGACTACCTCTAGAACCCACATATTAGTTCCAGGACCTTCTACTTCATCTCAACTAATGCCTATAAGCTCACAACATAATATCCTTGACCATCTAGGAAGGACTCCTATGTAGATATCTATCTTGGATTCGCTAAGGTCTTCCCCTACCCATCAAGAGATCCTCACTAAAGCTTTATAGGACACTCATGTACCAAATGATATACATCCCACTCTGTTTCAAGCTCTTGCAGGACATTTTTCATCCACCTATTAGATGGGATTTAGTCAACATGATATGACACCCATTGATCCAACTCATAATCGTTCCCTTCACATTGAGGTCCTCATTAGTAAACATATGGTTAAGAGGATCTTAGTAGATAATGGCTCTACCCTTAATTTGCACACTTTGAAATTCATAAAATAGGTGGGGTACACTCACACTAACTTATATAATTGGGTGATCACAATTAAATCCTATGATAATGTAGAGAGAGATTTAGAGGGTTTCATTTTCCTCCCCATTTGTGTTGGCCTAGTTGTAATATACTACTTATCACGTCCTTGGTCTTGACTTACCATACAATCTTCTCCTCGACTGACCATGGCTTCATGCCATGCAAGCCATCCCATCCACTTATCACCAATTTCTAAAGTTCCTACATAATGGGGTTGAAATTATTGTCATGCTAATCCCCAACCTTTTAAATATTGTCATGCTCTTGAGACATCTTTCCCACATTCTTTCCATTGTCTGAGAATTGAATTAGGAACTTCTCAGACATCATCCTCCATCCCATCCTTTGTTACATCATCTGATCCATCTTCCAATACATCTTCCATTCTATCTTCCATGTCTAACTCCACCATCACTAAGTTCCAAATCATTCACAAGGGTTGTGGGAATACAAGATGCATACTACATTTAATGTGGGCACAATGCCTACCTCTCCCCACACTTATGGTTGACCATCTAAATCTATATAGAATGAAGAACTAGTAACTAAAACAATCATCTCTAAGAATGTGGGTTCCACTACATCTCAATCTCTAGGAACCTTACAAGATCATATGGATGAGGAAATTAGCCAATGGGTCTACAGAGAAGAACCTGAGCCTTCACCTCCCCTTATTGAATATTTTTTAGGAAGTTTAGCCATAAGCTTCCAAGCTGGCACAAAAGTATAATTATTAGGGTGGAGACCTCGGTGTTGATGAACATGGAATGTGAAATCCTATTGAAACATCCAAGCGTCCTAAACACTTGGGTCTCAGCTATGACAAGAAACAAGAGGGATCTACTACATCCACTAGTATGTTAGATAATGTTAAATCAAAAATCAATTTCCTTGAGGACATCCCTAAAGAGGAAGCCATTATTGTTTCCTATGATTATTTAGATGTCACTTCCCTATTTGAATCCATATCTTTTTTCTCCATTATCCTTTCACTTCACCATCCTGACCTTATTTATTGGGACCTATGAGGAAGCACACCACCTGATGTGTTTCCTTTAGAGGAGGCTTATGTACATCTTATGGGATTAGGAGAGCACCATGGAGTCTACTTTGGGGAGGATAAACACCCTAACCACAAAATTAAAAAGAAACAAATCAAAAAAGGGTTATCTAGTGAAAACCTCTTTAAGGCACTTCATGACTTAGTAAAAGAAAAAAAAAAGGCCTATCCTTTGGTATAAACCTTGATGAGGCACTAGAGAATGGGGATGTTCATCTTCCCCTTATAGGGACTCACTTTTCTAAGCGATCTTCAATCTTGATTGAATATACAAGAGAAATCAATCTAGGAATAGAAGAGGAACCGAAAACCACATACATGGCTAAATCTTTGTCTGAAGAGGAATATCGAGTCATTTATAATCTATTAAAAGAAGGGATCATCAATTTTGTGTGGTCTTATTCAGATATGCCTGGGTTGGATCCTGATTTGGTAGTCCACCACCTTGATATGCATCGAGATGCAAAACCTGTCAAACAAAAACTGTAAAAAATGCATCCACAAGTAGCTTTTCTAGTTAAAGTTGAGTTGGAAAATTTGTTAACAGTTAGGCTCATAAGGCCGGTCGAATATTCAGATTGGATATCCAATATTGTGCCTATAGCAAAGCCCACTAGGGGCGTTAGAATATGCATATATTTTATGGACCTAAATAAAAATTGTCCAAAGGATGAATTTCCATTACCTAACATTGACATCTTAGTGGATCTAACAATAGGACATACCATGCTATCCCTCATGGATAGCTTCTCAGGATATAATCAAATCAATATTGCACTAGAAGACTAACATAAGATAGCTCTTAGTACTCATTGGGGGTGTGTTTTACTACAATGGAATTCCCTTTGGTCTTAAGAATGTAGGGGAAACATATTGACATTTAATGACAATTATCTTCCATGATCTTATCCACATCATAATTGAGGACTATGTTGATGATCTATTGGGAAAGTTAAAAACTGGAGAGGATCATCCTAAAGTTTTGAGACAAATTTTTGATCAGCTAGAAGAGTATAAGCTACGGTTAAATCCTAATAAGTGTGTCTTCGATGTCACATCTGAAAATTTTCTAGGCTTCATCGTGTCAAGAAGGGGTATCGAGGTCGATCCTCTAAAGGTTAAAGCTATACATTTGGAAATTCCCCCGCCCAAGAATCTAAAGAAATTAAGGAGCTTACAAGGAAAATTTCAATCTATCAAGTGTTTCATTTCCCAACTTGCAGACAAGTGTCAAAATTTTACTCATCTCCTACACAAGGATACTATCTTCAAATGGGATCCTCCATGCCAACAAGGCTTTCATAAAATTAAGGAGTACCTTGAAAATCCCCTATCTTGATTCCCCCCATCCTAGGTAATCCATTGTTGTTATATATTTCAGCTACTGTAGTTGTATTGGGGGCATTATTGGCACAACCTAATGAGTCCTCAAAAGAAAGAGCCATTTACTATATCAACAAAATGTTAGTGGGATACCAGCTCAATTATTCTCCCATGAAAAAATCTTGTCTAACATTTGTTTTCAATTCCCAAAAGATACAACATTACATGCTCAACCACCCTTGAATCAAACTGATATCTAAAGTCAACCCACTCAAGTATCTATTATCAAGAACGTCATTAACTAGACGCATGGCTAAGTGGGTTATGATCCTTAGTGAATTTGACATTGAGTATGTAGACCACAAAACAATTAAGGGGAAAATTATTGTAGATCAATTGGAAGATGCTCCCCTTGTGGATGCTTATCCTTTAGTGGTATAATTTACTAATGAGTCCATCTTCACTATTTCAGAATTATATATATGGATTCTTTATTTTGATGGGTCATACACTCAAAATGGGACAAGTGCATGTATCTTCTTTGTCACTCCACAAGGTGACTATATCCCCAAGTCATTTAGATTGGCTTTTCCATGCACGTATAATATTTTTTAGTACAAATCTTTAATCACAGGCCTTAGAATTGTAGTCTAATGGAACATAAATCATCTTCATGTATATGGAGACTCCCAATTCATAATCAAATAGGTCAATGATGATTTTTAGACTAAGCATGATAAGCTTCTTCCCTATAAGTGCATGGTTGATGATTTTAAGAAATATTTCAATCACATCCAGTTTGAACAGGTCCCTATTGTGTGGTATCATAACATGCCCCATTTTGCTCCTTGGTAATATGTGGACCATCCTTTTTTGCTACTTTTGTTTTTTGTCCTTTTGTTTTGCTTGATTTGGTATACTACTTTTGAAAGAAATGGTAAAATGCAAGTTTTGTTTTGACCTACCTAGTCATCCTAAGTTTTATCAACCTATCAGACCCTAAAGTCCCAAAGTTAATGCAGTTGTGCCAAGGATACTATATCTTTGGCTGGTCCTAAGTTTCCCACCTAGTGGATGAGTCATCCTGGTGCATGTGAGTCATTTTCTTCACGATTATCTAACAATTGCTTTTAAGGTCAAAAACTAGAGGTAGGTATGTGAAAGATCATCATGGAAAAATAGGCCCTTAGGAGGTGGCAAAAATTAGAAAAAATGGGAGTTAGGCAACTTGGTAAAATTTGAATAAGTTATCTATATTATTTAAAATATGTAAGAATAGAATCATGTAAAGGTGGATAGTTTATAAACTACTAGGTTTTGTTAAAAAAAGAAATCTATTTAGTGAAATTTTGAAATTTCAATCTAATAATTACTTAAATTTCAAAGGAAACAATAAGTAGGTGTTTGTCAGACCACCCCAACCACAATAAAATGATAATATTTTTTTTATAAGATTTTAGATATAAGTAGAGGACTCATGTCTAGATGTGATGCATGTATTTTTTGTAGTTTTTCTAAGTAAATAATTAATTATGCATTTTTTATTACAACTTTTAAAAAATATAAAAACATGGAGTATGTCTAACCACCTTAACTTGTGAAACTTACATGAAATTCAATTTTATTTTTTAATCCTATAGTATGTGGAAGCATGTTTTGGATTGAAAGATATTATACCCTTTGAAAGCTATAGATGTTTTTCAATCGAGTCCTCAATTAGGACTTAGTGGTGATTTGAATAGAAAATGAATAATAATTACTTATTAGAGATTCAAAATTAAAGCATAATTTATAGCAGTTGGAAAGTTGAGAATCTTCTTTAAAAACCCTTTTCATTTCATCAATTTTGGATAATAAAAAAGTCGTCGACCACATACCCATCCATGTGCCACTTTTTTGGCCCATCATGATCCCTATACATACCAGGGTTCCATTACCAAAACATGTTCCAAATCATTTTGGTCCTCCTCGAACCTAATTCTAGGTTCACTCTCTTTGTACACACAATTCCATGGACTGGAATTGGGTAAATGTCTCAGTTCTCAATAATCTTTCTAAGGTTCGAAACTAGATGATTCAAATCTTTTGATCATAAATGGTCACGTATCCAAAAAAGGCCTTTTCATCATAAGAATCAACGTGACACACAACAATCCCACATAATTTTTCATGCTATCTTCTTCTCTAGTGGTGGGCCTATGCAAAAACCAAGGTGTTCGTTATTTAAACCCTAATTCACAATGATTGCACCTTTATTCAAGAAAATTAATGCATTATAATAGGTAATTAATGAAGGTGGAAAATTGTGCACATACTTGGCACCACCTTGAGTATGCAGTTACTTTTACACTTTATCTTGTGCCATACTACTAATTTGCAAGGACTTTGAAAGATCAAAACTCATATTGCAGTGTGCAAAGGAAGGTAAACCTCAAGAAAATAAGAAGATAGCTATCGAGGGCTTCCAATATAAATTCTGAAAATGACTTTGTTTATCATCAGTAAAACTAGGTATGTCTTGGATAACCCAAATTTTGTTGGTCACTTTATGCATACATGTCTCAAGATGATGGTATTTTCTCTAGTAATTGAAATTGTTGATTATTTTTAAATCAATTTAACCAAATGATAGATTTAAAGTTTATAAATTTTTGAAGATAACTGGTTAAATTTAACCCTAACTCGCACACAAGGTACATATCTATAAAAATGTAGGATACAGAGGTAAAAATGAGTACTTCGGTATGTGTAGGATCGTGATGGGCCAAAAAGAGGCGATATAATGGGTATGTGTAGGGTATGTGGCTAACAACTTTTTTTACCTAAAATTGATGAAACGAAAAGGGTTTTTAAAGGAGATTGTCAGCTTTCCACCGATATAAATTATGCTTTACTTTGAATTTAATAAATAATTATTATTGATTTTTCTATTTGAACTTCGACTAAAGTCTGATTGATAGGTTGATTAAGAAAAACATCTATAGCTTTTCAAATGGGTACCACATTTTTTTGAATCTGAAACATGCGTCACATTCTATGTTTCACATTCTATAAGATTAAAAAAAAAATGAATTTCATGAAGTTTTGACCAAGTTAAGGTGGTCAGGCATACGAGTTTTTATATTTTCTAAAAGTTGTGATAAAAAAATCATAATTAATTATTTACTTCGAAAAAAATTACAAAAAAATATGCATCACATGGAGACATGAGTTTTCTACTTGTATCTAAAATATTATAAAAAAATATTATCATTTTATTGTGGTTAGGGTGGTCAGACAAACACCTACTTTTTTTTTTCCCCTAAAATTTAAGTACTCTTGCATTGAAATTTCAAATTTTCACCAAATAATTTTATTTTTTTAAAATAAACCTAGTAGTTTAGAAACTACATTCAATTTGCTACAGATTCTATTCTTACATATTTTTGAAATAATATAGATAACTTATTCAAATTTTTACATCAAGTTGCCTAACTCTGTTTTTTCTAAATTTTTTGCCTCTTAAGGGCTTGTTTTTTCCATGATGATCCTGTACATACCCACTTACGAAGCATGTCTAGAAAATAATCTTAAATATTTTTCTTCACAAATTGTACTAGCTAGTGGGATAATAATTGATACCCATCTAGGATGGTTTTTTGATGTTGAATTCATCACATAAGCCAAAAAAGAGAACACCTCTCAATCTACAAAGAATTTTATAGCAAGTGGGTTACATTTAGTAGGAGGGTTTCCACCAAAAATGGAGGCCCCTAAATTGGTTATACAGTATTTGAATTATTACAACCTAGATAAGAGATTTGCTGGAAAGGAGGGAAGAATCTATGTAGATCTTTTCGTGAAAGGAATTGTATATATATTTGGGCTCCTCACATCTCCTCAGATGAACTCGATAGATGTGAGAATGAATGCTAGAACTTACTTGAGCACCAAAGAATATAACATGGAAATTATGAATGCACTATGGTGCTAGGAGAGAATTATAAATCAAACAAAACCAATTCTAAGATCTATGTTTAACCTAGATGATCTAGATGTTATAACCATGTTAAGAAGGATAGTTGGACTTAGGGATGCCAAAAATTTCAAACCATGGATGTTCGTAATTATAGCCAAATTGATGGAAGGCCCTATACAGATGCACTAGGGAATTTTTAGCAGTGATAGGCTACATGATCAGATGAAGGAATTCCCACAATTAGGATGGTTTTATATGTCCTCATATGTGATTTATTCCTACACCTTAAGGGAAAACAAACAAGGGTTGAATAGAGTTGGTACCCTGGGTAGAGAAATAGGGAATAGTTTGATATATGCTCAATTACCCCAAATTACCATTCATGAATACAAGGAGCATTATCAGAGAGTCAATGATGTGTTTTCTATGAAGCTAGTAAGAATAATAGCGGGCGACAAGACTAAACAGTTGTCTCTGGAAGCACATAATCTTATCAAGTAGGTTGGAGGCTAGTACATTCAATTTCCTACTTTCACTTACATCAGAGTGGAAAGGGTTTGAAGGATTCCCATTCATGTTGCCTACATACCTAATAGATAAATTGTTACTATTGGAATTGGTAAGATAGACAAAGTTGTCCCATGGTCTTTTTAATGTGACACATAAAAGAAGTTCTATCATATTTCCCATCATAATGGGGAATTATAAGTGCAATGGAGCTAAAGTATCTTATGGGTGTTACCACAATAGTGTGTCTCAATTTTGGGACATGCTGATTTTTGCCTGAAATCACTATTTTTAGATAAAACTAATGATTTAAGTCTTGAGAGGCTCCATCTAAAGGTTTTTAATTGAAGAGGGATAGATAACACCCTCTTAGATAAAACCCCCTTGGATAGAACCCCTATAGTATTAAATCATACCCACAATGGAGTCTCCTTCAACACCTATCAAAATGCTAGAAAAAATTGCTTTTTCTTTACCTTTTAAGGGATTAACTAACATCATTTAAAATTTATATTTTTCAAGATTTTAGCCCTCAAAACAAGATTTTCAATAAGTATATATTTGATATATTTTCATTTTATCACATATTTATTTTTTAATTTTTACTAAACATAGGATTTTTCTCGAACATCAAGCTCTTTGTTGTGTAGAGGTGGAAAAATAGTAAACCATTGTAAAAAAAATTCAAAAAATACCCTTTCCCTAGGTATTGATGTCCTTGTTTCACCAAAAATAAATTTGGATTTTTGATATATACACAACAAGTTAGGTTTACCAACACACATATATGTCTAAATTATAGTTATAGTGACTTCCAAAAATTAATTTAAAAAAAAAAAAATTAATAAAAAATTATGAAAAAATATCCTTTTCCTAGAAATTGATGTTGATAATCTATATTTCAAAAATTAGAATTTGATCCTTTATAGAAAAAAAATTCTATTGTGACACAAACATTACTTTCTGAAAATGTTGTTTTTTGTTTAAAAGTAGTTATTAAATGAGATGTTTAAAGATTCATGATTTATTTCAAAAAAATTGATAAAAGATATATTCAAAATCTACACAAAATTTCTACAAACCACTAGTTCACATCATCTTCAATTCTTAACCATTTAGCTGCTATAGGTCTCAAAAGATGACATTTTAGTTAAAAATATTGATGTAAATGTCCATCTTCAACAAAAAGTGAGACACAGTATTGTGATTTCACCTCGATTTGTGTGAAGAGGAATTAAAGATGTACAAATTGGAGTTCTTTACACTCCAAAGAATCAACTATGATCTAGAGGGGAATATTGCCAAGGGGATAGCCAGAAAGAATTCCCATGTTCATCATTTAGAAGACTTTTGGCTTAATTGTGATGATGAGCACAAAGTAAGGAAAATATAATATCAAAAAATTTCATTACAATTGGCATGGATTCTTGGGCTTCATGGCATTCCAAATAATTCGGATGAAGATGATGGAGATGTTTTCAATATGGTTTATAACTCAATCAAGGTTTATGATGAACCCATTCCAAATCCAAATTATCAAAGTAGAGAAATAAATGACCATTGAGGAAATTTCTGAAAAGGTTTTGGTGCATACTCAATGATGGATTGATGAATTTTGTAAAAACAAAAGAAAAGTTGGGGTCACACCCACATACTCGTTGAATTTAAAGAAGAAATAGAGAGAAGAAGATGAGTCTGAGTACAAAGAGCCTATTGAGAAGAAAAGAAAAGATAGCAAGGTAGATACAAAGGTGCATATTGAGAAGATAAATCCTAATGCCCCAAGCCAGAGGTTTTTGTTGGTGCCAGCTAGCTAGCATAAAGAAACTGGACCAAGTAAGGTCAAAGTGATGGTGAAGAATAAAGTGGCATCTTCTTCCATGACAAAGTTGAGGATTCAACCTATGATTGGTGAAGAGGTGAGAATGAAAAAAATACTCATTCTCAGACAAAGTTTGCATCCTAGAGGGTTGCATCATTATTTACTTCTTGCCCTTCAATCAATACCACTATAGTAAAGAAAACACTAGGAAAGAATCCTATGGCCTTAGATGAGACCTTTGAACTAAATGAAGATCACATCAAGAAATAGATGGAGAAATCAAGTGCCATGATGGAAAGAGTAAAAGAGAATAAATCCAAGGAGAAGCCAATGGTACAACCAGTGGTGGAAGAAATTTCTGATGTAGGGTCAATTCCTATATATACTGAAGAAGAAGAATTTATAAGAGGAACACTCGCCCTAGAGGTGAGAAACCTTAAAATAATTGTTGAAAAAGAAAAAAGGGAAACTATAGGAGAGGTCCCCATTGATAATGTTGTTATTGAAGATACAGTGGATTCCTAGCTTCCATTATGGGATAGTGGAAATGATATTGAACAATCACAAGTTTTTGAAGAGAAAGGAGAAGACTGGGTTGAAGTTGAAAATATAGAGCCTTCACAAACTTTGGACAATGAAGTGATGAATAAAGAGAATCCTGATGTAATGAGACATGAAGAAAGTGATGCCCCAAAAATTGATATTTAGCACATTGTTGATCAAGAAAATAGAAGTCTTGGAAATGAAGAGACGGTTGTGAATCTCGGTAATCTATAATCCATGCCACTAAGTACTGAAAATGTTCCCATCCCAAAGAATGTGATAGACGAGGGTAAAACATAAGAGGATAATTTCCTATGGGTATTGAAAACCAGGAACAAATAAATTCTATAGAGGTAGAAAATAATTAAGATGCACCTGATTGGTTGATCAGAGAATTTGTTTCCCCATTGGAAGTAGAATTAGTACCTCTAGATCTCAAGAGCTTAATGCATGAAGTAGAAACTCCTAAACTAAGGTGAAGAGAAAAAAAAAATATTCTATGTAGAAGAATGCAGATGGAGGAAGAACACTCCATATAGCCACTCCTATAGTAAACAAAAGCAAAAATGAAATAATGTCTAAGGAGTACATAGTGACAAGTATCAATGTTGGAAATTCATCCTAGAGACAAGAATTAGAAGAAATGAAGGTGAATTTAGAGACAACTGTCGCCAAGGTGCAGAAAAGTAAATAAGAGAAAATAGAGTTGAAAGAACCAATTTCCCGTCTGGAAAATTTTATAGTATCATTAGCCCAATCTGGCCAAGAAGAGGTCGAAGTTCCTCATAATCCAATACTCATTCCATAAGAGTAGGTGGATGGTATCATAGCACTTCACCGTAAAATGGGTGTGTTCGAATAATGGATGGAGCACTTGGTAAGGCAAGGATAAGAACTAATCACAAATGCAATTGGGAAATACAAGGAGGCATACCATTGGTGTCAAAAGTATAAAATAATAGAAGGATAATGCAAGTTTCACCAGGAGAAAATTGATGCTTAAAGGAAAAATTTTAAGTTTCTCATTCAGACAGATGTCCATGAATTGATAAGTGAAAAGATAATCATAGAACAAGAGCTTCAAATGTGTGAAAAATGGAAGAAATAGGTAAATTGGGAAGGTGACACCCTAATACAATGTGTGGAAGCATTTGAGAAAGTCACCGAGAAATGCAATAAACCGATTGACAGAGATCAAAGTTTCATTGAAATGCTACCATGACAAGATTATGATCCCTAGACTATAGGACAAAATGGTAAACAAGAAAAATATTTCAAAGAATGGGTTGAAAAAATAAATAAAGACCCTATTTGGTCATTAAATCAGGATATCATTGATGAAATTATACAATTCAGAAATTCCATGGTCAAATATGAAATAAAGAAGATGTAAAGGAATGCAAATATCCTCCAGATATTGGAAAATTATGCCAAGCTCAAATATAGCTGGAAGTTAATTCAAGGAATTTCAAAGCAGAGGATGCATTAGGTATTGGCTGCCTCCTAGGAGTACCAATTGAAGAAAGGTGAAGAAGAGTTATCAGACTTGAAGTTTGATTCAAGGCAATGAATAATTAGATATCGAATATCAGAAGTTTAAGCACAATGATATGTTATTGAAATATAATTTTGTAGGTTGTTCCCAATCTCGATGTAGGTGTATTGTCTCAAAATTTGAAGAATAGCAGTGGCCTTGTTTTGTGCAGAGTGTTTGAGTACCATACTTTGGAGTTGAAGATTAATGTTGATGAAGAATTCAAAGCTTTGAATTTGTCTAGAAGATTCCATTGAATTTTTATAGAAGAGCCAAAACTTATTTAAGTGCTATTCTTTTTTCCTATTTTTTGAATCATTCCAAATTAAAAACTTGTATGCACATAGAAGCTAATCAATATCGAAGCTAATTTTTTAGCTAGTTGTTTGTTTACCTGGACAAGACTATATTATGCAAAATTTAAGGGTGCATACAGAACCTACCCGGTGTCAAAATAAACCTCCCTTCCTTAAAATCTTGCACCATTCTATTCCTAGCTATGAAGCAATCTAGTGAAGTGTAGAGTGGTTTTCTTTGGTTTGGTTAATTCTTGGGGCATGTGTAGACAATACTCAAGAGTTCTTTTACTTTTCAAGTATTTTTGATGATTTGTTTTAGATTAGACTTTTAAATTTTAGAAAATGTTCCAAAAAAAGAGATGAATGAATGAAATTTTATTGCAAATATTTTGTTTCCATTATATTATCGAATGCTTAAAGATAAATATACTTAAGTTATAGAAAAGTGATGCAATATAGGGGTGACAACCTTCACACAATGTCAATCAAATGAGTATCAACCAAACTTCAAAACAAAGTCACTTAATCTAGTCAAACCTCACTCTTAACCATGACTATCCTAGTAGCATAACTAGCCCGATTTAAGGGATTTCTCCTCCAAGTTCTCCAAAAAAATTTACAAAAAAGTGAATGATTTAGATACCCTTTAAAGGGTTACTCAACATATGTGAAATCCAACTAGGATTACTTCAGACCAAATTAGAGATTCAATAGCATACCCCTATTTTAGGCTAGTGAATTAGCCCTAAATTACAAAGAAGGTACCTTCATAACACCTTGTTTTCACCCAATAACTTTTTATAGTCACTAAACTTATCACAAAACACCAAATTCACTGGTCATTTCATAGATTCAAGACCCTTACCATAATGTTCTAAGAAACCCTCAAATTCAATGTAAATAATTAGGGTTTTATGAGAAATCACAAAACAAAGGCTTTCCAAACTCATCCAATGCATTCTACAGGTCAAAATAAGTCTATACAGACTCTCCAAAACATTACAAGGACAATTTCATTAGTGTTTCATCAAAAAACAACTTTGATTCACTAATTTCACATTGAAAAAATGCCTTTATTAGCCCTAAGGCATCACTCCTTTCCTTACAACTTGCTCCCCCTAATTTTTTGATCATTGAAACATCAAACCTACCCTATCATATTCCATTCCTCTAAGAAACATTTTTTTACAATAGGAGGAATGACTATTTACATTATTTAATCACAAATAGTGCTTCACTGGTTTTTACTAGACAGTTTTCAGAAAACCAATGAGATCTCTCCCGAAACTTGGAGTTAGGCTTTCAAAATGGACACAAATAAAATTTAAAACATGTCACCACTTATTACAATGAAATTCAGATCATGACAAAGGCCATATAGGCCGTGCAGTAGTTGAATTTTTTTTGAAACATAGGAAAAATGCAAAAGAAACATTGTTTCCAATATGTAATTCTTCAACTCAACGCTCAAAAACCTACC
>VDFB02379711.1:99465380-99518916 GCA_007258455.2 Sequoia sempervirens
AAAAATGCATCCACAAGTAGCTTTTCTAGTTAAAGTTGAGTTGGAAAATTTGTTAACAGTTAGGCTCATAAGGCCGGTCGAATATTCAGATTGGATATCCAATATTGTGCCTATAGCAAAGCCCACTAGGGGCGTTAGAATATGCATATATTTTATGGACCTAAATAAAAATTGTCCAAAGGATGAATTTCCATTACCTAACATTGACATCTTAGTGGATCTAACAATAGGACATACCATGCTATCCCTCATGGATAGCTTCTCAGGATATAATCAAATCAATATTGCACTAGAAGACTAACATAAGATAGCTCTTAGTACTCATTGGGGGTGTGTTTTACTACAATGGAATTCCCTTTGGTCTTAAGAATGTAGGGGAAACATATTGACATTTAATGACAATTATCTTCCATGATCTTATCCACATCATAATTGAGGACTATGTTGATGATCTATTGGGAAAGTTAAAAACTGGAGAGGATCATCCTAAAGTTTTGAGACAAATTTTTGATCAGCTAGAAGAGTATAAGCTACGGTTAAATCCTAATAAGTGTGTCTTCGATGTCACATCTGAAAATTTTCTAGGCTTCATCGTGTCAAGAAGGGGTATCGAGGTCGATCCTCTAAAGGTTAAAGCTATACATTTGGAAATTCCCCCGCCCAAGAATCTAAAGAAATTAAGGAGCTTACAAGGAAAATTTCAATCTATCAAGTGTTTCATTTCCCAACTTGCAGACAAGTGTCAAAATTTTACTCATCTCCTACACAAGGATACTATCTTCAAATGGGATCCTCCATGCCAACAAGGCTTTCATAAAATTAAGGAGTACCTTGAAAATCCCCTATCTTGATTCCCCCCATCCTAGGTAATCCATTGTTGTTATATATTTCAGCTACTGTAGTTGTATTGGGGGAATTATTGGCACAACCTAATGAGTCCTCAAAAGAAAGAGCCATTTACTATATCAACAAAATGTTAGTGGGATACCAGCTCAATTATTCTCCCATGAAAAAATCTTGTCTAACATTTGTTTTCAATTCCCAAAAGATACAACATTACATGCTCAACCACCCTTGAATCAAACTGATATCTAAAGTCAACCCACTCAAGTATCTATTATCAAGAACGTCATTAACTAGACGCATGGCTAAGTGGGTTATGATCCTTAGTGAATTTGACATTGAGTATGTAGACCACAAAACAATTAAGGGGAAAATTATTGTAGATCAATTGGAAGATGCTCCCCTTGTGGATGCTTATCCTTTAGTGGTATAATTTACTAATGAGTCCATCTTCACTATTTCAGAATTATATATATGGATTCTTTATTTTGATGGGTCATACACTCAAAATGGGACAAGTGCATGTATCTTCTTTGTCACTCCACAAGGTGACTATATCCCCAAGTCATTTAGATTGGCTTTTCCATGCACGTATAATATTTTTTAGTACAAATCTTTAATCACAGGCCTTAGAATTGTAGTCTAATGGAACATAAATCATCTTCATGTATATGGAGACTCCCAATTCATAATCAAATAGGTCAATGATGATTTTTAGACTAAGCATGATAAGCTTCTTCCCTATAAGTGCATGGTTGATGATTTTAAGAAATATTTCAATCACATCCAGTTTGAACAGGTCCCTATTGTGTGGTATCATAACATGCCCCATTTTGCTCCTTGGTAATATGTGGACCATCCTTTTTTGCTACTTTTGTTTTTTGTCCTTTTGTTTTGCTTGATTTGGTATACTACTTTTGAAAGAAATGGTAAAATGCAAGTTTTGTTTTGACCTACCTAGTCATCCTAAGTTTTATCAACCTATCAGACCCTAAAGTCCCAAAGTTAATGCAGTTGTGCCAAGGATACTATATCTTTGGCTGGTCCTAAGTTTCCCACCTAGTGGATGAGTTTCTCATCCCAAAGCATTGTGAGTCATTTTCACTGACACCCAATGCTTGTTTTCAAAGGTCAAAACTAGAGGTAGGTATGTGGAAAGATCATCATGGAAAAAATAGGCCCCTCTTATGGCAAAAATTAGAAAAATCAGAGTTAGGCAACTCTGACGAAAAATTTGAATAAGTTATCTATATTATTTCAAAAATATGTAAAAGTGGAATCTATAGAAAATTGAATTTAGTTTCTATACTACTAGGTTTATTAAAAAAAAAAAAACATCTATTTGGTGAAAATTTAAAATTTCAATGCAATAGTACTTCAATTTTAAGGAAAAAAAAAGAAGTAGGTGCTTGTCTAACCACCCTAACCACAATAATAAAATGATAATATTTTTTATAAGATTTTAGATATAAGTAGAGGACTCATGTCCCGAGCTGTGATGCATATTTTTGTGTTTTTCTAAGTAAATAATTAATTATGCATTTTATTGCTGGAACTTTTAAAAAAATATAAAAACATCGTATGTCTAACCACCTTAACTTGGCCAAAACTTCATGAAATTCAATTTTTATTTTTTTAATCCTATAGTATGTGAAGCATGTTTTGGATTCAAAAGATGTTATACCCTTTGAAAGCTATAGATGTTTTTCAATCAGTCTATCAATTAGGACTTTTAGTCGCGGATTTGAATAGAAAAATGAATAATAATTACTTATTAAATTCAAAGTAAAGCATAATTTATATGGTGGAAAGTTGAGAATCTTCTTTAAAACCCTTTTCATTTCATCAATTTTGGATAATAAAAAGTCGCCAGCCACATACCCATCATATTGCCACTTTTGGCCCATCATGATCCTACATACCCGTGTTCCATTGCAAACATGTTCAAATCATTTTTGGTCCCTCCTCTAACCTAATTCTAGGTTCCTCTCTTGCACACAATTCCCATGGACCCTGTGGTAAATGTCTCAGTTCTCAATAATCTTTCTAAGGTTCGAAACTAGATGATTCAAATCTTTTGATCATAAATGGTCACGTATCCAAAAAAGGCCTTTTCATCATAAGAATCAACGTGACACACAACAATCCCACATAATTTTTCATGCTATCTTCTTCTCTAGTGGTGGGCCTATGCAAAAACCAAGGTGTTCGTTATTTAAACCCTAATTCACAATGATTGCACCTTTATTCAAGAAAATTAATGCATTATAATAGGTAATTAATGAAGGTGGAAAATTGTGCACATACTTGGCACCACCTTGAGTATGCAGTTACTTTTACACTTTATCTTGTGCCATACTACTAATTTGCAAGGACTTTGAAAGATCAAAACTCATATTGCAGTGTGCAAAGGAAGGTAAACCTCAAGAAAATAAGAAGATAGCTATCGAGGGCTTCCAATATAAATTCTGAAAATGACTTTGTTTATCATCAGTAAAACTAGGTATGTCTTGGATAACCCAAATTTTGTTGGTCACTTTATGCATACATGTCTCAAGATGATGGTATTTTCTCTAGTAATTGAAATTGTTGATTATTTTTAAATCAATTTAACCAAATGATAGATTTAAAGTTTATAAATTTTTGAAGATAACTGGTTAAATTTAACCCTAACTCGCACACAAGGTACATATCTATAAAAATGTAGGATACAGAGGTAAAAATGAGTACTTCGGTATGTGTAGGATCGTGATGGGCCAAAAAGAGGCGATATAATGGGTATGTGTAGGGTATGTGGCTAACAACTTTTTTTACCTAAAATTGATGAAACGAAAAGGGTTTTTAAAGGAGATTGTCAGCTTTCCACCGATATAAATTATGCTTTACTTTGAATTTAATAAATAATTATTATTGATTTATTTGAACTACTTACTAAAGTCCCGATTGATAGGTTGATTGAAAAACATCTTATAGCTTTCAAATGAAAATTCACATTTTTTTAACTTGAAACATGCCATCTATGTTTCACATCTCTATAAGATTAAAAAAAAAAAAATGAATTTCATGAAGCTTTTGACCAAGTTAAGGGTGGTCGCATAATGGCTTTTATATTTTCTAAAAGCTAGATAAAAATCATAATTAATTATTTACTTCGAAAAAAAAAATTCCTTCCATTACAAAAAAATATGCAGATCACATCCGACATGAGTTTTTCTACTTGTATCTAAAATATTATAAAAAATATTATCATTTTATTGTGAGCATAGGTGGTTAGATGTATTAATCTACTTCTTATTTTTCCGAATGGCACTCACTGCAGATTGAAATTTCAAATTTCACCAAATAGATTTTAGTTTTTTAAATAAACCTATTAGTTTAGAAACTACATTCAATTTCTACAGATTCTATTCTTACATATTTTTGAAATAATATAGATAACTTATTCAACAAATTTTAATGGCCAAGTTTCCTAACTCTAATTTTTCTAAATTTTTTCCCACTTTATAGGCTTGTTTTTTCCATGATGATCCTGTACATACCCACTTACGAAGCATGTCTAGAAAATAATCTTAAATATTTTTCTTCACAAATTGTACTAGCTAGTGGGATAATAATTGATACCCATCTAGGATGGTTTTTTGATGTTGAATTCATCACATAAGCCAAAAAAGAGAACACCTCTCAATCTACAAAGAATTTTATAGCAAGTGGGTTACATTTAGTAGGAGGGTTTCCACCAAAAATGGAGGCCCCTAAATTGGTTATACAGTATTTGAATTATTACAACCTAGATAAGAGATTTGCTGGAAAGGAGGGAAGAATCTATGTAGATCTTTTCGTGAAAGGAATTGTATATATATTTGGGCTCCTCACATCTCCTCAGATGAACTCGATAGATGTGAGAATGAATGCTAGAACTTACTTGAGCACCAAAGAATATAACATGGAAATTATGAATGCACTATGGTGCTAGGAGAGAATTATAAATCAAACAAAACCAATTCTAAGATCTATGTTTAACCTAGATGATCTAGATGTTATAACCATGTTAAGAAGGATAGTTGGACTTAGGGATGCCAAAAATTTCAAACCATGGATGTTCGTAATTATAGCCAAATTGATGGAAGGCCCTATACAGATGCACTAGGGAATTTTTAGCAGTGATAGGCTACATGATCAGATGAAGGAATTCCCACAATTAGGATGGTTTTATATGTCCTCATATGTGATTTATTCCTACACCTTAAGGGAAAACAAACAAGGGTTGAATAGAGTTGGTACCCTGGGTAGAGAAATAGGGAATAGTTTGATATATGCTCAATTACCCCAAATTACCATTCATGAATACAAGGAGCATTATCAGAGAGTCAATGATGTGTTTTCTATGAAGCTAGTAAGAATAATAGCGGGCGACAAGACTAAACAGTTGTCTCTGGAAGCACATAATCTTATCAAGTAGGTTGGAGGCTAGTACATTCAATTTCCTACTTTCACTTACATCAGAGTGGAAAGGGTTTGAAGGATTCCCATTCATGTTGCCTACATACCTAATAGATAAATTGTTACTATTGGAATTGGTAAGATAGACAAAGTTGTCCCATGGTCTTTTTAATGTGACACATAAAAGAAGTTCTATCATATTTCCCATCATAATGGGGAATTATAAGTGCAATGGAGCTAAAGTATCTTATGGGTGTTACCACAATAGTGTGTCTCAATTTTGGGACATGCTGATTTTTGCCTGAAATCACTATTTTTAGATAAAACTAATGATTTAAGTCTTGAGAGGCTCCATCTAAAGGTTTTTAATTGAAGAGGGATAGATAACACCCTCTTAGATAAAACCCCCTTGGATAGAACCCCTATAGTATTAAATCATACCCACAATGGAGTCTCCTTCAACACCTATCAAAATGCTAGAAAAAATTGCTTTTTCTTTACCTTTTAAGGGATTAACTAACATCATTTAAAATTTATATTTTTCAAGATTTTAGCCCTCAAAACAAGATTTTCAATAAGTATATATTTGATATATTTTCATTTTATCACATATTTATTTTTTAATTTTTACTAAACATAGGATTTTTCTCGAACATCAAGCTCTTTGTTGTGTAGAGGTGGAAAAATAGTAAAACATTGTAAAAAATTCAAAAAACCCTTTCCCTAGGTATTGATGTCCTTGTTTCAACCAAAAAATAAATTTATTTTGATATATACACAACAAGTTAGGTTGTACAACACACATATATATATGTCTAAATTATAGTTATAGTGACTTCAAAAATTAATTTAAAAAAAAAAAAATTAATAAAAAATTATGAAAAAATATCCTTTTCCTAGAAATTGATGTTGATAATCTATATTTCAAAAATTAGAATTTGATCCTTTATAGAAAAAAAATTCTATTGTGACACAAACATTACTTTCTGAAAATGTTGTTTTTTGTTTAAAAGTAGTTATTAAATGAGATGTTTAAAGATTCATGATTTATTTCAAAAAAATTGATAAAAGATATATTCAAAATCTACACAAAATTTCTACAAACCACTAGTTCACATCATCTTCAATTCTTAACCGTTTAGCTGCTATAGGTCTCAAAAGATGACATTTTAGTTAAAAATATTGATGTAAATGTCCATCTTCAACAAAAAGTGAGACACAGTATTGTGATTTCACCTCGATTTGTGTGAAGAGGAATTAAAGATGTACAAATTGGAGTTCTTTACACTCCAAAGAATCAACTATGATCTAGAGGGGAATATTGCCAAGGGGATAGCCAGAAAGAATTCCCATGTTCATCATTTAGAAGACTTTTGGCTTAATTGTGATGATGAGCACAAAGTAAGGAAAATATAATATCAAAAAATTTCATTACAATTGGCATGGATTCTTGGGCTTCATGGCATTCCAAATAATTCGGATGAAGATGATGGAGATGTTTTCAATATGGTTTATAACTCAATCAAGGTTTATGATGAACCCATTCCAAATCCAAATTATCAAAGTAGAGAAATAAATGACCATTGAGGAAATTTCTGAAAAGGTTTTGGTGCATACTCAATGATGGATTGATGAATTTTGTAAAAACAAAAGAAAAGTTGGGGTCACACCCACATACTCGTTGAATTTAAAGAAGAAATAGAGAGAAGAAGATGAGTCTGAGTACAAAGAGCCTATTGAGAAGAAAAGAAAAGATAGCAAGGTAGATACAAAGGTGCATATTGAGAAGATAAATCCTAATGCCCCAAGCCAGAGGTTTTTGTTGGTGCCAGCTAGCTAGCATAAAGAAACTGGACCAAGTAAGGTCAAAGTGATGGTGAAGAATAAAGTGGCATCTTCTTCCATGACAAAGTTGAGGATTCAACCTATGATTGGTGAAGAGGTGAGAATGAAAAAAATACTCATTCTCAGACAAAGTTTGCATCCTAGAGGGTTGCATCATTATTTACTTCTTGCCCTTCAATCAATACCACTATAGTAAAGAAAACACTAGGAAAGAATCCTATGGCCTTAGATGAGACCTTTGAACTAAATGAAGATCACATCAAGAAATAGATGGAGAAATCAAGTGCCATGATGGAAAGAGTAAAAGAGAATAAATCCAAGGAGAAGCCAATGGTACAACCAGTGGTGGAAGAAATTTCTGATGTAGGGTCAATTCCTATATATACTGAAGAAGAAGAATTTATAAGAGGAACACTCGCCCTAGAGGTGAGAAACCTTAAAATAATTGTTGAAAAAGAAAAAAGGGAAACTATAGGAGAGGTCCCCATTGATAATGTTGTTATTGAAGATACAGTGGATTCCTAGCTTCCATTATGGGATAGTGGAAATGATATTGAACAATCACAAGTTTTTGAAGAGAAAGGAGAAGACTGGGTTGAAGTTGAAAATATAGAGCCTTCACAAACTTTGGACAATGAAGTGATGAATAAAGAGAATCCTGATGTAATGAGACATGAAGAAAGTGATGCCCCAAAAATTGATATTTAGCACATTGTTGATCAAGAAAATAGAAGTCTTGGAAATGAAGAGACGGTTGTGAATCTCGGTAATCTATAATCCATGCCACTAAGTACTGAAAATGTTCCCATCCCAAAGAATGTGATAGACGAGGGTAAAACATAAGAGGATAATTTCCTATGGGTATTGAAAACCAGGAACAAATAAATTCTATAGAGGTAGAAAATAATTAAGATGCACCTGATTGGTTGATCAGAGAATTTGTTTCCCCATTGGAAGTAGAATTAGTACCTCTAGATCTCAAGAGCTTAATGCATGAAGTAGAAACTCCTAAACTAAGGTGAAGAGAAAAAAAAAATATTCTATGTAGAAGAATGCAGATGGAGGAAGAACACTCCATATAGCCACTCCTATAGTAAACAAAAGCAAAAATGAAATAATGTCTAAGGAGTACATAGTGACAAGTATCAATGTTGGAAATTCATCCTAGAGACAAGAATTAGAAGAAATGAAGGTGAATTTAGAGACAACTGTCGCCAAGGTGCAGAAAAGTAAATAAGAGAAAATAGAGTTGAAAGAACCAATTTCCCGTCTGGAAAATTTTATAGTATCATTAGCCCAATCTGGCCAAGAAGAGGTCGAAGTTCCTCATAATCCAATACTCATTCCATAAGAGTAGGTGGATGGTATCATAGCACTTCACCGTAAAATGGGTGTGTTCGAATAATGGATGGAGCACTTGGTAAGGCAAGGATAAGAACTAATCACAAATGCAATTGGGAAATACAAGGAGGCATACCATTGGTGTCAAAAGTATAAAATAATAGAAGGATAATGCAAGTTTCACCAGGAGAAAATTGATGCTTAAAGGAAAAATTTTAAGTTTCTCATTCAGACAGATGTCCATGAATTGATAAGTGAAAAGATAATCATAGAACAAGAGCTTCAAATGTGTGAAAAATGGAAGAAATAGGTAAATTGGGAAGGTGACACCCTAATACAATGTGTGGAAGCATTTGAGAAAGTCACCGAGAAATGCAATAAACCGATTGACAGAGATCAAAGTTTCATTGAAATGCTACCATGACAAGATTATGATCCCTAGACTATAGGACAAAATGGTAAACAAGAAAAATATTTCAAAGAATGGGTTGAAAAAATAAATAAAGACCCTATTTGGTCATTAAATCAGGATATCATTGATGAAATTATACAATTCAGAAATTCCATGGTCAAATATGAAATAAAGAAGATGTAAAGGAATGCAAATATCCTCCAGATATTGGAAAATTATGCCAAGCTCAAATATAGCTGGAAGTTAATTCAAGGAATTTCAAAGCAGAGGATGCATTAGGTATTGGCTGCCTCCTAGGAGTACCAATTGAAGAAAGGTGAAGAAGAGTTATCAGACTTGAAGTTTGATTCAAGGCAATGAATAATTAGATATCGAATATCAGAAGTTTAAGCACAATGATATGTTATTGAAATATAATTTTGTAGGTTGTTCCCAATCTCGATGTAGGTGTATTGTCTCAAAATTTGAAGAATAGCAGTGGCCTTGTTTTGTGCAGAGTGTTTGAGTACCATACTTTGGAGTTGAAGATTAATGTTGATGAAGAATTCAAAGCTTTGAATTTGTCTAGAAGATTCCATTGAATTTTTATAGAAGAGCCAAAACTTATTTAAGTGCTATTCTTTTTTCCTATTTTTTGAATCATTCCAAATTAAAAACTTGTATGCACATAGAAGCTAATCAATATCGAAGCTAATTTTTTAGCTAGTTGTTTGTTTACCTGGACAAGACTATATTATGCAAAATTTAAGGGTGCATACAGAACCTACCCGGTGTCAAAATAAACCTCCCTTCCTTAAAATCTTGCACCATTCTATTCCTAGCTATGAAGCAATCTAGTGAAGTGTAGAGTGGTTTTCTTTGGTTTGGTTAATTCTTGGGGCATGTGTAGACAATACTCAAGAGTTCTTTTACTTTTCAAGTATTTTTGATGATTTGTTTTAGATTAGACTTTTAAATTTTAGAAAATGTTCCAAAAAAAGAGATGAATGAATGAAATTTTATTGCAAATATTTTGTTTCCATTATATTATCGAATGCTTAAAGATAAATATACTTAAGTTATAGAAAAGTGATGCAATATAGGGGTGACAACCTTCACACAATGTCAATCAAATGAGTATCAACCAAACTTCAAAACAAAGTCACTTAATCTAGTCAAACCTCACTCTTAACCATGACTATCCTAGTAGCATAACTAGCCCGATTTAAGGGATTTCTCCTCCAAGTTCTCCAAAAAAATTTACAAAAAAGTGAATGATTTAGATACCCTTTAAAGGGTTACTCAACATATGTGAAATCCAACTAGGATTACTTCAGACCAAATTAGAGATTCAATAGCATACCCCTATTTTAGGCTAGTGAATTAGCCCTAAATTACAAAGAAGGTACCTTCATAACACCTTGTTTTCACCCAATAACTTTTTATAGTCACTAAACTTATCACAAAACACCAAATTCACTGGTCATTTCATAGATTCAAGACCCTTACCATAATGTTCTAAGAAACCCTCAAATTCAATGTAAATACTTAGGGTTTTATGAGAAATCACAAAACAAAGGCTTTCCAAACTCATCCAATGCATTCTACAGGTCAAAATAAGTCTATACAGACTCTCCAAAACATTACAAGGACAATTTCATTAGTGTTTCATCAAAAAACAACTTTGATTCACTAATTTCACATTGAAAAAATGCCTTTATTAGCCCTAAGGCATCACTCCTTTCCTTACAACTTGCTCCCCCTAATTTTTTGATCATTGAAACATCAAACCTACCCTATCATATTCCATTCCTCTAAGAAACATTTTTTTACAATAGGAGGAATGACTATTTACATTATTTAATCACAAATAGTGCTTCACTGGTTTTTACTAGACAGTTTTCAGAAAACCAATGAGATCTCTCCCGAAACTTGGAGTTAGGCTTTCAAAATGGACACAAATAAAATTTAAAACATGTCACCACTTATTACAATGAAATTCAGATCATGACAAAGGCCATATAGGCCGTGCAGTAGTTGAATTTTTTTTGAAACATAGGAAAAATGCAAAAGAAACATTGTTTCCAATATGTAATTCTTCAACTCAACGCTCAAAAACCTACCTTTGAGCCTTTGAGAGGCTTTTATACATGTTTGATTCAAAAAAAACCCTCCAAATTGCCATAACTAACTTTCAAATTCCCCTGTCCCTTTAAATTCCCTCAAAATTGCATTTTTTTTTGACAATTTTGCCTTTGACAACATTGGCATTTTGTGAAACTTTTACTAATTGACTCCTAGAACTAGAAACACACTCCATTACATAACAAATCATCTTTATTGACCTTATTCAAAGGAAAATATATCTAAAATTCACCATATTATCCTACTGACCTACTGACCATCCTTCAAATGATCAAATTTTTCCAATAAGGTGTAGGTGCTCCTACACCATACACCCCTACAGAAAAAGGACTGTTATCACAAGAGTTGAGATTCATTCCCTGCATGATCATTGTTCCAAGCATTCCCTGACCTACAAACTCCTTCATCTGGTTCAAGTACTGAGTTATCATCATCTACCTTGCCTCTTTTACTGAGTTCGCATTGAAATTTTCCTCCATCTTCATACTCATACCTGATTTCTACCCCATCCTTATACCTAGGTCAAAACTTGATGTTGTCCTAGTCTTTATACCTGCAAACAAACAAGTGTTAGAAATACCTTGCTCTACCTTCTTCTTGGTTTCATCTACACACTTGTATTCATCCACATTCACTCGTTTATTCATCCCTCTCATCATTTTCATCAATCCTTTGTCCCTTTTCTCACACTATCCTCTTCTCATTGTTATCAAACCTTACACACTGTCATTGCCATGTACCACTATTTTATCAGACTCATCAGCCCCTATACTTGTAAATATCACATGCTTTGCAACATTTTTCATGCTTATAGTATACACAATGGTCCCCATAGTAATTTAATCCCACTCCACAAGCATTCCACCCTATTTTCCATGCTTATTCACTATCTTATCATCATTCCCCTTGACTGTATCAAACTTAGGCATGAGTTCTTCCTCTACCTTTAAACTCTTAACTGTCCTAGCATCATTCCTTGGTGCCTTTTCTACTTTCCTAACACAATAATCATGCTCCACACCTGCAAATACACTAGACTTACTATCCTCAGGACTTAAAGGCTCTCTTTTACCAAAAATGACAACCTTAGACTTACCCTCATCTCTTCCACTTTCCTACAAAGGAGTTAGCTTGAAGCTCTTGTCATCCTTCTTGATAGTCTAGGTGTTTTCTCTACCATCATACATAGACCTTATGTCAAATTTCCATGGTCTCCCCACTAACAAATGGCAACAATCCATTGGTAACACATCACATAAAACCCTGTCCTTCTATTCCCCAATCTAGAAATCCACATAAGCTTGTTCATTCACTACTAGAGTTTGACTATCATTTACCCAAGAGGCTTTGTATGGTGCTACATGAGGTATATTTTCTAACTTTAACTTATCTACCATCTCCTTAGACACCATGTTATCTTAAGAACCTAAATCAATGACAAATTGACATACCTTACCTCTACATTTGCATGAGGTTCTAAAGAGACTCCTTCTTTGACTCATGTCTTCCTCCTTAGGTGCCTGCAACAAAGTTCTTCTTATCATAAGTGCTTCTCCCACCTCAGAGTATGCAGGAGTACTTTAACTTTCACATTCTTCCTCTTGGATCATTTGTGTTCTTCTTTCACTCTTCCTATCACCACTCAATGTTGAACCTTGGTTTTGAGGACACTTGAAAGATGGGTGTCCAAATTCATTGCACCTATAACACCTACCTTCAAACTCATTGAAATATCTCCTTTGTCTAAAGTTTTTCCTTCCACCTCCCCATCCTCCTCTTGCTTTAGGTGCTTTTTCTTTGTTCTTATTACCATCTTCAAGGTCTTCCTTGGTATGTTTTGATTTTGAAGTTGTACCTTTTCCCCTAGAAGTTTTTCCTCTTCCTCTTGTTGTCTTCTCTTGTATCCTCTTGATCGTTTCTTCAATCTTAATAGCCATTTGAAAACAATCCTCCGATGTTTTTGGTGCCAACACATTGATCTCATCTTGAATATTATATCTCATACCATTGAGATACCGAGCCACCTTATATTCTTCATATTCTTCATGTTTTTCTCTTATGCTTAACTTATGAAACTCCTCAGTATATGTTTGCACATCTAGATCTTTTTGCCTAAGATTTTGAAGTCTTTTAAGAAATTGAACATTATAATTTTTAGGTAGGAACTTGTGCCCTAGAAAAATGGACCCTTTGCTCTACATGGGATTAATTTATGATTAAAAGGATTTAATGAATCCTTAATCTAATGTCATGAGGAATTTAATGCATCCACACTAGGTCTTGGACCCTTGCAAATCAAATAACATGCTTTTAATGATGTCTTGTAAAGGTGTTGTAAAGTCTTGTAAAGGACTTTCATCTTTTCTAGACTTAATTAACTTATTTCTCCCTAATTCAACATTATAAAATGTGTTTAATAACATTTTTACATCAATCTAGAAGGTTATTAATGTAAACTTAATGTCAAACTAGTGTTGTAGTGTGATTGACACATTCACATTGGTTCTTGTGCATTTCTAGGCTATGTGGACCTAATTTTAGTGTTGTAAAGTGCATTTATTCACACTCTCACATTGATTTATGTGTCCCAAGCCTTAATCAACATTTACATCATCACTAATATGTCTTAATTGACCCATATTGTGCATCCTAAGGCTTTAATTGATCAAATACCTGACAAGATGGAATTTTAGACCATATTTCTTAATTTCTTGGTTTCTTAGGTGTTGGAATGGACCCTGTGGGACCCATTCACCATGCATGGTGAATCAGTCCCATCCAGGTGGGACCCATTCACCATGTGTGGTGAATGAGTCCTATCTGGCCCCCATTTTGACCTTTAAGTGAGAAAAAGTGAAATTTAAAGTTTATTTTCACATGTTGACCTGTGATGAGGTATAATTGGGTACTAAGGCACAATTGTCTATAAATAAGTGTTTTTATCCTAATTTTACATCTATCCAACTCTCTCATCAATCCAAGCATCTATTATTCATCTATCGTCTATCACAAGTCAAGAAAACTAGGGCTTTTTCATTGCAAGTCTTCAATTGAGCTTCTAAGGACATTCAAGGCTTGAATCTTCATGTTATGTTGTAGAATTTCAAGATAAAATAATAATGACAAGGTAATCATCTCCATTGTCGCATGCTTCATTACTTTATTTCATCACTTTGGTTTAATTACCTAAATGGGGTTTGACCAAGGAAAACCCCCATGCCCTAACATTCAAGATATTTCTTTCTTGTTTTGTTTGCATGTAGATTTAGGTCCTTTGGAAGCTTGATAATAATTGAAGATTGCATTTCAAGGTCATTCAAGTCTTCTTCTCTTCATTCAAGTCAAAATATCAAGAAAAAGGCATTTTCAAACCTGATTCTGACAACTTCTAAAGTGGACACCTGTAGAAGATAGAAAGGTAGATCTAAAGCTACAAAATCAAGTCCTAACTTTTCAAATCCTTGAAGGAGGACTGATTCACTAAGAATGGTGAATTAGTCCCGTATGTGGGCCTGAAAACTATTTTTATCAGAATCCAACTCTAAGCAGACAAAAACCTATTTCTGGAAGTTTTTACCAAAACAAGGACTGATTCACCCTAAATGGTGAATGAGTCATGTCAAGCTTGAGAAACATCATCTATCAACATTTCAGACATTCCAGATTCATCACATTTTTCCCAGGTCCACTCTGATTTTATCCATCTCTTTTTGTTTTGTATATTTCATCCACTTAGCAATACACAATTTGTTTTCAAACATTTCATACTTCATTAGTTTTGCATGTTTAATCATTCAATTGTTTAGCTTAGTTGCATTCATATCATTCCATTTAGTCTTCATTCCATCATACATATCTTATATTGAATGAACCACCTAGATATTTGAGGTCTATCTCTCTCCTTTTAGGTGAAAAATCCTAAGAGTGCAAGAGAAGTATATAGACCCCAACAATATTTGGTTCATTTTGGTGAACTTTCCCTTTAGAATACTTTCTGATATGATTTTGGAGTCATTTACCATTGATACAGTCTTAGATTCATTTTGCATTTGGATTTGCATTAGTTTGTATGCTAGGTTACATTTGTTGCATCTAAATTCATTTAGATTTATTGAAACTCTACATTTTTCATTTAGGTCTGTGTATTGGCTCTCAGAATTCAGAAAAATTAGCCTAAAAATTTTGAAAATTTTGAAAAAGTTTCATACTGGGACTCATTCGCCACCTTGGGAGAGTCATTCCCTTCTGGCACCTGAAACAATATTTTCCATATCTCAAACATTTTTTTAGGCTTCTTATTGGTGCCTTAACCTATATATATCAGTTAGATGCATTCTTGTAGCATGTATTTCATCAAAGCTAGTCTAAATTAGCTCATTTCATGCATAGTGTAAATTTCACATTTGCATTCTCATATTATTCCATATCATAATCAGTCAATTGTTCTTTGAAAATTGCATTTCATTTCAGACTTTTACATTGCATTTTGAGTTAGCATAGATTGTTATTTCAAAATTTTAGTTTCAATATTTTCCAAATTTGCAAAGAAAAAGCTAGCTAACAAGCACTCAAGTTCTTCATTCAATGCATTCCCTAGTTATCATAGTCTCTTAGTGCAAGAGACTGAAAATGTTAACACATGTCTTAAACTTACCCTCTCTCCTATCTCTCCTCTTTGTGCGGATGATGTGTTAGAAGAGAATACAAACATTGATAAACATAATGATCATAATTGTCCTTCTCTTGATACCTCTCCTTTTAGTGATGAAGGTATCTTGGCGCAAGAAGGTATAATCATTGAGTATCATGAAGGTCTTTTTTTTCCTTCTCCTCATTCACCTTGGGAAGATAGTATAACAACACAATATGAATGCATTTCCACCACTTTATCTAGTCTCTTTTCATCTCCAAACACTTCCCCTATTTGTGATAATACTTTCATGAATGATCATGCCCAACACATTTGTGAGGAGAATATGTTGGTTGAGAATTATATAACATTATTTCTCTCCTTCCTAATGTTCCTAACAATTGGAAGGCTCTATTTGAACAAGAAGATCTAATCATTGACATACATAAGAATCCTAGTTATCCTCCACTTCATGACTCCCCTATTTGTGATGAAGCTTCAACATGTGATACACCTCTTGATCGTCACTTTTCTCCAAGCTCTCATACTAGGGAAGATGTTATGGCACAAGACAATTTCCCCTCTCCTAATATCTCTTCTATTAGTGAAGATGATATTATGATGTTACATGATCCAATCAATGAAAATCATGAGAATATTTTGTAGGAAAACATCATAGACCAAGATAATTCAACCATGGATAAATCCCTTATCTACGATGATGACGTTTTAGAAGAACAAGTCCTTGAATGTAAAGAACATTTGGATTATCATTCTCCTAACAAATCTCCTCCTAGGGAGACTATTATGGTGCAATAAAATGATATGACTTCCATAGGGATACATCAAACCAAGACCCCCAAGGTTATACATGTGCAAGTGTCCATTGGATACCATTCAATCAATGAACCGCCTACATACCTAGTGGGACATCCAAATAATCCTCTATTTCTTTACCCACCATCACACAAGAAACAAACTCAACACCAACTCCTACTCATCCTTTACCCACCTAAGCATAATGTTTCATACCAACCAACTTAAAATGACCTTGCTCACATATGTAACAAAGTATATACAATCAAAGACAATCAAGGCAAAAATTTGTTTACTTATCCACATAAATAACATTAGTTGTTGCTCCTTGACATGTAATAGTTGTAGGATAATCACATTCTCACTATTTCATGTCTTCCATCCATTGCAAGGGGTAGCATACCATCATCCACTTTAGGCTCACCCTTGTCCTGCACTAAGTGGGGGGCAAAGGGTTAGACATCCTTATCCCTGTATGTCACTTGTCATTATCTCTTTTGACTACTCATTGACCTTTCGTGAACATATAAGAGAAAGCTTGAGATGTGAACATGTCTTAAGATTGAATCGCATGTGACATACTCCATTTCTTTGAATGACACAACTTATCGAAAACATATGACTTGGTATAGGGCTTTTCGGATAATCTCTCATGTTCTTCTCTTCTACTTTAAAGCAATTTCTCATAGCAATGGTGTTAGAAATTTCTTTAAAGTGGGGGGCATACATTACCATTATTTCATTGTGCATTCATGCTTCTTAGTGTAGCCCTTTCATTTATGTAATGCATTTGTCACTTTGTGGATGACATTGGGTGTGATGTCCATAAGTTTGATCTTTCTCAGCATATTATATTCCTCTTGGTGGCTTGATGTGACGCACTGCATCCCCTAATTTGTGAATATACTATTCTGTGATTGGTTCTCTCTTGGAGACATTAGATACAATGTTCCCTAAGTGACTGACCTTGCATAAACTGAACAAGACTCCTTTGAACATATTTTCACATTTTACTTTTACACTTTTACATTTTTCATTTCTTTTTGACACCTTGCATAACGCAACTTGCATGACTGTGGTACTTTCCTTTTTGAGCATTTTTCTTTGTGGCACCTTGTTAAATTTATCAAGCAATATAACTTTGACGTGGTTAAAGAAGCCCACCTAGCGGCATGAATTTTCCCCATAGCCACTTTAGTGTTTTGTGAGTGCATACTATATGTTTCTCACCTTTTTTCTTTTTGGGCCTTCTCACCCTGTGGACAACTAGTTTTGTGGCCCCAAAGTGAGTACATCTTTTACATATCATCTTTCTTTCCACCTTTCCCTTGCATGACTTTGTGTCTTGGTGGCTTGGCATACATGTGGATCTCTCTTGAATGTCTACTTTAGTGTGAGTTTGAAGTAGGTTCACCCTCTCACTAAAGCAGGGGCTAAATGTGTTATAGAAAAATGGACCCTTTGGTTGACATGGGATTAATTCATGATTACAACAGACTTAATGAAGCCTTAATCTAGTGTTGTGAGGCATTTTATGTATCCAAACTAGGTCTTCGACCCTTACAAATCAAATAACATGCTTTTAACGACGTCTTGTAACGGTGTTGTAAAGTCTTGTAAAGTACTTTCACACTTTTCTAGACTTAATTAACTTATTTATTCCTAATTCAAAATTATAAAATGTGTTTAATAACATTATTACATCAATCTAGAAGGTTCTTAATGTAAAATTAATGTCAAACTAGTGTTGTAGTGTGATTTACACATTCACTTTGGTTCTTGTGCATTCCTAGGCTATGTGGACCTAATTTTAGTGTTGTAAAGTGCATTTAATCACACTTTCACATTGATTTATGTGTCCCAATCCTTATTCAACATTTACATCATCACTAATAGGTCTTAATTGACCCATATTGTGCATCTTGAGGCTTTAATTGATCAAATACCTGACAAGATGGCATTTTAGACCTTATTTCTTGATTCCTTGGCTTCTTAGGTGTCAGAATGGCCCCTGTGGGACCCAGTCACCATGCATGGTGAATCATTCCCATCCAGGTGGGACCCATTCACCATGTGTGGCGAATGAGTCCTATTTGTCTCCCATTTTAACCTTTAAGCAAGAAAAAGTGAAATTTAAAGTTTATTTTCACCGCATGTCAGCCTATGATGAGGTATAATCAAGTACTAAGGAAAAATTGTCTATAAATAAGTGTTTTTATCCTCATTTTACATCTATCCACCTCTCTCATCAATCCAAGCATCTATTCTTCATCTATCTTCTATCACAAGTCAAGCAAACTAGGGCTTTTTCATTGCAAGTCTTCAATTGAGCTTCTAAGCACATTCAAGGGTTGAATCTTCATGTTATGTTGCATAATTTTAAGATAAAATCATCATAATTTCATCACTTTGGTTTAATTACCTAAATGGGGTTCGACCAAGGCAAACTCCCATGCCCTAACATTCAACATATCTCTTTCTTGTCTTCTTTGCATGCAAATTTAGGTCCTTTGGAAGCTTCAGATTCATTGAAGATTTCATTTCAAGGTCATTCAATTCTTCTTCTCTTCATTCAAGTCAAAATATCAAGAAAAAGGAATTTTCAGACCCGATTCTGACAACTTCTAAAGTGGACACCTGTAGAAGACAGAAAGGTAGATCTAAAGCTACAAAATCAAGTCCTAAATTTTCAAATCCCTGAATGAGGACTAGTTCACCAAGAATAGTGAATTAGTCCCATATGTGGGCCTAAAAACTATTTTTATCAGAATCCAACTCTGAGCAGACATAAACCTATTTCTGGAAGTTTTTACCAGAACAAGGATTCATTCACCCTAAATGGTGAATGAGTCTTGTCAGGCTTGAAAAACATCATCTATCAACATTCCAAACATTTTAGATTCATCACATTTTTCCCAGGTGTAATGCAGTTTTATCCATATCTTTCTATGTTGTATATTTCACCCACTTAGCAATACATAATGTGTTTTCAAACATTTCATACTTCATTAGTTTTGCATGTTTAATCATTCAATTTTTTAGCTTAGTTGCATTCATATTATTCCATTTAGTCTTCATTCCATCATATATATCTTATATTGAATGAACCACCTAGATCTTTGAGGTCTATCTCTCTCCTTTTAGGTGAAAAATCCTAAGAGTGCAAGAGAAGTACATAGACCCCAAAAAATATTTGGTTTAGAACTTAGCTTTGAATTTTGTCTGAAAATTCTCTCCCAAGAAGTAATCTTTCTCTTCCCTTGTTCCTCCCTCTCATCTTGCATAAAATTCCACCACAACAAGGCATGTCCCTTCAACTTGGTTTTTTCCTTCTTCACCTTGTGTTCTTCACCTACCTCCTGACTTTCAAAATAGTTCTCCAAAGCCCCTATCCAATCCAAAATCTCTTCTCCATCTAATTTACCTCCATACATGGGAACATCCATTTTTCTATGTCCATCTTTCCTCACAGCCTAGATAAGCTTTGGCATCCTTACATCATTTGGGTCCATCTCCTCTTCATCACTAGTGGATTATTCTTCCTCTATTTCACTCTCCTCCAAGAGAGCCCTACCTTTATCCTTGAACATATAAATTTATCTCTCCAAGTATTCTATTTTCTTACCTTGGTTGTCAACTTTATTTGCAACAACACTTCCCTTAGGAGGCATTTTGATTCCTCCAAATATACCTTCTCCTTGCACACAAACTCTTCACCTTTTTTCCTCAAGAGACCTAATCCCTTTCTTTAATGCCACTCTAATGCAATATAGGGGTGAAAACATTCACATAATGTCAATCAAATGAGTATCAACCAAACTTCAAAACAAAGTCACTTAATCTCATCAAATCTCACTCTTAACCATGACTATCCTAGTAGCATAACTGACCCAGTTTAAGGGATATATCCTCCAAGTTCTCCAAAAAAAAATCCAAAAAAATGAATGATTTAGATACCCTTTAAACGATTATTCAACATATGTGAAATCCAACTATGATTCCTTCAGACCAAATTAGAGATTCAATAGCATACCCATGTTTTAGGCTAGTTAATTAGCCCTAAATTACAAAGAAGGTACCTTCATAACACCTTGTTTTCACAAAATCACTTTTTACAGTCACTAAACTTATCAAAAAAACCCAAATTCATTGGTCATTTCATAGATTCAAGACCCTTACCATACTGTTCTAAGAAACCCTCAAATTCAATGTAAATACTTAAGGTTTTCTGAGAAATCACAAAAAAAAGGATTTCCAAACTCATAAAATGCATTCCATAGGTCAAAATAAGTCTATACAGACTCTCCAAAAAATTACAAGGACAATTCCATCAGTGTTTCATCAAAACACAACTCTGATTCACCAATTTCACAAGGAAACAATGCCTAAATATCAGCCCTAGGTCATCACTCCTTTCCTTACAACTCACTCCCCCTACTTTGTTGATCATTGAAACATCAAAAATACCCTATGATATTCCATTCCTTTGATCAATAGTGTTTTACAGTAGGAGGAATGGCTATTTACATTATTTAATCACAAACAATGCTTCACTAGTTTTTACCAAATAGTTTTCAAAAAACCAATGAGATCTCTCCTAAAACTTGAAGTTAGGCTTTCAAAATGGACACAAATAAAAGTTAAAACATGCCACTACTTATCAAATGAAATTCAGATCATGACGGTGGCCGTATAGGCCATGCAATAGTTGAAAATAATTCTAAAACACAAGAAAAATGCAAAAGAAACGTTGTTTCCAAAATGGAATTCTTCAACTCAACGTTCAACAACCTGCCTTCAATCCTTTGAGAGGATTTTATACATGTTTGATTCAAAAAAAAACCTCCAAACACCCACAACTAACTTTCAAATTCCCCTGTCCCTTTAAATTCCCACAAAATTGCTTTTTTTTTGACAATTTTGCCTTTGACAACATTGGCATTTTGTGAAACTTTTACTAATTGACTCCTCGAACTAGAAATACACCCCATTACATAATAAATGATCTTGATTGACATTTTTTAAAGGTAATTAAATCTAAAATCCACCATACTGTCCTACTGACCTACTGACCATCCTTCAAATGGTCAAATTTTTCCAATAAGGTGTAGGTGCTCTTGCACCAAAAAGTTGTTTGAAATTCATGAAATATTATTACATATTTGTCAATTTCATGAAATTGTCTGATGACCAAACCAAAAATATCCTTCACTAATCCTTATGATTCCTTATAGAATCAGAAATTATCATTTACCCCTCATGATTAATAGCATTGCCACAACAAACCTTGATGCGAACCTTGTATGGTCAAGATTTGAATTAAACGAGCCTTGAGATTAAGATAAGTCATCTTGAAGATTTAGGTTGTCCTGGTTCAGTATTTCAAGTAAAAGACTGGTTCTTGTGGTCTGTCTGTGAGGATTTATCTACACTATTGGTGTGTGACTAACATCATGATCAATAGTCCCTAGATTGAAAAATAAAGTTGATGCAATGGCCACAATTGGTTCCCTTATAGACATGCCTCGAGATCACACAAATTGTGAGTTCCTAGTTGAGAAATTACTAATCCCAACATATGACATTCTAGACAATAAAATGGTGTGCGACATTGTAAGTCACCAATCTCCATGGTATCATGATATATACACCTACCTCCATGACATTGTAGGGGGTATGATGGTACTCTTCTTTAATGTCTAAGCAAATCAAAATCTCACGTCACATTAAAGAAAGTACATAGTGGTGTTTGTGGGACCCATACTAATGGAATGGCCTTGAAAAAAAACCTCTCAAAACTTGGTATTACTAGCCAACTATGGAACATGATGCTTGTGATTTTGTCAAAAAATGTGTACCATGCTAGTAACATGCAGATTTGATACACGCTCCTGCATAGGACCTACAACCTATCATTGTGGCATAGTCTTTTTCATAGTGGGGTCTCGACTTGATAAAAAAAATCTATCCTCCATCATCCAATGGCCATACTTTCTTAATCACTTCCACCGAATACTTCACCAAATGGGTGGAAGCAATTCCACTCTCCCAAATTACTAGCATCCAAATATCCAAATTCATCCTTTACCATATTCTCTATAGATATGGTATCCCTGCTACCATCATTACTGAAAATGGAAATCCTTTTAAAAACTAGTATATATGCGACACCTATGTGAAACATAGCACATCCAACACCATTGGTCCACATCCTATTACCTCCAAGGTAATGGACAAACTGAGGTAACCAACAAAACTTTAATAAAAATTCTCAAGAAGGTTGTCAATAATATTGGTCATGATTGGTACCTCCATCTTAATCCCACCCTTTGGTGTACGAAACATCCATCCACACCCCTACTAGTGCAAGCCCATACTCCCTTGTCTATGGTGCTTATGCCATCTTGTTGATAGAAGTTGAGATCCCATCACTTCACATCTCATTGAGGAACCTAATTAGTGATGAAGAATCTTGTGTTGCATGTTTGAGTCAGTTGGAGCTCCTAGACGAGAAGCGTCTTAAGGAATACAATCATCTTCAGGCTTACCAACATTATCTCAAGAGAAGCTATAATAAGAAGGTTTTTCCTTGTCAGTTTTAAATCAGCGATCTAGTCCTCAAGGAAATTCAACGCACCCAACAAGATCAAGGGAAGAAGGGAAAGTTTAGAGCTAATTGGTTGGGGCCATATGTCATCACTGCAAAGAATGGTTTTGGAGCATATCAGCTTGCTACACTTGAGGGAGAACCCTTGGAGGAACCCATCAACATCATACATCTTAAACGGTTCTACACCTAAGTCAACTAGGTTACTCCACCTAGAAAATACCAAAAAATGTAAAAAATTTGAGAAAAATACAAAAAAAATTAAAATGTGTCAAGAAATATATGTAGACACACAAAATTGAACTAGACCTGAAATATTTATTTTCTCCATATTTCTTCTTAAAATAATTAAAATATTTAATTATGTCCTATAGTCCAAATTCAACTATTAATTAAATAATTCTCAATTATTTAATCAATTCACATATTTTATTCCCCTACTATTTAAATAAAAATTTAATGTCAATAATTTCTTATGTCTTCTTATAATTAAATAAATTTCTATAATTTATTTAATTATTATCCACCTTGACTTTTTCTAATTTTAAATAAAATCATTTATTTAAAATTGCTCACTTTCTATTTTCCCACCAAGTAAATAATTTAAAATCATTATTTACTGTCACATGGTCCCACCACTTTTGAATTAAATTAATTTTTAATTCAAAAGTTCAACTCAGCCTTTAAAATCAAATAATTTTAAATTATTATTTGATTTTCCAGCAGTCTCATTTTTTGTGCCCAATATCTCCTAGTCACATGCATTCTTGACCATTAATTTTATTTTTCTAAAATCAAAGCTCATCCCTTCATTTCAAATTTTACCCTAATGTTTCCCATACCCTAATTGTTGGTTGTCACATTTAATTTCAACCTTTAATCTTAGGGCATCTCTCATCTGACAATCTTGGCCATTCATCCAAAATTGGCTTTTCTATAAAAAGGAAATTTTTTTCTCATTCAAGACACACTTCATACTTCTTGACTTCATGCTAGCATAACTTCATATTTCTGCATACTTTAGGCTTGCTTGAGTATACTTGCAGCAAGAGTATAATCCTTCAATATTTGCTTAGGGCTTGTCATAGGTCAATAGTTGCTCATCAAAATCTAAGGGCAAACATCATTTTGTTGCAAATGGAGAAGGGAAATGAAGGTCAATCAAGGAGGGCATGAAGACTTTTGGTGAGATTGTTCTTTTTTTTATGCATTTTTACTCCATTGCACTTCATTGTTTATCTAGGGTTTTTTTAATGCATTTGTTTTCATGCTAACCTAACTTTTTGCCTTAGTTACATTGGTGAACCCGACGCCAAAAACACACTTTTGTAGATTTTCGTACTATTTTCATCATTTTTGCAGGAACAAGTACGAAGTGCTACAACTGAAACTTTTTGAGCCGCATTTGATGCATTGTGACGCATTTGCTTTCGGGAACAACACATCCATAGTGTCAAACTGCATCTGACAAACAAAAATGACACATTTTCCTAGTAAAGGTTCGCTCTCAGTTTTTGACAATATTTTCCATATATTTCTCTTTTCAGTTTAGTAGATTAGGGATTTTTGGGTTACTAATCTATTGTTGGCAGCATGTGGCAAGTTGGACGGAGATGCTAATCTTTGTTTGTTGATGATTTTACAACTCTTTTTCAATCTTAAAGCAAAAAAACAAACAATGTACAAATTGCATTCACATTTCATGGTTTAAAATGAACACAAATTGCATTGAAACTCATCAATGCTAAAGTTTACATGCATTCTCATAGCATTGGCTTAAAATGAACTTTTTCTTGTCTCATAATAAGCTTGGGTTAAAATGAATGTGTGTTTGAAGTGTCTTGTGGTTTAGTGATAATTCCTTGGTGTGTGTGCAATTTTCTTGCACCTTGTTGCAATCCTGAGAAACAAAAACACTTAGGGGTTATTACTTGGCCACCCACATATTTTGATTTGGGCTTTAAAATGAACAGTCTTGTGAGTGTGGGTCGAAAGTTGTGTGTATTCAATCTCCTCGCGCCTTAGTGCGATCTTGGATGAACAAAAAAAAAGTTTTCAATTTTCTTTTTTTTAACCTTAGAGGGGCCTACCTCAAAAGAGGGAACAACTCCAACCAATTTTTTGCTCAAGCCGGTATATAAAAGGATAAGACTAAACCATCAAGTCCTCATGGTATGTAGGTCTTAGTTTTGAAGCAATGTCATTTGAAACCAGGTGCCTACCTTTTCTTTTAAAGGTATAAGATCCCCTACTAGATTGATTAAATACTTAAGTGGCTTGTTGGATGCTCGTAAGGTGCCATGTCCATGAGTATTCACTAAAACCCATTTGTGTAGTTTTTCAAAATCCCTTCTATTTGTTGGTGCAACAATGATCGTTGCCAAGTGATCCCACATTCTCACAATTCTTAGTAGAGGTGAAGAGTTTTTCATGGGAGATTCATGAGGAATCAAAGCTTGGTTGACCCAAGAAGTGAGTGTCATGTAAGGGGGAGCCAGTGTGGCCAAGCTTTTAAGTCACCTGCTAAGAATAAGTGTGGCTGGAAAATCCAAGTGGGACCTAGTGAATATAGTCCTTGCCAACCCTAGGTTTTGTGCTTGTCTTCAATGTGCTTGATTTCAACAAAGACAAAACCATGTGTTTTCCAAGTGTTTTCTAAAGAAATGTACACATAAACACCCTTCACAAATCTGGAAAAACCACATTCAAAACTGAAACAATTTCAAGGAAACCAAACTTTCATCCAAACTGCAACGCATCTGAGACTCTGTGCAACATATTTGACCTCCTAAACCGCATTTGACAAATAGAAAAATGCATCTAATTTTGCTGAAATGCATTTGCTTGTGCTAAAATGTATTTTCTAAACAAAATAATGCATTTGACATTTTTAACTACATCTGTTGTCTAAAACTATGCATCTATTGAAACTACAACACATTTGAGATTCTGCAATGCATTTGATACCTGAAACGACGCATTTTCCTATCATTTTAGAAAAATCATTATCACTGTCCAAATTCAAAACCAAACATTTTTAATATGTCTCTAGATATGTTTCCTCAATTGTCTCTATTCAAGACTAGAAAAGGATTTGCTCAAATCATCCATATTTTCACTTCTTAGTTTACATTTGGGTGCTACCACAATAGTGGTTTACAATTTTTGGGAGATCCTGATTTTTGCTGAAATCACATATTTTTAGAAAATATAATGATTTAATCATTCAAAGGATTCCAATTGAACAGGGTTTGATCAAACCACCTTAGACCAAGCCCCCTTGGATAGTACCCCGCTAGTTTTAAACCATACCTATAATAGAGTCTCTTTTACACCTATCAAAATGCTAATAAAAAACCACTTTTGATTTACCTTGTGGGGCATCAAATGAATTCATTTAAAAAAAAAAATTTGTAAGTATGTAGTCCTTATTATAAGCTTCCAAAAAATTATAATTTTAATAAAATTTAATTTGATTATTATATTTATTTTTTATTTTTTGTGAATGTAGGTTTTTCATTGAAAATCAAGCTCTCTATTCTGCACATGTGGAAAACTAGCAGAGTATAAAAAATATATGAAAAATATGATTGCACCAGATATTGAAGTCCTTGATTCAACAAAAAAATTAAAAAATAATTTTGATTCATACAAAAAAAGTTACGCGTTATACAGTCGCGCTATGTTTGAATTGTAATTGGTTTGACTTGGAAACTTAATTAAAAGAATAAATATTCAATAAAAAACTATCTAACCAAGTGGAAGCACTAGATATCAAAGTTACAAATCTAAATTAGAAAGAAGTATAATTTTATCCTTCATGGAAAAAAGTTATGCATTATACAGTGAGCGTCACTTTTTAAAAATGTTGTTTTCTCAAAAAAACTAGTTTTCGAGGGAGATGGAAAAAGAAGTGCAATCTAATTCCAAAAATTTTGAAAAAAATATATTTAGAATCTAAAGACAAAATATCACAAAACTCTAGTTTGCATCATCTTCAAATTACTCACGGTTTAGCCACTATAGGTGCCCGAAAGTGAAGATTTAGTTACAAATATTTATTTCAATGTCTAGTTTGGCCAAAAATTGTAAACCACTATTCTAGGATCACCCATTTAACTCTCAACATAGGTTTACCATTGCAATTTTAGTTTCCTCTTAGGATCCACCATCATCTTTTAGCATAGACAAACTTTAGGTCCTCCTTTTTGCAGACTTTAGAATAGGAAAACTTGCCATACTTTGTGAAAACTTTGCCTTCAAAAGTAGATTATCATTGGACTAAGTCAAAATCAATCCTTTAGTCATTGTCCCTTATGTGAGATATTTCCAACTCATAAGTCTAGTTAGAAAACCTCACTTTGTCACTTTTTCATTTCACTTAGTCCCACAAATAGTGCTTTGACAATCCAAATTGAGACATTGACCAAACTTTGAATGGTTAGTAAACCTTTCCTAAAATTCTAACAAAATTGATTGCACCTTAGAGTTTCCTTATATTTTGCATTGGCATTGTCATACCTTAAAACACTTTAGTCTTCCACCATTCATTTTAGTCCTCATTATCACTTTTCATTTGATTGCACCCTTTATTCCAAAAAATACAAAAAACATAGTGTCATACCATTCATTCATTTTAGTCCTCATTATCGCTTTGCATGTGACATCCCCTTTAGAGAACATTGTCACTATTGCACTCCTTATTTCAAAAATCCAAAAACCATAGTGTCATATCATTCCCATTCATAGATTTAGTTATCTTTCATCCTCCCCCATTTTAGCAAATCTTATATGGTTGAGACTAGACTCCAAAGGAAAAGTGTCACAACCCTTCTTTTGAAAATATAATTCATTTCAAATTTATTTTAAAATTAATACTTATTAAGTAAATGATGTATTTAAGCTGATGTTATTGTGTTAACCAAAATAATTAAGCTCTTGGAAATCAATAGTTATTCAATTATTTAAATAAATAAATAATATTATAAATATTGCAAATAATAAACAAATACTATTGCTCCTCTTTTATCAATTTGATTTGTTAATTCAGAAGGGAATGGGTTTTAAAAAGCGGGGCATTAAATTTGGGGAATAATATTATAAGTTAATTAAGATGATTTTATTTAATAGTCAAATAAAAAGAATCTTTTAGGAGAGAATTATTATTCTTTTACATGTTCATAGTATATAATAAATATTACATATAAAAAGAGAGAAGACGTGTTTAATTTCAAATATTATAAATAGAGAAAGAAAAATCAGAGGAAGGAGATTAGAGGTTTTGCAAGGCTTTCAGATAGTCAAATTACCAGGGTATTGGATGCTAAGTATTCAAGTGCATAGACTATAGATCAGAGTGTCAGATTTAAAAGGAGGACTTGGATAAACAAAAAATACACCAAACTGATAGCAGATTTTAAATCATTCCATTAAACACCATTATTGAGCAGATACAGAATGAAAAAACAAGCAATAGAAACAACAGCCATGTAATTTTATATTAATAAAAAAATTTGCTTTCTTTCTACAGAGCTTTCTGGGTTCTTTCATAATCATTCACTTCATTGCAAACTTTTGTAGTTTCTTCATTGCTCCTGAGAGCTGTATTTTTCTGCTCTTGAAAGTTGTATCTCCTTCTTCTCTTTATTACACAACAACAAGGAAAAAAATATAAAACCTAAAAGCATCTTATAGAGTCTTAAACATAAAACATAAAATAATATTTTCATTTCACCCACAAAACGTGTGAGACCTGCACAGTAGTTAATACAAATTCATTTCATGTCATTTCATATCCTTTTCCAAAAACTGGCTTCTTAAATTTCTCTTTAATGTTGGGACCAATTTGTGATCCAATGCAGATACAAATCATGATGATGAGATGGGTATAGCTAGGGCATTAAATAAGGTAGGTGAGATTATATCTCCAACACTCCCCCTTAATCTCAACTGCGATCATTCATCTCAAGAAAAATTTTGGAGTATCCACCTTCTCAAAAGGTTCTAGCACATCTGCCTTCATTTCCAGAATTTTGTCCAAAAGTTTTGGAGAATCTTCATTCAAGTTCCAGAGCATCTTCCTTCTGTTCCTGAATTATGTTCAAAAGTTTTGGAGTATCTTCTTTCAAGTTTCGAAGCATTTGACTTCAAGTTTTGGAGCATCCATGTTCTGATTTCAATCATTACTTACAAAGTGTTGCAGCATTTGGCTGTGCTATTTCTTTACTCATGACAACTTTAATTGACCTTTTATGACCTCATACAACTGATATTTTTCTGAGATCTTCTGATCTTTTATAAAATCCTCTTTCTTGCATTGTTCTTGTTTTTGTATAAAAATTGAGAGTTGTGTTGCTCTATCTTCTTCCTGATCTTTTCAAAGCTTCGATGCTATGTCTTCTTCCTTACACCACGTTCTTGCTTGTTCCAAAGCTGTGTTGCTCTTTTTTCTACTTCTTTTGACTTGTGACTTTGGATCCTCTTTGTTGTTTCTACAACAATCTCCTTCTGTCATGGCAGTGTCTTCAACTCAGATTTATAGTGACCTGCATTTCTCATTCTGCTTGGCAACAACTTTGCTTTTGCTGACTTCTTTTATTGAAGATATGGTATCAATGATGTGATTTTTTGTGTGTTGTTGCACAAAATTTATTCAACTGACTTTTATCCTTTTTTATATCTTTGCTATGTTCTCTTGAACATTCCCTCTTAGTCTTGTGCCTTTTTGATTTTTTTTATCATAATTCAAAATTTCTGGAGCAATGTCTTTCTAGAGAAAAACATATGATGCATGGCAGCTTTCTATGTTGCTACTACAAACATTCTGGGGTAACTCTTCTGCTGAGAGTTTCCAGAGCTTCTTCCTTTTTCTTTTTACTGATGCTTCAACATCTACAATCCTTTTTTATAATTAATTGTTTCTGCAACAATTGTTGTTGTATCAAACTTTGAATTTTTGCAATGGTAGCTTTAGCTACTTCTCTAAGTCTTTGAATCTCCTTGAATATGGCCTCTTGCATACGGGGCATCCAACACTCAAACTTGGAAGCTCTTGTGGCTTCTTCCTATACTTCTGTGTTTTGTGTTTGCAACCATGTTATCTGGATTTTAAAAAAAAAAACTGTCAAACCATTTTAACTCTCAATGATTATGCCATTCATTTGGTTTTTTCAACTATTGCGACAGTTTATCCAACTCTTGTTTCAAAACATCAACATGGAACTTTCAATATCTTCACAATCTAAAAATGTCTCATTAGACAACAATTTATTTTCACTCAAAATATTTTCCATCCCTTTTGAACATTCATACCTTTTATGATTATTATCATTTTTCACATATGAAAATCTATACAATCATTTGAACATACCTGTAAGCTACTTCCAACTTGATCCATAGACCCATCCATAATCCATTCTTATGCAATTTTTCATTGATTCACTCTTCCAATTTTTTTGTTCAAACATATTTTCTCACAATGATTCTTTAATCCACATATGTTGCAAGGATGCAAATTCCAACACTTATCCTAAGTATGACCTTTTCTTTGGCAATGTGTACACTCAACATTCTTCATTTCTCGAGCAAATTTACCTACTCTTGTAGGGCCATTCCCTTTTCCTAGGACATACCCGAGACCTTCATTCTTTGGCCTCATTGTTGGCTCAATTGGGTGTCTCATTCCTTGTTCTTGTTTTCCTAATCCTTCTCCTTTGTATCCCATTCTTTTCATAATTTTCATACAAACATTGTCATCAAAACAAATAGCATTTGCAGAATCAAATTCAAACTCATTAACATGTTCATCTTCATCAATACAATCTTTTTCACACATGATTTCAACAAGGTTACATTCTTCATTTGATTGATCAAAATGCAAATCATTTGTATCACAAGAAATATCATGCACAATTGGCTTTGTCTTCAAACAGTCATTTTCTTGCTATAATTTTAATATCTCTTGCTTTTGAAAACTGTTTTCTTCTTCTAATTTTTTTAGATTTTGTTTCAAATCTTCAACAAACTTCAACTTGTTTTGTATTTCTTCTTTTTCTTTTTTAGACAATTTTAATTTCTCTTCCAATTCTGTATTTTTCTTTTTGACTTCATCCAATTCTTTACTCGACATCATTTTCACATATAATTTCATATTTTCTTGCTACCAATTCTAAATTGCATTTCTTAACATTTAACAATTCTTCTTCTAAAACATCTTTTGCAGTTACTAAATTTTCATTCTCCTTTTTAACTCTTTTTCCTACTTTCCCCATCTATAACAAACAATTTCAACTTACCTTACTTGATTTCATTACAGAGACTTACCTTTCAACAGCTTCGAGTGCCTTCACTTTGTTTCTTCACAATTTCTTTTGACTGATAAATTCCTTCAACAACTTCGGCTATGCTTACAATGTCAACAGAGTGTCTTCTTCTTTAACAGTTGGCTCTATTTATCTTCACAGATCTGAGATCCTCCTTGTAGCTGCTTCTTTGACTTCTAATCTTCCTGTAACAACAATCTCATCTCTTTTCTTTGATGATAAGGCTAAGAGAATAAAAACAGAGTACCCCAAACTTGCTATAGCAATACAGAGTTTTCATTCAACTTGACTCCTTTGCAAAAATAAACAACGATAGATTTACCAGTTGCGGCTCCTTTTAGAAAGTCTCCTCCAATATTTGTTCAGGGACTTTCATAAATTTTATCATTCCTTCAATCTGCAAACACTGATGACTTGAAACAATAGGGTCTTTTTATCAACAACGATGACTTCTTTTGATTTGGCTTCAAAAAGCAATCTGGGGTCACTTTCTTTCTTCACTCTTTTATCTCATGCTCCCCTTTAGAATTTAAATTCAACAAGATCTAATATTCTTTCTTTAACAGATTTAGATCACAAAATGCATTCTTTATTTTGTTTTAGCTTCATTATCTACCTCTTGATAAAATTTCTTTGGATTGCACTTCAATAGAACTTCATCTATTTAAAAATCTTCAGATCCTTAGCAATGACTTCTTTCAGGCTCTACAACATGGAGAGTTCCTCCTTTATTTTACAATATCTTCACTTTGGGCCACTTAACAAACTACCCTTTTATTCTCCTAGCACACACACTCTTTGGCAGTAGTTTCTTCCTTGGTGATGGTGCTCTTGAACAGAGAACTTCTTCTACTTATCTTCAAGAAGCCTTGCAATAGCGTGAGGGCTGGAGCCAGTTATTTCCTTGAGGCTACTAATTCTTCTTTACAGGCTTGAGAGATCTATCATTATGAGATGTATGGGGATTTTCTTTGTACAATGATTTTCAGCAATCTTCCTCCTAATTTCTGCAGCCTTTTCCAATCACTTACATCTACAACATTGCTTGGCTCACTCTGGGTTTTCTTTAGTGGAACACAACCCTTCAGATGGACAAAGCTCTCTCCATTTTTAATTTCTTCAACAAACTTCTGCTCACATCTTCAAGATCTTCTACGCTATGGGAGCAACTAGTAGCTTCTTCATAGCCCTATTGTGGCAAGGATTTCTTAGAGACTACGTTGCCCTCCTTACCTTTGATTTAGCGCTCCTTCTTTAGCAGTTTCTTCTTCCTCTACTCAACACTCCAACTTCTCGGCTGAGTGCAACTTCAGCAAGTATTGCCTCCTTTTTCAAATCTCACAATTATAAACTCCTCCAGCCTCAAATATCCTTCCAATCTGTGACTTCCTTGGCTGCGACCTTGTATTTCAAGTAGCTTTTGTCCTCTGCAATCTTTGATTTGAACAGGCTCTTCTTTGGCACTTTAAAAGACTGTTAACTTTTTAAAAAAAACTGCAACATCCATCAAAACTCTTTAACAACTTTAATCAGCAACAAATAGGTCCTTTTCAATTAGTGATGACTTTATCTCCCTTGGCTGTTTCACCTATGAACAAAAGCGGTTTCATTAAGATCTTTGTTGGCAATTTTTCTCTTGCAAGCTGTCTTTCACTTCAACAACTCCACCTCTGCAGTCATTGCAACATTCTTTCCAATCTCTTTAATCTACTATATTTCCTCCGGCTGCAACCTCCATCATATTAACAGCTTCTGATAAACATTTTCTCTAATAACCGTAGGCTCTGATACCAGATGTCGGATTTAAAAGGAGGGGGATAAACAAAAAATATACAAACTGATAGCAGATTTTAAATCATTCCATTAAACACCATTAAGGAGCAGACACACAATGAAAAAATAAGCAATAGAAACAACAACCATGTAATTTAATATTAATCAAAAATTCTGCTTTCTTTCTACAGAGCTTTCTAGGTTCTTTCATAATCATTCACTTCATTGCAAATTTCTGTAGTTTCTTCATTGCTCCTGAGAGCTGTATTTTTCTGCTCTTGAAAGTTGTATCTCCTTCTCTCTGTTACGCAACAACAAGGCAAAACATATAAAACCTAAAAGCATCTTCTAGAGTCTTCAGCATAAAACATAAAATAATATTTTCATTTTACCCACAAAACGTGTGAGACCTGCACAGTAGTTAATACAAATTCATTTCATATCATTTCGTATCCTTTTCCAAAAACTGGCTTCTTAAATTTCTCTTTAATGTTGGGACCAATTTGTGATCCAATGCAGATACGAATCATGATGAGATGGGTACAGCTGGGGCATGAAATAAGGAAGGTGAGATTATATCTCCAACACAGAGTGCTTTAATGTATTTTGCATTCCTCATTTTTGCTAACTTGATGAGCTACTCACATTGATTTTAGCTGGTTTTGAAAAGATTATTGAATCAGGAACTAAAATTTAGATTGGGAATATGTAGACAAAGTTTTGTTCATTCTTGGAAAATATAATTTGATGATTCGATTGGTCTATTTTCAATATTGTTGAATGCACTATGGAAAATGCCATGCATATGAAATTTAGACTGTAACAATATTTGTAATGTAATTCTATTACAATGATCGTCGCTTTCTTTTGATGCTAATCATCAACTAGTCTCAGTGAACTAATATTAATATGTTTCATATGGGTTTTTTTTGTAACAATTAATTTTTGATAGCACATATTCAGCAATCTAAATCGACATGTTTTAAGTATACCTTTGTGAGCAGAAAATTTATGGTGGGCTCTTTAGAAGCAATATTTGTGCATGTGTAGCTTCTACATAAATACTCCCGCGATTCCAAAACTGTGCTCAAAATTTGTCTAAGCTGATTAATTCCTCAAACAGATGATGCTAATTATTATCCTCTTCTAGCTTATTTCAATTTTGGCAAAAGACCCGTTAAGAAAGTAAGTCCATTCAAATTCGATAGGATGCATGATTCTTATCTAGATCATGACCATACCTCATTCCATACTTCCATTTTTGCCTCAAGAAAGGTTTCTAGAAAAAGGTCGTGAACTTAGATTTAAGCTCGCCAAATGGGTTTCGAATCGACAATCTCTCTTACGTTATATGTTAGCAAATTTGGTTCTTGATCTGTGTTTAGACCTATGCTTAAACGTGTCTAGTTTTTGGAACATGATCAGATTCTTGAAACATCTACCCTTCCTTTGCATACGCATATGCCACGAATGTACTTGAATATGTTTGTCATTAAATTGATGTAGCAATGACAGTTAATTAAATCTGTTTAATCAGACCAAATCCTCAACATTTGCAACTCAATCTACTCACCTATGCATGTTCCTACCGGTGATTGAATAGGATCATATCATAAAGTGTTTTATTTACTTTCAACAATCTGAGTGGTCAGCAAGGATCCTTACATGTATGTGTCATGGTTAACGTTCCCATTTAGCTATTACCTTGTAATGTTTTAAAAAAAATAGTATTCTATAGAATAAATGAATTTATGATAAGTTCTGTTAACCTTATGTTTTATCTAGTTATATCTTATGAATCTAAGAGTCCAGTCATATTGTGGTACAATTATTTTCTTTGAAGCTAAACTGAGCATTGTTTCAATCGATGTAAGACTATATTTTTTTAAAGAAATCTATCAATGACCTTTTCATCATATCACATCTCATTATAGTTGGGTATCTTCTAGTAGTATATAAGAGTATTTATGGTCCTTTCATTTCTTAAGGATAAAACTGGTGCGGGAATTTGTCGAGATATGAAACTCACTACAGAATTCATTTATTTCCCAGAATTTTGATAACAAATAGATTATTATTTCTTTGACCAATTCATGCATTCACTTTAGCAACATAAAAGAGTAATGTCAGATTGAGTTAAAACGTTTGAGTGTCAGAAGAAAAAAATTTAATACCAAGATATAGGCTTTGCTGTCCAAAGTAAATTAATTATCAGCAATGTAAATTGTCGGCACAGACCAACCGACCATCTAGAACCATCCAGCATCGAATTATTTCTCCCTATGACATTCACGTTGTCCTCTTCACCTACTCATGATAAATGGTCTAGCGAACATTATACTACAGTATACTCAGAATTTATGATGCTTCTGGCTATAAATCCAACGGATGAAGATGCATTCCCCAGCACTCAGTTTTGATAGAGTTGCTCCACGAGCTATTGCAGATTTCAGAGGTGACGCTGAGGAAGAATTCAGGGTTAGACGGAAACATACATAGGTATGATCTATTCTACATTCTAAATTAAGTTGATTACTCTCATGAATGGAAAACAATTTATGCTCAGCTATTTGGTTAATCATGCTTTGTTCCCTTAACATCATTGTAAAAGATTGGGTGCATTTTCTGCCAGTCTTTGAGTCAAATCGACCCCTGTGATCTCGCCTTAGGTTTTGCCTGAATCTAATGGTTGTGTAAGCTTAGTTAATATCTCCCTTAAGTTCTCTTATCTTACACATAACCAATGTTCTTCTTTGTCTACCCTGCCAAAGTTATGAAGCAATCGAACTACTTTGTTTTTATGCTTAAACTGGAACAGGTGTAATTACAATGTTTAGCATATTTCCTCATTTCTTTGTGCTCTAATGATTACTAATGCATTTTTTTCAAAGTTTCCACTTCTGGAGACTTTGGCGATACATAGGTACCCGTCTTGTATTCAGTTTATGCTTCCACATTCTTTTTGCAAACATACCTTATCTACTTCTAATTGTGCTCTGAAGGACGTCCTCAGCCTATTCAAAATATCCTTCTATTTTAGCTTAGGAAGAAATTAAGAAATTTTGGCAAAGGTGTCTTAATTTTATTTTACACCTTTCTTTAGGATTAGACGCAAAGGTCGTAGAAATTGACCTTACACCTGCTAATTGCATTGCTGAAAAGTTTTTAAAGCCTTATTAACAAATCCATTTTGTGCATATCCTCTAATTCATGGATCATCACCAGACAACATCTGGTTGAGGCGTCTTGTCAAGTAGTTCACGAACCTTGTCTATGCTTCCACTTGTGCATTCATGCCTACGACGGCAGCTGCAACTATAATATCCTCTAACATTTCCTTTTGTACTCTTTGATGGATTTTCATACCTTGTTCCAAAGCACCCAATTTGGCGCAGGCAGGAAGGATGTTGGCAAAGGTAATTACGTGCTGCTTAAAATGGGTTGGAAGGCATACAGTTCAGGTATTTAAGATCCAGGTACTCGTTGTCAGTAGATTGAAACAATGCTTAGTGAATTGACCTTTAGAAAGGTTCAAAATTTTATGCTATTGCTTCTTCAAATACTTATTTAAATCAATTGATTGACCAACCTGTCAACAGGTCACTATGTGAGTATTGTTCTCGGGGATTTTCTTTTATTCATAGTAAACATAGTAAAACAAAACAAAACAAAAATATTGGATAAATGATTTAATTTCTCAGTTAGTGAATATTATCACTTTCGAGAACTTTTCTATCATTATTGAATATTGTATTATCAAAAATAAGGTATTGATGGTTGCGCTATAATGATCCTTCCAAAGTATGAATTCTTGCCTATATTGTTAATAATAGTTGAAGTAGTTTCATTAATAGTTAGAGACTTACTTGTAAAGTATAGTTATCATGAATCAATAGTTTAATAATTTTTTTCTTTTCATATATGGAATTGTTTTACCCATTCATATACCTAGCTTTGGATTATTAATCAATAGTTGGATATATTATCAAAGTAGTAAAAAATTAGATACTAATTTCCTTTAGTCATCAATGTGTTGTTCTTGACCTTGTCATCACAGTTCTAAGAGTATTCATTTGCATCCGTATACGAAACTATTGTATCAAATAGCCCTAGTATAGTTATTTATGCATGCTCAAAAAACCTAAAGTTTTATCATCTTAGTAGAAAACTATGATTATTTTCTATAGAGGTACATCTAAGTTTTTTATTATTAAAGATGAACGTCTCAATTATCATAAGGAACCAACTTAGACTTCTTATTTTGTTCAAGAATAGATGATCCACCAATCTTGTTTTTAGGTGTTGTGAAACTAAGACAATTTCCTCCCTTTTGTTGAATTTGAGTGTTTCTAGTTCTCACTAAAATTTTAATACTCTAATGGGGTTATGACCAAATACCTTAACCCATGATCAAGAAACAAATTAAATTTAATAGATATTATGATCAAGTATACTTTTGTTGGAAAGGACTATGAGCTTGTACTAGACCATGATGGGTATGCTATTAAGGTTATAGGGGGATTAAACTCCTTGTATATTACTTTATGAGAGATTATTATGAGATAGGTATTTAAAAATCATATAATCTCTAATCATTTACCTAAGTGTAGCTAATGAATGACATGTTCAAGTGCATGCATTAAGATATTTCCAAGCAAAGAGGTATTCTTATACAAGTGTTAGGTAATATTTAGTTTCTTTGAAAAAGGATAATTGAAATAGCCAAACATCTAAAGTTTCTCACATGATTTACTTTTATATTGTACTACATTCATTTTCTTCCAATGTTTTTTCATTACTAACTTTTATGATGTTGTAATTTAGATGCAAGGACAAGTTGATAAGAGACGTGAAGGTAGGTATCACTTTGTTGTATTTGGTTCTATAAGGTTAAGGATCTTATATTACTACATTTGTTACCTCATTAGTTTAGATTCCTAACACCATAGAACAAGTGGTGTCTCTCTAATTGCTAATTAAGAGTAGGAAGGTGCTTCCATGTTATCACCTAATTGCAATTAAATGAATGATGTTGTATTTATCCTTAAAATTCATTGTCAATCTTAATTGGATCCAGAATTTCATCATATGCTCTCACCTTGCCACCTTGGATCGTAGTTTTTATAAAATGGAGTTGATCCAAAGGTCATTAGATTTTTTTCCTTTGATGTAAATTTAGGCTTCTAATAAGACCATGGTCTAATTATAAATGTTGTTGCACCTGAGTGGGTGCCAACCATCGAGAACTATCTGGGGAATGGGACCCTAGAAAGGGTTGCATACCCACTAATTACAAGTACTTACATATTAAGACTATCAATATTAAATTAAGTTTAATGGTAGTCCTTTCCTTGCTCAGGGGTTTGTCTAGAGTCCATGCAACTTCACAATGCCAATATGGTTGGGTGGTGATCAAGCCTTACTTGATGTGTGCATCACTACTAATATGAAGTTGCATTAATGTGTTGAATTGTATTAAATTGAAAAAAAAAATGAGAAGGAAGTTTTTGGGTTTTTCTAATCAAGTTGTTACAAAAAGAAGACAAATGGACCCCTTTGGACAAGGTAGCAACCCCTACAACTTTTCTAATGACATCAACTTAAACAAAGACATGGGGACACCTTTCATCAATCCCTTCAGTGACACGAACATTGTATCTTCCTCACACAATCCCTTTGAACAATTTATACATAGAGATGAAAACGGAAAAGTGTTCATGGAAGACCTAGAAGTAGCCACTGAAAACCTTGATGTGACTTCCTTTGTAGAGGAATTACTTTTACAAGATTCAGAAAGATACTTAGCCATGATTCTACAACAAGGGGCTAAATTTCTAGGATGGTTTGATATTAATACCTTGAGAGTAGCTTCTCCTAATCATACTACATAGACTAGCCAACCTCTTTTGACACGACAACATAATGTATCAATTTGTGCCACAAACACCATCAATGCTACCTCCATCGACACCACCACTCAAAACACATCTAGCACAGTCAATACAAAATCTATTGTGGGAACATCAACAATAGCACACACCATAACGCAATCTACCCCACAAGTATAAGCAATTTCATCGCAAACTGTTGAAGTTAAATTTGGATCTTCAACCAATACAATGGGGAAAAATTCATCAAACCTTTTATTTAGATCTTCATCTAGTACCATGGGAATGACATTGTAAAATCCTTTACTTGGGTCCTCAACTAATGCTATGGGAACAAACTCATCAAACACCTTTGGGAGGAACACAAGATGAATTACTATTCAAGGCCCTCAACCCAATGTTAATACCTCATCACAAATAAATACCAACACTAATATCCCCCAAAGGAAAAACACAAATATCCCACATGGCCACATTTACCAATTTGGACAAGGAAACCAAATAACACAACACATGACTCCATTGGGGCATCAAAACATTTAGAGGTAGCAAATTCTACAAATACAAACTAACACTACTGGAATGCACATTCCCACATATGCATCTCACATCCATACACAATAGCACATCCCCATTCAAAACGCACAACAAATTCCAACCCAAAATGCATCATACATTCCCAACCAATACATCTCAAATTAGAACATACCATCCCAACAAATGGGAACTCATGGAATACCCATTACCAACATGTGTGATGCCACAAACAACCCTATAGTAGATGTACTCATGGCTCAACTCACAGCCCTACAAAAACAAGTGGAGAACATGTAATTTTCCAATAAAAATACCCACACATCATGACTTATTTCCATACCCATTTGACACGAGTTTACACATGCCACCATTCCCTCCAAGATATGTGGTACCCAACTTTTCCAAATGCAAAGGAAAGACTAATCCTCTTGAGCACATAAGAGAATTTATGACCAATTGTGTGGAAGTTGCATACAAACATACCTATCTGATGAGACTCTTCCCTAGAAGTCTCGTGGGTCCTGCACTTGAATGGTTCACTCTTTTTCCCAAAGGGATAAAGTCATGGGATGAAATTACTAATAAATTTGTAGAAAATTATTCCTATAACATCTTCACTAACATTACCATTGCCAATTTATGTAAGACTGCTCAAGAAGACACTGGAAAAACATTCATTCCATTTTTCCAAAGATGGCGAGGTCTGGCAAGTTGATGTCCTATCGAGATACCAAAAAAGGAAAAGGTAAACATGTTTGTCCAAAACCTTGTGGGCCCATTGAGATACAATTTACAAGTTCATTGTTGTACCACTTTCATAGTCCTCATCGAAAAAGGAGTTCAAATTGAAAAAGCCCTTATTGTAAAAGGAGAACTCAAATATGGCAACAAGAACACAAACTCAAAACCACCTAATGACAAAAACAAATATTGGGTCAAATACAAACATATCACCAATGATGGCATTGTTTATGGAAAAGTAGTAAACATGGCAGGTCCTACAATTACACTAAGAGGAACTCAACGACAAAACACACCATTGAACACACTAACACCTACAAAAAATGACATCCAGAATAATCAAGACCAAGGGAAACCACGTCAAACATGAAAATTTCCAAAAAGACACACATAGACCCCTTTGGGTGAACCAATTGAAGTTGTCCTCAAGAAGCTCCTCCAAAACAATGTCATCACATTGCAGGACCCTAAACCATATGACACTAGGCAATTCAAGTCATCATGGTGGGATGACAATGAATTTTGTGATTACCATCACATAAAAGGGCATAAAACTTCCTCCTGTAGAAAATTGAGGAATCTCATATAGGATCTTATTGAAAATCTTACCATTGAACTAGATGGTGAACAATTTTCTTCAAATTTGGACCATACAATTAATAAAAACCCACTATAGGATCATGGTTCTAGTAACCCTTCTATGTCAAGTTCAAAGAATAACAATCAAGCCAATTACACTCACATTGTTTTTTATTATTCCAATGGACCTATCACTAATCACCTATGAGTTGTTGACGAACATGTCAATACTATCACCATTAAGAAGACTTCAAAGTGTAATGTCACCACCCATAGAGGCAAGGACACAATAGCTAGTCCTCTTGCTAGACAACCAAAGATCACAATACCCGGTCCCTCTGCCAAATAGTCACAACCCAAAGGACAATTTAATCTTATTGATCAATTGGGTAAAACACTCAAATCTCCATACTCGAGCTACTATGCATCTCACCTGCACACAAATCCATACTTGATACGGTCTTATAGGAGTCTTTTGTACTAACTGACATTGATCTCAACCATTTTCAAGCCATGGTTGAGTACTTGACTACTCCCCATCACATCACCTTTTCGAACCTAGACTGTTCCTCACCAAAACCATCTCACAATTATGCATTGCATATTGAATTCTTCATCCATAAACACAAGGTTAGATGGGTCTTAGTAGATGGTGGAGTAGGATTGAATATATGCTCCCTAAAATTGGTCAAAGCACTTGGCTTCTCTAATGCATGTGTGGATGCCACCAAAACTATTGTCACAAAGGCATATGATTATGAGGAACACTCTACTAGGCGCATTATTACACTTCCTATTTGGGTAGGGCCAGTCATTGTAGATACCACATGTCAAGTCTTGGATCTTGAGCTACCATACAACATCTTACTTGGTCAACCTTGGATACATGCCTTAAAGGCCATACCATCCACTTACCACCAATTCTTGAAGTTTCCTTTTGATGGCACCAAAATTACCATACCTGGGGATCCTGATCCTTTCTAGTATTGCACCAATTTGAGAGGTACTTTTGAACACCAAGTGCAAATTAACTGTGAAGCTTCAACATCCACTTTTTCCAAATACACTGATTTTTCCACACTCACCAAACCATCCACATCCACTCTTTTGACCTCCACCATACCATCTTCCACCACCATCCCAAGTGTCAACCCTTATATCAAGATTCAATACCAAGGTTGCAGTGAGTACAAGTTGAACATGGCCTATTGTATCACTAAAATACCCAAGTCTCCAAAAGCTTATGGAAAGCCTTGTTTCAAACTAGATCCCAAAGATATTTTTAAAGTTCCTCTGACAATGACTTTCACAAAATGGGGAGAACTAAACGAAGAGGACATTGAAGATATATCAGCCTATATTTATAAAGACCCAGAAGATCCATCCCAATTACTAGTACAACAATATGGCAAAGGCTATGAAATGATAAAGGAAAAAGACTATGATGGAACTAGTGGCCTTGGTAAAGAAAAGACAGGAAGAAGGAAACCTATAATGCCTTCTGGAAGACCAGAGTATCTAGGGTTAGGGTTTGAGCTAATCAAAACTGATGATCCACGTACTAATGTACTTAATAGTGAGAGTGTGAATGTTTTTGAAAGTATCAAGACAATCAAAGATTCCCTTACCAAAACAAACCCACATGAGTGGGAATTTGGTTCTCAAAGATCCTTAAGTGACGTTGACCTTGCCAAAAAAAAATTGGAACCTGGAGAGCCTTCCTTTGATGAAAGATTCAGACAAATGTTTAAGATCGGTCCACCATAGAATCTTTTTAATGAAAATCCTAAAATACCATAGGAAAGAGAAGAATGGGTAAGAGTATTTTGGCCTCGAGATGATGACAAACCTAAACCATTATCTGACCCTATGGACCATCCTTCTGACTCATTTGTCCTGCCATCTAACCCTATTGACCATCATTCTAACCCATTTGTCCCTGACACTATTGACCATGATTCCAATCCATTTGTCCCTTATTTTTTCGATGAGTCCAATTTTCTCGATACTAATGAAGGTGATGACTGGATGGAATCCAACTGGGACTTTGAGGAAAATTTCATCTTTATCCTCTCAGCTTCCATTTGCATTCTTTCCACTTCCTCCCCACCTTTCACCAACGTTGATGATGGTATCTCCCTTATATACCCACAGCTCATTGATTGGGATCAACAAGGCTTGCCCACTATGCACATGTTTTAGATTGATGAAGCTATTACAGAATTCATGGGACTCCATGAAGGAATACCAATTAGGGACCATAAAGCTAGATTCACTATAGATCTAGACTGTGCGACATACTTCAGGCAGACTATGCAATCCCCCAGTCGCAAAAATAATAAAAATAAAACAAAAAAAGACATATCTTTAGGTGAAAACCACAAGGAACCTTCTAATGATACAAAAGTAAAATTAAAGGATGTATCTAAGGGTGAAAACCTCCTTGAGGTGCCCAAGGATGGAGGATTGGACTTTCTTCCCATTACACGGGAAAAATCGGCAATGCTCATTGAAGACACCATAGAAGTTAATATTGCCACACCAGAGGATCCCAAAATGGTTCTCTTTTCAACATCTTTGACTAAAGAAGGAAAACCTAAATTTCAAAAGTGCTTCTTAGAACATAACATTAACTTCACATGGTCCTATGCCAATATGCTAGGATTGGATCCAACATTATTTTTTCACCATCTACCCTTACTGCTAGACGCTAAACCAGTCAAGAAAAAGCTACGAAAGATGCACCCCCAGATTGCCTTGTTATTCAAAGTTGAGCTCAAGAAGTTGCTAGACATGGGATTCATAAGATCAATATACTAAGTTGACTGGATTTCAAACCTCATACCTATCACCAAGCCAAATGGTCAAATACACATCTGTACAAACTTCTGCAATCTGAACAAGGCATTCCCAAAGGATGATTTTCCACTTCCCAACATAGACATCATTGTGTATCTTAAAAAAAGGTACAAGATGTTGTCCCTCATGGATGGTTTCTTGGTTACAATCAAATTTGGATCACCCTAGAAGGCTAGAGCACAAAATAGCATTTACTTGTTCCTAGGGTACATACTACTAGAATGTTATGCCTTTTGGTCTAAAGAATGTAGGAGCCACATATCAATGAGCCATGACCACAATATTTCATGACCTCATGCACACGCTAATGGAAGACTACATGGATGACCTCTTGGAAAATTCTTTGACACGTAGAAATCATCTAAAGGTGTTGGATAAAATATTTAAAAGGATGGAAGAGTACAAGGTTTGTTTGAACCGTAAGAAGTGTGTCTTCGGTGCAACTTCAAGAAAACTTCTAGGATACATAGTTTCTCACTAAGGCATTTAAGTGGACCCCACTAATGTTAAAGAAATATTGGACATGCCTTTGTCGAAAGGAATTAGTGAGCTAAGGACATTACAAGGCAGACTATAGTCCATTCAACGCTTCATCGCACAACTAGCTAATGAATGCCAACCTTTTCATTATTTGTTGCATAAAGGCATCCCCTTTGTATGGTCCAAAAAGTGTCAAGAAGCTTTCCAACATATCAAAGACTATCTTTTGATACCACCTGTCCTAATGCCACCCATTGTGGGAAAACCTCTAATTCTGTACATTTTAGCAACCACTTCAACATTGGGGGAATTACTTGCACAAAATGACCAAGATGAGAAAGAAAGAGCTATATACTACATCAGTCACACATTGGCCAGATATGAACTCAACTACACACCCATTGAATGTTCATGCCTCGCGGTTGTCTTCACCACCTAAAAGTTAAGACATTACATGTTGAACCACAAGACACAACCAATAGTAAAGATTGATCCCTTGAAGTATCTTCTTAGTCTGGCAGCGTTAATAGGTCGGTTGGAAAAATGTGTTATGATATTGAGTGAATATGACATACAGTACATGGACCACAAAGCTATAAAAGGATAGGTAGTAGTTGATCAACTCACACAATCATCCACTGGTAGCCTATTTCCCATATGAATCTATCTTTCATGTGGATCCTAAATCACCTTGGAAACCCTAATTTGATGGGTCCCATATAGGTTATGGCTTAGGAGCAAGAATATTGTTCATCACACCACAAGGGGATTCTATCCCTAAGTCATTATGTATTTCTTTCCTATGTACTAATAACATTGCAAAATATGAAGTGCTTGTCACTAGACTCTGAATGGCTATCAAATGGAAAATCAAAACACTTATAGTCTTTGGAGATTATTAGTTGTTCATCAACTAGGTCAATGATGAATATGACGCCAAGGATGAAAATTTGATGCCCTACAAATGCATGATTGATAGGTTTCTATCATATTTCCACCTGATCACTTTCGGGAAAATTCCTAGAGCACAAAACAAGGCAGCGGACACAATGGCTATGATCGGATCTCTGTTAGACATTCCCAACAATGTTTCACAATTTGTGTTCTTAGTGGAACAACTATTGGTTCCTACTTATGATATTTTTGAGTCAAAAAGGGTTTGTGAGCTTGTTGGTCCCAACTCACCTTGGTATCAAGACATATATGATTACCTTCATTCCTAGACCCTCCCCCGAACCTTTTCAATAACCAACGTAAATCCTTTATCTGCAAAGCCACCCATTACACCATCATCAGTGACACCTTATACCGATGCAACTTTGACAATACCCTTCTTCAATTTCTCGACACTGATGAAGCACAAACAACCTTACATGAGGTACATGAGGGTATATGTGGATCTCATTCAAGTTTCCCAACCTTAGCTAAGAAAGTTATGAGACTTGGGTATTATTGGCCGACAAAATCAAAAGGATGCCCTTTAGTTTGTGAGAACATGTCATCAATGTCAAGTACATAGTGATCTAATTCATGTACCCATCCAAGAACTTTTTCCAATCACTTCTCCCTAGCCTTTTGCACACTGGGGACTTTACCTCAAGGGTAAAATCCATCCCACCTCATCCAATGGCCATAAATTCATTTTACTGCTACCGAATATTTCACCAAATGGATAGAAGCCATCCCTCTGACTTACATAATCGGTAAGAAAATTTTCAAGTTCATCCTTAATTACATCATCTACTGGTATGGTGTTCCACAATCCATCATCATAGAAAACAATCATCCTTTCAAAAATCAAGACGTCTGTGAGCTTTGTGAACGCTTCCACATTCAACTCCACTTCTCCACACCCTATTACCCACAAGGTAATGGTCAAGCTGAGGCATCCAATAAGATAATTATCAATATTATTATGTTATATTGTCAATGACACTGGTCGTGACTGGCATTTACAACTTTATCTAGCTCTATGGGCCTACCGCACTAGCATCTGCACACCTACTGGAGCCACTCCATTTGCGGATGCTGGCAAGAAGTTGAGTCCACTTTTTGGCCAAAAAGTGGAAGTGTTTTCCCTAATTTTTAGAATTTTTCACATTTGACCTTCAAATTTGAAGCACTTAGAGATGGAATCATGAAAAAAGTCACTGATCATAAAATGTAGTACTCGGAGTCTAGTTTCCAAATATGAAATTTATTTCAAAACCCAGATGATACAAATTGATTTTCAATAGGTGTTTCTAAAAACCACTATTTAAAAGTCACTTTTTTTTTACAATACCATGCACATGTACAACATCCATATTTTGACCTGAATAATCATAAAAAACCCTAATAATTCAAGTTTATGGACCTATTTCATAAAAAAATGATTGAAAAATTAAAAAATAATCTAATTGGAAAAAAAATTACATATTTAGAAACTACACAATCTCATCTAAAATGGGTTTTAATTTTATAAAATAATTCTAAAAAAAACCCGTCAACCATATCGACAGTCAATTTTTTCTCTCGATATTGACATGACCTTGTACTTGTAGGTTTAAGGCTAAGGATTGGGTTACCATGCATTTTCTAAGCCTAAATCCAAATGAGAAACATGGATTGTGATTTTCAAACCTTTTGGAATGAGTACTCACTTTATAATGGGTACCTATTCTAAAAAATGAGGGACTACCTACTTTAAAGCTGAAAAATGACACTTCCACTAGAAGTGGACTCAACTTCTTGCACTTACCCTTGCCTTGGTCTTTAGAGCCAAAGCTATCCTATCCATCAAGGTCAAAATCCCCTCTCTCAGAGTCTCCATGAAGGGATTGATTCATGATGAAAAATATCAACAGTCTCGACTATATGAGCTAGAATTGTTAGAACATAGATAGAATGCCTTGAATCACTTACAGGCATATCACAATTTCCTTTTCCACAATTATAACAAGAATTATGGTCCAAAAATTTGACATTGGCAACTTGGTTTTAATGCAAAATTGAAAGAATCAATCTGACAATGAGAAACACGGTAAGTTCGAGCGTACTTGGTTAGGTCCTTACATAATCACTACCACATTCAATTCTGGTGCTTATTGATTAGCTACTCTAGATGGGGAACAATTGATAGAACCTATCAATAGTTTTCATCTTCTCATATTCTACACAGAGCATCAGAGAGCTTGGATGAAAATCAGAAAATATAAAAAAATACAAAAAAATACAAAAAAATTGTCACCCTGATGAAAACCTAGCAATCAGGCATCTTGGTGACATGAAAAAAATAAAAAATAGCAAAAATAGCAAAGATAAATAATCCATCCAATAGTGAAAACCACTTCAGTGGCTCTTTGGATAAGTACCATGGTGAAAAACTGGCAAACAAGCACCATGCATAGGTAGTCTTTGCTTCTCCATCTAATATCACGCCATCTACCTTTGTCCATAATAAACACTTGATCTTCTGACACTCTCATCATATTCGTCATAACATCCTGCCATTTCTTTCCATGGTTGACAATGGTTAACGTCAAGTCTGGCATATCCTCCACCTTTCATCCTGAGCACGTCCTTTTTCATCTCCCTCAACTTGGCTAGTCCTAGACATGTCTGGGGACAACACCTTTATCGCTTGACTAGAGTGGGTATTGCACATGGTCCCATCAATCGTAAATGTCCTAAAAAAAAGCCATAAAAATTGAAAAATGTCCTAAAAAAAAGGCATAAAAATCAAAAAATGTCATGGAAAAAGCCATAAAAAATTAGAAAATATCCTAAAAAAATCCCTAATTTTTTTTAAAAAGTCCTAAGAAAATCCAAAAAAATAAAATAACTTTGAAAAACACAAAAAAAAATCAAATAATGCTCAAAAATCCCAAAAATAGATTAAAATTTTGTCATATCGATTGTGTAAGTATTTTTCATTGTTGAACTATGTTGTCTCTGTGGATTTTCCACGTAGGCAAGGCTCATCTTTGAGCCCCTGAGACATTAAGTCAGTCCTTTTAAGTTTGTCAAAATAAAATCATGATTCAATGTTTGATCAATAAGACAAAGTCATTGGTCATGTCGAACTACAAGGTCTCTATGTGTATGACATAGGAAAGGAAATCAATCGATGAGCCCCCAAGGCCACACTAGGTCAATTCATTAAGGTTCATTACACTCACTATCACACATGTCAGACATCTTCAAATCAAATGAATTATTTTCCATCCTAAAATAGAGAACCCTTCAATAAACTTTGGCAATCATTTAATTAACATTTCAACTAAATTGGCATGTCAATGTTGGCATGTTGTCAATGTAGTCATCTAGTCAACTTTGGTCAAATGGTCAAAACAAGTCAACCTATCAACTCTTGGTTATCCTTCAGATACGTCTTTCTGAAGAACAACCTATCATTTATTTATACTTTAGGATTTGTCTTTCCTGAGCATCATCACTGTCATCTATCATTTTGAGGGATCCTCTCGACATTTGAGGATCTATCCTCCCGACATTGACATCATTCAAGATGTGTCCTTCATGAATTTGGCATTACTTGGCATTCGTTACATGTAAACCTATACCTTGTCAACGTCAACATCTTGACATAAAAACACTTGACATTCAAATACACTTGGAAAACACTTTGGAAAATACTATCTTTAATATTCACATTTTTCATTTGATTTTTTGTCATGCTACTAGTTCCTTGACAATGTCCTGACATCAAGATTTAGAGGAGCAACAACATATCATGATGATTGTCTTGTCTTTTCTTTTTCAAACAGTCATTTTTCTAGTTCCTCAAGGATGTCCTAGTGTCAGGATTTAGAGGAGCAATGACATTTCATGGCTTGTCTTTCTTGTTTGTGGTTGGTTGTGACAAAAAGACTGGGGCAATTGAACTCCTTGTATGAGTCATTATCATTCTTTTTTGTGACTTCTTGTTTCATGTGATAGTCCAACCTTGCACACCATTGATTTATGTCATATCATGGTGTTTATTGGCCATTACAATAATCTTCCCAATGATGATTAGAGCAACACCTATTAGTACTTTGGCAATATATTGAAGGATTCTTTGTCCACACTAACATACATCCCTTTTTGTCTGGTCATTTCTCTTCTTCCGGATCCTGATGATATCCTATTACATACAAAAATAATTGCATACATGCCCATATATAGACATTGCATTAGTTCATACATCCATTAAAATATTTGCATTTATAGTATTAGCATGCATCCATCATTTGTATCAATTCATTTGCATCACGCATAACATATAAGCAAATTAAAAAAAAAAATCATACATCATCCATATTATTCATGCATATAGATTTAGGATCATAAAATAAAACATCATATATCGCATAGTCCGTACATACATAATCATACATCAATGCATTCATAATCATAAGCATGACATCCATTAGTGTCAAAAACATTATGTATATATAGAACATCATCATCGTCATAAAATAACCATCATGCATAAAGTAGTATCATCATTGCATCTCATCATAAATAATGATCATAAGTGCATACATCACATAAAATCAAATGCATCATCATAGGAACCATTGCATATATCCTATCACAATAAAAACATAATGCATCACACATAGCATAGAATCCAAACCAAAATTGCATCATATATATATCTCAAAATCATGTCACGGGATAGAGTCTTGATGAATCCCAAAAATAGAGCTCATAGGCTCGATCATCAATATATAAAAATGTCCCAACATCATGACAAGATATAACATGCCCTAAATTGTACTCTCCTCATCCCCTCGAGGTGAATAATGGGGTGACTAATTCTCTCTCACTGGTGCCAATGGTATATGCTAGGACCTGACAAGCTGGGTCTGAGATACTAGTGGTACAGTGGTAGATGGCCAGATATGATGGGGCATGTGTCCTAAAGATGAAGATCTGTGGTTGTGGCTAGATCTGTGTCCTGAGGAATGCTTGTGAATATGATGTGATCTATGTCCTAAAGACTATCCAGATGGAGTAGAAGGGTTCACACTACTCTAGTGTGGCTGTTATGGCTCCTATTGCTCCCACTACCCGTCCCAGTCAAAGATCATGTAAGACTAGGATCTCGTTGCTCTGCCAGTACTGCTTGCACATAAAGCATCATGTACCATGCACAATTATCACTTATCTTGGCCAACTCTTTAGCCACATCCCCCACTGGGCTAGTACATAACTATGCAAACTTGGAACACCAACTCTGTGCCTCTTGTTGCCTAATCACTACATGGTCCCTCTCCACTCTAACCACCTCTAGCTCTTCCTCCAATGTCCTAATCTGTGCAAGGGCCTTGTCCAACCTGCTCTACATATCTTCTAGTCATTGGTCCACTATAGAATCTCATTGCAGTGGTGGTCTCCTGGCTATGTCCTCCTCCCCCTCTACCATCTGATCCCTAGGTATGTGCAGGATCATGATGGGCCAAAAAGTGGCAATATGATGGGTAGGTGGCTGATGACCATTTTTTTACCCAAAATTGATGAAATGAAAAGGGTTTTTAAAGGACATTCTTAGCTTTCCATTGATATTAATTATGCTTTACTTTGAATTTAATAAGTAATTACTATTCATTTTCTATTCAAATTATGACTAAAGTCCTGATTGATAGGCTGATTGAACAACATCTATAGCTTTCAAACGGTATCACATTTTTGAATCCAAAACATGTGTCACATTCTATGCTTTGTATGCTATAGGATTAAAAAATGAAAAAATGAATTTCATGAAGTTTTGACCAACTTAAGCTGGTCAGACATATGAGCTTTTATATTTTTTAAAAAGTTGTAATAAAAAATTTATAATTAATTATTTACTTGGAAAGAATTATAAAAAAAATATGCATCACATTGGGGCATGAGTCCTCTACTTATATCTAAAATCTTATAAAAAAATATTATCATTTTATTGTGGTTAGGGTGGTCAGATAGACACCTACTTATTTTTTCTTTGAAATTTAAGTACCACTGCATTGAAATTTCAAATTTTCACCAAATAGATTATTTTTTTAAACAAACCTAGTTTAGAAACTACATTCAATTTGATATAGATTCTATTCTTACATATTTTTGAAATAATATAGATAACTTATTTAAATTTTTACATCAAGTTACCTAACTCTGATTTTTCTAAATTTTTTGCCACTTAAGGGCCTATTTTTTCCATGATGATCCTACACATACCCCTCTAAGTTGTCTCTCTACATCATCCATATCCTCATCCCTTACAATATCTATCTTCTCATCTCCCTCTATCTTCTCCTCTCCACCAACATCCAGTGCCTCCTCTCCTATAAACACATCCTCCTCCCTCGGCACCTCCCCCTCTACCTCCATCGGAAAAGGTTCCTCTGGCTTCTCTCTCTCTAGTTGCTCTCGCTCTGCCCTGACCTCCTCCTGTTGGCCCTCCACCTTTTGGCCCTCCTCCTGAAAAACTTCCTCCTGTCGGCCCTCCTCTTGTCGACCCTCCTCCTATCAACCCTCCCCCTATCATCCCTCCTCTCTCTCCTCCTTTCCCTCCTCTTAGATAAGTGAGAGTGATCCACTCCTCCTCCTCTATATTTGTTTCTTCCCCCTCCTACTGTCTCCTCCTCTCCTCCTACCACGATCACCACCACCTCCTCCATCCCCTCCATCATCATCTCCATCACCGTCCCCTCTTCCTCCATCTCTCTGCATGCCTCCATCCCTCCCTCTCCCACTACCTCCATCCCTTCCTCCTCTCCCTCTTTGGCAAACCTATGGTATCACTTCTTGTCAATCCACTAGTGTTGGTTTATTAGGATCCATCAAAGTGGCCTATGTTTCTATCACTTTATAGCAATTTCCTTGTTTCATTCCTCAGTTGTGTCACTTTACTATAGTTGTGTTGCACCGTTCTGCTTTTGTGTTGCAATATGGCGATTGTGTTGCATGACTTGGCACTTGCGTCATGTTCCATCACTTGTGTTGAACCAAATTATGATTGTTTCACTCTACACCTAACTGATGCAATCACAAAGGTCAAACAACTCACTACAACAACTTTCCATGTGCAACTCTTCTTTATAAGCTAGATTTCCTCCACCATCCTTCATAAAACTCTTAACTCAAAGTATCCAAACTAAGATAAAAACTCAAACCAACTCATTAATTTCCACACAACACCTTAGAAAACATCAATTAGGCTAGCCCAAATCTCTTAAACCAATATAATCATCACAAAACTGAGAACTTCCAGATTGATTGTTCTAACAACAATTAGGACTCTTCCTTCTTTATTAAACTCATAATTTTAAAACTCCAATATAAGATAAAGGCATAAATTCTAGTAGTTTCCTCAAACCCTTTTAAACAATACCAAATTGATAGATTCAAAACCAAACACCAACTTCGACACCATAAATATGAGAATTCTCAAATGGACTATCCCAATTAGCAACTATGCCTTGCAATAAGGGATTGTCAACAATATCATTTTGTACAAACCACAAACCAAAAATGTGAGAGGTTTTTGGGATTCCCTTTAAGCCATTTTAAAACATATCAAAGTTTGAAATAGATTTTTTTTGTAACAACACCAATAAATCATGATTGTTCACATTGAAATAAGGCCTAATTAGGCATGATACCAACAAGGGTTTATTGGTTTTCTTATCTCCAAACTCATTTTTTCTTAACCAACACTTGTATCACATCCATTTGGGTCTTCTTATGATTATTTGACTGTCAAAGTCTCTTTACACAGGTATTTTTACAAACCCTAGGTAGTAACCCTCTTAAACTCTATTTTATGTCTAATTACCCAGATTTGCAGTCACAAACTTCCATTTTCCACACATCAAACTCAAACAATTAATCCAAAACTCCAAGATTATGAAACAATATGATACTAAGTGTATCTCAACCAAATATGAGGAAATTTAGTTGGATAAAATAAGAGAAACTCAAAAATAATATGTTGTTTACCCTAACTAGGGTTTTGACAGATTTAGGAAAAATCACAATATCTTGCTCAATTTTACACCAATTTGCATGAAACCAAGTTTTAATGGAAGGTGATTGAGATTTTTTACACATAAAATCAATTATAAATGTACTCCTAGCCATACTGGGTTGTACCATACATGAAAACAATTGAAATATGAAGAAAATAATAGAAATACAATGATTTTCATTGTTCAAAATCAAATTTTCAATCATCCACACGTTATGAAATGTCTACAAGTCATTTTATAGGAATTCATAACTAACTTATTAGCTTCTAACTACCTCCAAATGACCATGACCTTTCACCTTCCC